>OY804598.1:34187086-34627925 GCA_963680895.1 Fragum sueziense | reverse complement strand
GTATGAACTTCAATAACTTGATATTAATATTAGGATGTGTTGCATTGTCATGGAGATTGTAAAATGATGTGTACAAACACCTTGTGGGACACCTTGAGAGAATAATAAAAATCTTTGTTTTTACCATGTTTCAAATTTGATTTGTGTTATGGTAATTCAAATGATGTCGAAGTCGTTCATCTTTATATTCTAAATTGGCACAATACTCATTTTCTATATAAAGCTATCTGAAGTATCACCATAATATTATCCGATAAAGAAATCGAATATGCCATGCAAAATGATAAATAAAACCCATCTGAATTTAGGTTGACGGTAGCCTTTTGAGCTTTGAAATGTCAGAATTCGACAACAGGAAATATGTAGAATAAAATAAGGGCTTTAAGTACAGTATATATGCAATTTAGTTCTTCATTTAAAAACAAATGAGAGACACAACACAGTTCATTTCAACAAAAATCAAAATGACGATACTTCTTTAGTGGGTATATCACACAATACACTGTATAGAGCAATTTTGCCGTCCTAACCAGTTTAGGCATTTATTTTCTAAATTCACTAGAATCACATGTCCCATTTAAAACTTTATGAGACCACCAATTATGATAGAATTGTTCTTTTTGTAATATATCATGACATCCTACTAAAATCTGAATTAGTGATAATTATCAAGTTTCGTATATATACATACACACTGGTTACTTGAGAGAAGCTACATGAACCGTTAGTGCAATCAAAGATCTTAGGTAATGGTATATCCATTAGGTTTTGCGTACATTGATGCTCATATATATATATATTCCATCACAAGTCACTGAGAAGTTCTGGTGGAGTAACTGGTAGACCTATGAGTTATGGAGCTGAATGGTCTGTCTTATTGTCCATCATTTATCCAACTTTGGTGGGTCAGACAGCTGCTACATTGCAGGATGGCATCCTCTCCAGACCAGCAAGTGATACTCGCATTGTAGCATATATACAGCAAAATTATGTCATTTGCTGGCAGAATTTTAGGGTTTATTTTTTTTTTACCTTTTCTTGTTTTGTTGTATATGCTGTATTGTGTAATCCTCATGGGTCAACGACCTTCTGGATATTTGCTATATGTTCTATGTTCTATGTTCAAAATTTGTTCAAAGAATTACCAATACTGATACCATATAAAATACCAACACATCTTATTAACACTTTCCTTACTATTGTATGTAAGTTGTTGATAGTTCCAATTTTTGTAATGTTCTTGATAGCCACAAGGCTTTCTCTCTCCTTATTCAGTAAATATGTGTATCGGGAGTTTTAGCACATGACCTGTATATGGACTAACTAAGACTACTTTGGCCACAGTCTGGCAACCAATCTAGTCAGTATGAAGTTTCATTCAAGTCCCAAGCATCTGCTTCTTCTTGATTGGAGTAACGTTCTTGAATGTATTGTGATTTCAGAAGGTGAAATAATGCATAGACAAAGGAAGCTTCCATGATCCTTTACTTAAAAGTAAAGTGGCAGCAATAGGATCCATAAAACCAAAATTGAAATGCAAGATTAAAAAGATTGTTATCAGTTTGTAAAGCCTCTTTTACAACCGGTCGTACGTGCTCCTGCGTGCGGTCTGCGTGCAATCTACTTCTAAAACGTACGTTTAGTCGTGCGATGCACGCACGTGCAACATACGATTTTGGTGGACGCAACCACGACGCAGACAGCACGTAACAAAGAATTGACCGGAAGATTCTTAAAGCCTCTCTTACAATCCGTCGTGCGTCTTTATAAATCGTGCGATTTTGCAGAGTTTTAAAACGTACGATTTAAAAAGACACACGACGGGTTGTAAGAGAGGCTTAAGCGATAAACAGCTTAAAAAGGTACCACTTGAAACAGGGGATAGTTATATCATTTGAAAATGCACAAGTACCACTTAGCTTGTGTGATGAGATTCGCGAAATGGTAACAAACAAGTATGTGAGACTTGTTTGATAAATTCCAATTATATGTTGATGAAATTGTGTTTGGGTTGACCTATCATCTTAGGTGAGATGGCAGTCGCTGATGTGTTATAGTCTCTTGCATCACCACTCCAACCTATATTCTGTGATCCTAACAATATGTTCTAGACTTACACTAAATGCAATAGTGGAGGTGTAAATGCCGATAATGTCATCTTCGATCTCATTTTGAGAACAGAATTAAAACTGAAGCCAAGAGCTTGGAGACCTGTCATTGATGGTATCAAATAAACAAACAAATGTGAAAGTCATATATCCCAAAAAAGTTCTTGACCAGCTTTACGTAGACCTTAAGGTGACATCTCAACAGGCTTTAAACAAAATAATACTGCAAGTAAGCTCTAACTCTGGTGCCAGATTATTAATCCATGTTCATCAGTAGTGGATTTGATTAAATATTGTACAAGTCAATTGTTATTTTGTACAATACATGTTTATCCCAAATACTCTTGCTTAGTCCAGATAGACATCTTTTATACTCCTGCTACATCATTTTGCACCAGTTTACCGAACTAGGAGTCTGAGCACTTTTATTTCAAACCTAGACATTTACATCTATTTAAAATGCCAAACCCAAGCTTAAAAGGAGATTTCTTAAGTTTTCATGATATGTCGATTTAGTGATTTACGCAACTTTACATCTTTTTAATTTAACCCTGTTTATATGAAAACAGTCATGTTTACCCTTTTATTATTGTTTGAATTTGACTCATAGTTGTTATGATTCTTTGTGCAATACATGCATAACTAATTGGGTTATTTCATTTCAACCAATTTTGATCAGCATTTTATGTCACCTGACCGAAGGTCATTGTGACCGATTGCAACCATTTTTTGTCCGTCGTCGTGCGCTGTGCGTCATCAGTCGTGTGTTAACTTTTAACATCTAATTCTTCTTGAGAACCGTTGGACGGATTTCAACCATATTTGGCAGGAAGTATCCCCCATGGAAAGCCGCTTCAGATTTGTACAAATCATGGAGTTATCTCACCTTGGGGCCCCATAAGGGTCAAAAAGTGTGTAAAAAGGGTACATCTTAAAATATTCTTCTCATGAACCAGCTGTTGGATTGGATTCACATTTGGTATTTAGAGTCTTTAGGGTAAGGACTGTAAAGTTTGTACAGAAGAAAAAAATGTCAAGAATTGGCACTGCTGAGGTGGTGGGGGTGGGGTGTGTTAATAGTGTATTAGTGTTATTTTGAACCATTGGATTGATTACAACCAAACTTGGTAGGATGCATTCTTATAGGAAGTAGCTTCAGAGTTACCCCCCCCCTTTCGACCCCATAATGGGCCACTAAGGGGGTAGCCTAAATATGGTATATCTTAAAAAATCTTCTTCTCGTGAACCTGCTTCATGGATTGGATTCATATTTGATTTTTAGACTCTTCGGACTATAAAGTTTGTACAAAAAAATAAAGTCTGTTTAAAAATGGCTATGCTGTGTATATCTTTCAATATATTTGTGGGAATGATATTATAAGTATACTTTATCTGTAAATACATGCCTTTCTGCTCATTTGATTCAGGTGACCCATAAGGCCCTCTGTGCCTCTTGTTGATTATCTTTGAGTTTTAAAGGAGTACTATACATGTATGTGCAACAGACATAAATGACGATTAAATAATCTTGCTACTATGTATTGTCACATGAGTCTTTCCATGAATGATCATTCAAGTATGTTTTTAAACAGGTTAACTGTTCAACTATGACTACTAATAAACCGGGTGGTAAAATATTGAATAAAAGTCACGAATACTGTTGTTTTGTAATTACTTTTCAAGCTGTTATAGTTAAAATATGAGTATCCTCCCTACTTCACATTTAACATATTATTGTAGTGACCATATCGCAAATCATACATGAAACATGGTTTAATCAATATGGTTTTCAATTATTTTCACAAGGTTTCTGATTAGACACCACCATGAAAATATCCGTGGCTACATGACATATCCAAATCTTTAATGTAGCCATGCTAGGATATCTGGGGTAAAAAAACGTATGCAAGAAATTACCAGGGGCGCCTTGGTCTAGAGGTAGGACTCGGGCTTTGGAATCGAAGGGTTCTGGGTTCAATTTTTTCTGAGCAAAAGAATTACCCTACGTTGCTCCTCTTCACCCAAGTTTATAAATGGGTACACAGGAATGTTGAAACCCAAATTGCTGTGGCTGCCGAAGGCGACAATTAATAACAGCCAACTTGAGACTCAGTGGTCCTGGGTTAAAGTGTAAAGTCGGTTGAGTGCGTTTCTCGGTTCGTAAAACAGACTTTAAACCAAACTTTAAAATATGGAATGGTCAACATGCATATCATATGTTGCTAGATTATTTCTGTCAAAGGAAATTTCAAATGAAGATCATTTAGTCCTTATAGATCAAATCTGTATATTATTGACTGACCCACCTTTTATATTCATAGTGATATTTATGGGAAACTGGACCTTGATAGTGAAAAATTTGGTATAGGCTATTCCTTTCTTTTGGCCCAAGATAATTCAATGTACCACATAATAATGCATACTCTGACTGTACCCATGTTGTTCTGATCCCTGGCATTGGTCCTTTTAACATTTAATCATAAAAGCCTGGATATTGTTGTTTATTGTGGTATATAACATTTCATATCTTCATATCAATCATATATGATAGCCCATTTAGCTTTCATTGTGGCGGCCATATTGGATGCCATCTTGGATTTTACAACAAATAAGATTATTTTCTAGTCTTACATGACAGCCTTATCTAGAATATGAGTAGTGTACTAATATAAAAAGATAACACTTTGACATTAATTTTAGTGACCAGTATGTATGGTAACATACAGTTTTCCTTTTTTTTTCACTAGGGGTCTTTAGACGCCATCTTGAATATCTCCATGGAAACACAAGATATCTTAATCTTTATGTTAATTTATTAAAGCCTATATATTGTAGTTTATTTTGGTATATAACATTCCTGGCTTTCTATGCAAACTTTTGAGTAATAAGAAAAGAAAACTGGTAGATGACGTATTTTTTCGCTATTTTTCACATTTGACCTTGAATTTGACCTTGACATTGACATTGTGACCATTGTAAAATGTATCATGAAAAAGCTCAAACATTGTATATGATATTAAACCTAGTTTGTATGATGTATAGATATACGTTAAATCAGTACAGGCAATCATATACAACAACCCATTGTTTTCAATTCTGGCGGCCATCTTGGACGCCATCTTGGATTTCTCAGCTCGTACCAACATCCAAGACTTGATATTTATCGTTTGACAAACTTCGGGATATGACAAACATTTTAGTATAGGTTAGAAAATGTGGTACTTTTGTGACCACCCCTCCTTCAACCAAGCCTTGAAAGTCACCCTACTATGAATGGGCAAACATCACATAAAGTTCTTGGCCATAAACCCCAAACCATATTTCAATAGATATCAATAGATATTTGGGTACTGTCGAACTTTTAGTCACTACCCAACGCCATCATAACAAGAAGTGAAGGGACGCAATTATTTTCGTTATATGAATTATATCGAAGATAGGTTATGTCCCTTAGATTATTTGCTCGAATTACCGGATTGTCCTTTTCCTGTGCGTATTTGACGCTGTGGATCAGGATATTGGATATGATCGTTGTAAATGCAAAACCTCGTATCTCGTATTTGGAAAATTTAAACGGGGAGAACTTTTCCCGAACCAAAGTGTTTTACTTGAAATTTGGACATATTGTTCATAAATAATCTGTCATTAATACTGATTAGTAAAACTATCTCAAAACCTTCGAAAATTGTCTAAACATGACACACAAGGTTGTACTTTGAAAATCGCACAGATCGACATACGAGGTTTTGCATTTACACCGACGATATCCAATCAAATTACATGTGGAGGTCGCAGTTTCATGAATATTGCTCCAGAGTTGTGGAATTCTTTACCGTTCGAATTAGGAACTATTTCTACAAACTCGTCTTTTAAAGTGACATTTCAGAATTTTATGTCATAAATTGTACATTTATTTTTATCTGAAAGAGCATATTTCCTTATGAAAATTCTGAAAATTTCAAGCCAAAATATTGCGCCGTTTACGAGAAATTAATATTTTTGTGTTAAAATTGAACAAAATGTTGTGGACAACAGTTCGGATTTATATGCAATTTATCGATTAAGTCTCAACTTTAAATGTGTGTTTCTCGCTTATTGGCAACAACTTAAAAAAATAATATTAGTATTTATACTCATTAGAATAACCAATCTTAGCATCAAGACATACTTTAAAAAATTGAAATTGGAATGAAATGTCCCTTTAAGAAGTCATTAAAGACTCATTTATTTGTACAGATCTATGGAAAGTGATTTTTTTGTTTATATTATTTTCTTTTACGGTCTATAAATAATTATTTGTGTGTTTTATGTTATTATGTAGTTTTTTAGGAGAATTTTAGTTTGTAAAGCGCTTTTGAACGTATACCTGCATGATAAAAGCGCTATATGAATATGGTATTTATTAATAATAATAATAATAATAATAATAATAATAATAATAATAATAATAATAATAATAATAATAATAATAATAATAATAATAATGTATAGTACATAGGGTACGCCCGTGTGGAATTTTAGATCAGCATGGATCCAGATGAGCCGGTGTATTCGCACAGTCTGATCATGATCCGTGTTGTTCTGTATTGTAAATCACTGGTGGTGAACTCGGCCAAAGCGAGGGATGTTTTTCGCTACAACAAGGTACAGATATTTTGCGTTTAAATGTGAGCTTAAAGATCTGATTGGATAGTTTGTCTAATAACAATGAATTTGTTCTAAAACTAGACCGGGTTTACCGATATGTATTGACAAACCGTCTGTGTTGTTATAAAATCTCGTAACTACGGCTTTATCGAAGCCGTAGTTACGATATTTTATAACAACACCGACGGAACACTATGATCGCGAAAAAACGTCCCACGCTTTGGCCGAGTTCACCACCAGTGTAAATGGCTTCTTCAGAACATGTGGCAACTTTTTCATAATAGCATGGGTCCTGATCATACTACACTTAGGGCCAGACTAATTTGGGCAACTGATGGTTACATAATTTATTATACATGTGTGAGGTCATTTTTCCAAATTTTTAAGTTACCCAAAAAGCAATATCTGGTTGACTTCCAGGTCCATTCTGGATTTCATGCATTGCTTACCGTCGCTTTTCAACGAAAGCCACGTACTAGTAACTGCAGCTTATTTTGCAGTTATGAGGTCGTCGTTGAAAAGCAGCGTTATATACTGACTACAGGAGCAGCACTTTTTTGTGTGACTGGTCACACAATTAGTATACGAAACAGAATCATGAACGAACGAACGGACGGACGAACGAACGAACAAACAAATAAATAAACAAACAAACAAACTTACACTATGGGAGTAGTGCCTTGAAATCCTTCTGGTACTGGATATATTCCTGGCCAAGGAGTCGGCGAGCGAGTGGTTCTTGGACAAACTTTTCGTAGACTTGATTTTGTTGAGACTGGTCCAATTTCAAAGATGTTGCTAGCGACAATTCAAGGTGATTTATTGGGGGGAATGGGGGGAATGTTGTAGAAAAAATTGCGGGAAACAAAGAAATTGCTTGTCACAAGCAATTTCTTCATTTTCCACAATGTTTTCCATGGCATTTTTTTTCGAACGGAGAGTCAAAATATGGTAATGGGTGAAGCGTAACCGCCGGTACAAAATTAAAAGTAGTAAGAAAAAATAAAATTACAAACAAACAAACTTACACTATGCGAGTAATGCCTCGAAAGTCTTCTGGTACTAGATATATTCCTGGCCAAGGAGTCGGCGAGCGAGTGGGTCTTGGACAAACTTTTCGTAGACTTGATTTTGTTGAGACTGGTCCAATTTCAAAGATGTTGCTAGCGACAATTCAAGGTGATTTATTGGGGGAATGGGGGAATGTTGTAGAAAAAATTGCGGGAAACAAAGAAATTGCTTGTCACAAGCAATTTCTTCATTTTCCACAATGTTTTCCATGGCATTTTTTTTCGAACGGAGAGTCAAAATATGGTAATGGGTGAAGCGTAACCGCCGGTACAAAATTAAAAGTAGTAAGAAAAAATAAAATTACAAACAAACAAACTTACACTATGCGAGTAATGCCTCGAAAGTCTTCTGGTACTAGATATATTCCTGGCCAAGGAGTCGGCGAGCGAGTGGGTCTTGGACAAACTTTTCGTGGACTTGATTTTGTTTAGCACGATCTTAGACATAGCATCGTCTGTAATGTAAATGATAATTAACAGTTGTTTTTTTTGTTTTGTTTTGTTTTGTTTTGTTTTTTTTTTTTTCAATCAAGCCCTATTTTGGTGTCCCTAAAATAAAAGATTACCAGGCTCAGCAATTTTTTCTTTCACTTAACATTTGCTTTGCCATACTAACCATTTTTTCTATCTTTTATTAAGACTTATTTTACGGCCAGCATTTACTTGGAATTTGGACCAGTCCCGACTTTTTTGTTGTTGGTTTTTGTTGTTTTTTTTTTAAATCTAATTGTTACATACAATTCCTTTTCAATCAATAGCTTATTTCTAGGACTGGTTTATTTAAAAAAAAAAGCCACGGACTAAACGAACGAGTGAGTCTTTGACAAACTTCCGGTGGACTCGATTCACTGTAATGTGAACGCTAAATTATTCTTGTCTTAGCCCTTTCCCATATGACAAAATTTTATGGTGGTCCTTTTTAAAAGCTGCTGCAGATGACAGAATCGGTGTTAAACAGTAAGCAAGGTGTGTACAATATAGCACGGAAAATATTCGGACAAAAGGAGAAACTGCTGATTTTCAGCAGTTTCTTCTTTTGTATCAATGTTTTCCCGAGTCTTTTTTCGTCAAAGGGACGTCAAAGCCAGGTCTTGTTTTGGAAATCGTTAAACAAAAACTGGGCTTCGGCGTGACAGGAAATGAAAAAAAAAAACGGAAAGAAATAACCAACGATATAAATAGATGTTAGCAAACGTAGGAATTCGATGCAAAAAAATGTGCTTTTAAATTTTTCTATTACATTTCTGAATAATATGATACCGAAAACATGTCGTAACTGCAGCATTTTCAGGATGTGGTTACGTCATTTTTAAAGTGACTATCGAAATGCGAGATAAAGCCGCGTTCCCATTGCCGACCACATCAACTCGATGAACTCGATAAATTTCCCGGTTAAACCCGATTAAACTCGATCAAATGTATTTACACGACTTCTTATTTATTTCTTGTCGATTAATTCCCGATCATTTTTACCGACCACGCTCGATCGTCCCGATCACTCTTTCCGACCAAGCTCGATCAGTACTCGATCGCTTGATCGAGCTTGATCGAGTTGATTTGGTCGGCATTGGGAACGCACCTTAAAGGCCACATACCATTTCCATTGTTGAATCCTACATTCAACTATCCGAAGTCCATGTTGTACGTTCACGTTATTCTTGTCGCTTAGAAATGACGTCGCGTTGCTAGCTCAGCGTTATATGACGTCGTGACGTCGAAACGACGACGCTTGGAACTCGTCACGTTTATATAAAACCCGTCCCCAAACAGTATCTTGATTTTTATCTCCTTAATCGAGAGCTTTCGGAAATATAAAGTAAAAAGAGAAAGAAACGAATTACGACATTGAAGGGGTCTTTATATTAGCCATGATCTGGGGAGCAGCTCTTATAGCATTTGAGACTATCTTGTTTCAATGCCATTTTTGTGGCTGTGCTACTTTAATTATCTACTTTCTACACATCGATCAATGTTTACCACATAAACGGTTTCCCTCTGCTATTTTGAACCACATTCTCGCCAAATCTTGTGGTCTCTACGAGATCTCGTTATCCAAGCGGTGGCCGTGAAGTTAATAACGCAATGATTTAGTGTTAGTTGATTTCTTTAAAATACAAGCGTTCTGATAGGCTAAAAATCATAATTCCATGAATTTAATTTTTGACATTGTCGGAACTTCTTTTGGTGTCAAACTTTTGTAAACAATGATAGATAATAAATGTGCCATGTACAAATCGGCATACCGGTATTACATTCTTTTGCGAAATCAATTTCTAGTTTTGAATCTTACTTTTGATTACATTTTCCAGTTTAAAGTACCTCATGTATTCCATTCCTAATGAGATTAATACGACCTCGGAAATTGTCGTGCGACGTCGTTGACAGTCGTTGCATGTCCGAACCTATTTCGGTAACGTCGAAAACGTTCGGCGGTCGAACACTCCACCGCCGAATGTTTACGACGTCGCCCGATGAAAGAACCCGTGAAATGACAACATCCGGTCAAATGTACTTCGAAGGAAGCTCAAAATATTGTCCTGTGAAATGTTGGTGAATACGACCCCTGGGTCTCCGATGATGTTAGATAGAGTCAAAAAGGCGCAGTCTTAGAACGTTTATGTCGCGTAGAATCTACTATACAGACTCTATCTGACTTAGTGTTCGTCACCCAATGAAAACATACGCTTCTACTGTCATTCTTCAAACCATGCCTCCGACCGGAGCTACTATAGAGCGGATCTTACTGGAATTACATCATTTTCCCAAAAATTACATCATTTTCCCAAAAAATACATCTTTTTTCATAACTGCACAGGAAACGGGGGCGTGGCTATGTATATCCGTGACATAAACTGACCGGCAGTGCGTTTATGTGAAACATAGCGCCGAATTTTTCAAATATACTGCAATTTCATTGGTCCAAAAACTAGGACGAACACTAAAACCCATTTAGGCTTACGAAGGAATAAACGGATTAAAGTACGCAATGATATTTCGCCAAAGATAAACAAAATGATATGAGAGATAAATGAACCATTTTCAATTATTATCTCATTAAAAATTCTTTCAGTTTTCCGGATGAAGTACATCGTAATTATGAAATGAGATAGTGGAATTAAAATTTCAACACCCAGACAAATCACTTACAATGAATTATTACATTTCTCCATCCCAAAGTAATAAGAGGCCTGTTGTTTTGCTCGTGTCCTTAAAGGGGCCCATGCTAGGTTTTCAGGGATCAGAACAACATGTGGACAGTCAGAGTTTGTATTTTTATGTGGTGCATTGCATTATTTTTGGCAAAAAAGAAAGAAATTTTAGCGTTGATACCATTTTTGGGAAGCAAATTTTGCAAAATTTGCTTATCTTTGCAGCAACCTTTCTCTGCATTTTACCATTCTCTGCATACCACACAACATCTTCCGGTCCTCCTCACTATAAATAGTTCTATCAAAAGCAAAGATTAATGATGTAACCGTCATTCGAATATTCAATATGTAAGTCTGAAGTTATGTGTAGATATTGAATTGTGTGACTGAAAATGAAACATTCAATTAATCATGTCTCTAAGAGAAGAAAAGACCGACGTAGTACTAATTTGCTTTATTATGGTTCAAAGATCAGTCCAATTGCATTCCTTGTAATGGGTCAGTCAAGTTTACTGAACTCTGAAATATATTCAAAGCTTACACAAACGATAAATATGCATTATGTTGTGCTAAAAATAGATGTATAACTCCAGCATGGAATCAAAGTATTGAAGGTATTCGAATGGATAATCAAAGTACCTAATCAAAGTACTCTACGAATCAAAGAATTTAATGTATTCAAATGGATAATCAAAGTACTCTACTTCTGGACAGGCCTACATTATTAACAAATTTGCTTCCCAACAGTACTTACAGTACTTTGATTCACTATCTATCAAGGTCCAGTTTCCCATGTATATTACTTTAAATATACATGGCGTGTACGTCAATTATATACATATTTGATCTAGAAGAACTGAATGAACTTCATTTGAAATTTCTTTGGACAGAAATAGTCTAGCTATGCAGGTTGACCATTCCATACGATATTTCTTGAATATACTTTTACATCCGACAACCTAGAATGGGTCCCTTTAACAGTTAGCGTTTGGGAAAAGCATTGGTCATGTCAAGGAAGAAATTATTGTTAATTAATAAACAGCATTGCGTCCTTTTGACGCGGCATTTTCTTGGCTTTAATGTGCACGAATATTATGTTCATTAATATCTATCAATTAACTTTTTCCAAATACGGCGCAGTAGAAGCGTTGAAACCTATTGCAGAAGTCAGAAGAAACCGTGGCCAACAGTCGAAAATATCGTAAATACAGCTTGGTTGAGCTGTAGTTATGGGGTTTTCGAACGTAACAGACTAGATCACGGTGGTAATTCACGTGACACAGTATATCAGAAAATCATCGGTATTTTTGTTCTTACTTGATCAATTTGAATTCGGTTTGAAGCAGAGAAGGTGAGAAAATGCCAGGAATAAGCAGGACGTGGATGAATCTTGAAAATTTACTGATAAAAAGGTAATGGAAGATCAACCAAAATTTTGGTTGATCACTCAATATTTTTTATCATTGTATTCGGTAGAATCAGATTCCGACGAATTATCACCCCCCCCCACACACACACACACACCCTGTCCATCATTTGATCCGTCATCATCCGATTCACACTCGATTTCATAAGCTTCCTCGAGTGCAGACAGGTTAACCAGACGAGCAGGGCGTGTATAGCGGACAGGGCGACAGCGGCCACCCACCAACTCCCATCCATGTCCGAGTGGAGATGGATGCTGCTTCACGGTAGGGTGACGCACGAGATAGGCCAAGTAGTTGGCACGCAGTGCATGTTGGCGGAGGCTATCTCCATCAGGAAGAAGTGGCATAAATGACTTCTTTTTCATGGTCTTCCACTAAATGGCACGAATCTCAGCATATATAGGGGCTTAAAGCCTTTTCTTATCACAATAGACTACTGGGGATGTTACATTAGCTCGCCGGCTCGCTAAAATGTAGGGTAATTTTGAATGCTTCATGCATTACTGTTACAGCCCAGGTAATAAAGGGAGTTGAAACCTCTTCCCAAAAAGGCCTCGTTTCTGGCGTCCCTAGTATGATCGGTTTTGGAAAAAGATTGGAAGAAATAAGTTGCTAATAATAAGTTTTCTTTCTCTGGATATCTGAACATTTTCTGGACAACAACACATTGCTTTGCATTGTTTTTTATCGACGAAAGTAATGCCTGGAACTAATTTTGTATTGAATAACAATAAAATTTGGTCCTTTGGGAAAGGGTTAATGTAATGGCAAACAGTTCAGTGATGTGCAACGCCCTATCCCATTACCACACCGTGACTCTTTTGTCTCCTTTAAAGCAAAGAGTTTGGGAAAACATTGTGGAAAATGAAGAAATTGCTTGTCACAAGCAATTTCTTCATTTCCCACAATGTTTTCCAAACAAAAAAAACTAAAAATGTAAGATTCCATGCAATTGATATTGTCGTCTGTAACGCCTTTGAATTTGGACTAGTCTAAACTTTTGCCTTTTGGCAAAGGGCTAAGAATGATTTCGTTTTGTTGTTCTAGTCCTCTATGAACGGCTCTTTAACATGGGCGGGTTTTCTAAAAATCGCAGAAAAATCGCTCTCATTGTGTGTATACATGCTTGTATGGTTTGTATTTGTGAAATGGGGACTAATATAAAAGTTGAGATAAACAGAAAATTAACAAGTGAATTTATAGTGAGCACAATAGAAGAAGGAGCCTTGCATAAGTGTGCCGACAGATGCGTTTTTATAACAAAGTGCTGGTCCTTTAGTTTTAACTATAAAAGTAAATTGTGTGAATTTTATTTGAAGAATTATACAGGATCCGAACCGACCGATATTATAACGGAAAATAATGCGTTGCTGATGGACATCGTAAATTGGCCAGCGGTAAGAACGCCAGCAAGGGAAGATTCGGGATTTTTTTTCCAGGGATGGGGGAGGGGTCAAAGCCCAAATGGTAGCTTAAAATGTGTTCAATATGTAACGTCACACTAAAGATATATAGTAAAGATTCAATTTTTTGCCAATTCCCGGGGCGTCTGGACCCCCTACCACCTCTTGATCCGCCCTTGGCCAGGGCGGATCCAGAGGGAGTTCGGGCGTTCAAATGATGTCCCCTCTGTAGATTGATTATTTGATTTTCATGCAGAATTTCATGCAAAATTGTGAGATACTAGGAAAAGGACCCCATATTTGCATGTTCGAACGACCATCCCAGAAGTCCAGGGGCCTGTTTCATCAAAATATTTAAGACGTATTTTTGACTTACCGACGACTTACGACAAGTTTAGGGTAAGAAACGCGTATCGCCATTTATCAAAACCCGGTTTATGCGATTGTTGTTTTAAACGATTTTTAAGACATTGGTAAGTCAAAAATACGACTTAAATGTTTTGATGAAACAGGCCCCTTGATCCAGGACACATTTAATCAATTACCACACCGTGACTCTGTTTTGACTCCCCACAAGAGAATGGCTATGGAAAACATTGTGGAAAATGAAGAAATTGCTGGTGACAAGCAATTTCTTCATTTCCCAGAATGTTTTTTATCCAAAAAGACCCCAAAAATAAAAATTTCATTCACTTGAAATTGTCGTCTGCAGTATCTTTCAATTTGGCCCACCCTAAAATTTTGCTGTTTGCGAAAGGGTTAAAACTTATCCAATTTCAAATCTGCTGCAAACGACAACGGGACGGTTGAGATATGATTTGTGTATGATATACCACAGAAAATATTGTGTGAATAGCGGAAATGCTTGCCAGAATAAAAGATGGTTGGAGGTCAACGCATTCTGTTTCTTTTTAATGTTAAAGTGACATTTCACAGATGTTTTTTCGTATATTTCACTTTTATTTTATATGAAAGAGTATTATTTCTTATGAAAATTCTGAAATTTTCAAGCTAAAGTAATACGCCGTTTACGAGAAATGTTTATTTTTGTGTTGAAATTAAACAATTTGGTGTAGCCTATACAGCAGTTAAGATTTGTCGTTTCTATCTCAACTTTAAAGGTGTGTTTTTCGCTTATCAGCAACTAATTCAAAAAGTGATAGCATTTATAAACATTAAAATAACTAACATTGGCACCAAAACATACATTAAAAAATGAAATGGAAATGTTATGTCCCTTTAAATCCAAACGCTATATTGTGGTTACTCATTCAATCGTTTCTACGAGACTATTTCAAGGAGTACCCCTAGCATAGGATTTGATGAACAAATAAGTGAGATATCTAATTTGAATGACCTTCATCCCCTCTTATCAGCATTTTCATCTTTTGTATCGATGTTTTCTGTGCTATTTTATCTCAAATCCTAACTGTAACAACATCAGTTTTGTCGTTAGCAGAAACATTTGAATTGGAAAACCCTGATTTTTTTTTCTCGTTTGGTAAAAGGGATAATCTAGATAAGCAATTATATAGCTAGTTTTATCTTCGCATTTTAAAAGGCAATGAAAAATTCAAAGGGCGTAATGCATTAGCACGTTGTGTATTTGTCAATACGTTGACCCTTCTTGAACGAAAACACGTATTTTCTCGTAAATTTTACTTTATCATTATTTATCTGAAAAAGTATATTTTCTTATAGAATGAGAAATTCAAAAACCAAAGTACTACTTTCGAATTTTCTACCAAAATTGAGTTTCTGAAAAGTCGAAAAGTTGAAGTTAATCACACTAATTTCTGACAATTGTCCCAGACAAAACTTCAAATTTTCTACATTTTTAGGTAACTGTTCGGTAGAAAAGTGGAAGTTAGTGGCACTAATTTTAGGTTATTCGTATCGCCGTACTCTCTATTTTGATTTTTTTATAAACTTTATTTTTCAGATATTTACATCATATACAAGGTTTTACATGATACTGTAATCAAAAGGTTTTTTAGAAGTAAACATATAGACATTAGATTAAAGTTGACTACATGTTTTACTCTCTATTTTGATACCAAGATCTTCCCTCAAATCCTTGTCAAAGCTGAGAACATTCGTGCAAAGTATTTTTGAATGCCATGATATATTTTCTAAAAAAAAAAAAAGCTCAGCTTTGACAGGGATTTTAGGGAAGATCTTGGTACCAAAAATGAACCGGAGAGTACGACGTATCGAATGGTACGTATTCCAATACTGAGAGTTAAGTATTTGATTTAAAAATTGAGAAGAATATCGTCCCTTGATTGCCAGAAGGGGCTATCAGCACTTTTGGGCGAAAATGACATTTTAACATTTTTTAAGTCAGTCGAGTGATTTCTACCTATGAAAAAATTTTGAAACTGATATTCCAATTAAAAATGATAAAAAAGTGCATAACATGATTAGGGTCTATCAGCAACTAGCCAGATTGTTGCCGACCAGAAGGGGCTATCAACACAAACTGGGCTGCCAGAAGGGTCTATCAGCATAGCCCCCACACTAATAAATGGGACTCATGTTAACAATTAACCGGTCATTTATCTGCCTAATTGTCCCATAACCCTTTCCTAAACAAGACCTGGTTTTGAGGCTCCTTGTAGAAAAGGGTTTTGAAACATTGAGGAAAAAGAAGAAGGTGCCAATAACCGACATTTCATTACATTTTATCCGTTTATCTGAACATTTTCTATGCTATAATGTTGTCAAGTTTTGATTTATTAACATTTATTTTGTCGTCTACTTTGAATTTAAACCGCCCTAAAGTTTTGATTTTGGGAAATGTTTAATGTAAGCAAAGAATGACATTGTGTGAATTTGTCCCGAATATTAATTAAATTAGTGGAATGACCCCAATAATCTTAAATAGATCTACAGTGCGACATAATTGCAAAGCAAATCGGAATACTCTGTTAAAGCTATTATTAGTAAAAAAAAGTAAGTAAATTTATATTGTTATTTGTGTTGTAAATGAGCACTTTCTACCAATGTGGTATTTGCAGTTTTCAATAAATTCATCAAAGTAATAATCAGAAAAAGTGAAAAATAATATTATTAGCAAAACCTGTTGATAGCACCTTCTGGCTGCCGAGCCAGCAAATTTTGATAAAATCTTTTTAACTGTCTGTTTACACGATATATTTATATTGCATTAACGAAAAGTAATATATTTAACTAAATATATAAGTTTTTGTCTCCAACAAACTGCTTGGAATAGAAAGAAATAAGTTTAAATTTTCTGATAGCCCCTTCTGGCAGCCTGATTTTTGCCTATTTCGCATAGAAACTTCAGAATGGTTAAGGAAATGCTTTTAGAAAGGAACAGGCAAGAATCGAAGAAGACACTGAAAAAAAAAGCGAAATGTTACACAAAACTCTGTATGTAGCGATCTTTGACTTACAGGCCGTTGGAACAGCAAAATGTGTCACAAACATATTTCAAACGAAAGTTGAACCGCTACCATGTGTTTACTGACAGACAAAAAAGGGACCTGAATGAGGTTCATGGCCAGCGTAGATAATCAGAAATGGGTACTTGTATAATGACGCATCTTAATTCTCTACCATTAATCATTAAGTATGTAATACTTGTTCCGGATAGAACAGAACCAGATATCTGGCCCCAGGTTTGCTGAAAGTTGACACATCTTAATAGTATAAGTGATTGAGCAGAAACATTTGGAGACCGGGCATTTACAAGTGGAATACAATTCAATGCATTCAGTAATAAAGCATGCCCCCAGCCCAAAACAGACATCGCTATACGTCCCGCAACAATGGCACGTCATATTTCAAATGGTCAGACGTTATTACCCATACAGTATGTCGGGGTTCTCCGCGGAAGTTTGAAGCTGCATTGGCGAATTATATAAGTCTCGGTAAACATATGCAAAGGATTGTGAATAAAAACATAACGAGAAATGTCTTGTTTTCCAATATTGTTTTTGTAACCAACAGTTTTTGAAACGAAATGCATAAACATCCCTTTATTTGGTGACCATTTTGAAGAGAATAAGCTGCGTTGTACTTTTTAAGCTTTAGGGACATTACACTGATTTACATGAAGCTGTAGTGGGGTCGTTGCATCTTTATGGTTGTGCAATACCTCAACTTTTTTTATTTGAAAGCGTATGCGTCATTTTAGAAATTTAAAAACGTGTGCTGATGGCAGTAGAATAAACTAGCTCAAGGTCAATGTGTTAAAAGTTTAAAGAAGCCATCCAGATGAAATATTTCATTATATTTGCTAGATACAAATACAGTTATCCAGAATTTATTTTTACTGGGTGAAAAAGACCAGGCGGAAGACCCTCTCAAAATCTACCAATGAAATATAATGAGAAACTCTCAATATCAGTTGTTAGAAAAGAAGGAATGTACCATGGTGGTTTGATGAAAGCATAAACAAACAGAACAAGAGCCGTCATAGACGGATTATGCTCCCCGAATAAGTGTTTGTCACAAAATAAAAAAATCATACATTAAGCCCCCTTTTCCCATGACAGATTTTTTGTACACACATTATTTATAGAATATGGTCTAGGACATCTCATTTATCAGATAAGCACAAAATTTCATTTAATTCTGTCCATTAGATGAAGAGAAATTAGAGAAAAACTAATTTTGACATTAAGGCCCCCTTTTCCATGACGCAGCCTCAAATTACAAAACGGAGAAAAGGGTCCCTAAGGATTATCCCAGGGAGTTCATATGTGAAGTTTCATTGAATTTGGTCCAAGGGTTACTGAGATCTGGTTGTGGACGGACGGACGGACACACGGACACACGGACGGACGGACAGCGTGGCGACTATATGCTCCCCCGAATTTTTTTCGGGAGCATAAAAATGTGCAAAAATATATTATTTATGAGAATAAATGATTATTTAACAATACATGCCTTGCTGTTGACTCCTTTTGGCAGAAACATTATCCTCTGTATTTTTGTATTTTTCCGGCAGCCAGAAGGGGCTATCAGCGTTTTTGACCAAAAAAGGCGTAAATCATTGGAAATGAAGTTTGATAATATGTATGTGTATAGTGGCTATCATGTTCTACTCATGGGCCAAACATGGTATTTGACCATTAAAAACCTGATTTTTGACAAGCTTTCAAAACCTTTAAACGCGTTTTTCTCAAAACTATGAAAAGTGCTGATAGCCCCTTCTGGCAATCAAGGGACGATATGTACTTACCGAGGGGCTTTGTTTACATAAGTTAGGAAAGCATATCATAACAAAGTCACGTGATTGCCGCCTTTGATATCTACCAGGGACGTCGAACCCAGTTTTAAAATTGTGGCAAATACAATTACAAAGTTGCAGTAACGTTAGACCTCTATCCACTTAAGTTTAAGGTAGTCCACCCCTAATGAGATTCTCTTGACGTCGGAATTTTTCGGGCGAAGTCGAAAACATTCGGCGGTGGAACTTTCCAACGCCGAAAGTTTACGACCTTCTCCCGAATAGGTTCGGATACGTTACGACGCCGCTCGAAAAAAAATCGCAGTTTTATGAATTTCAAAATGGCCACATTACGGGTATTCTACCTAAATGAGTTAGTATAT
Source organism: Fragum sueziense (assembly GCA_963680895.1). Classification (NCBI taxonomy): domain Eukaryota; kingdom Metazoa; phylum Mollusca; class Bivalvia; order Cardiida; family Cardiidae; genus Fragum; species Fragum sueziense. The sequence continues at coordinate 34,608,538 of OY804598.1, read as the reverse complement.
ACATTGATCACTGCATTCATGAATACTCCAAAATCGTAACATTTATTGGCATCATTAGTATTTGTATCAAATGGTACACGGCTATGTCATATCAATCGTCAATGTAAGAATGTATAATAATCTAACATGTTTATCAGTTCAGGACAGGAAATTGTTGGAACAAACCATGTGGAGAAGACGCGACGTGTGTACCATTAAAAGATTTCTACAAATGCCATAACCAAGAGCACCATGGTAAGCCATTGGCCAATAGAGGAAAACGTTGAAGGGAATGACTATTCTCCTTTCAATCGTTTATTTGCTCTAATGTGTACGGTATCTATTTCATGGCGTCCTATTTGCCATTTGCTGTAACTTTCACACTGGATCAGCCCCAATTTTTTAGGACCGCGGCCTTAGCGCAGTTGGTGGCGCATCTGCCTCTCACCGAGAGGTCCCGGGTTCGATACCCGGCCGCGGCAAATACCCTGTCCGACAAAATTGTCACCCATCAATGGTTTGATATCGTGAACCTATGTAGGCGAGCAGCTGGAGGCCATCAAACCGAAAACATATCAATGAACACTTACAAATATTTATGAATTGGTGATGATTAATTGGTTTATATGCCAAAGTGTAAACTTTAATTTCAAAAAGGTTTGCCGTATCACCCTGGTCGTGGTAACGTATCATTTCTGAAAAAAATGTGACCCACCAATGGTTTGATCATCGTTAACCTACATGTATGTGGGCGAGTAGCTGAAGGCTCGTTAAGGATGATGTGGTAATAATGGTATGAGAAACGACAGGAATTCACGGTTATGTGCTCCAGCCGTCGCGATATGACCATAGCAGTTGAAAGAAACGTTAAACCCAACCAACCAATCAATCAATTGTCATAATTGTCACTGAATTGTAGGCATATTATAGGCTAAGCTGTTTCTTCAGGATTACTTTGTATATTCAGATTCTATTTCAAACAAAACCGTCGCTAACCGACAAAAATCTTTTTTATTGTACATTTTGTCTTCTTTTCACAGTTACTCTTTCTAACAATGTTTCGGGGTGTAAACTTTATACCTTACCAGAACATGGGATTTTTGTGAACAACGATTCAATACCGATAACTCCTACTGCAATAGTTTATCCTGTTGACACGACGTTAAACGTGCGATGTGAGGAGCCCTTCTTTACGAAGAAAATCAACCCGGACGCTTTCTGGAAAACGAAATGTGGAGTAAACTACCGATGGAGTTTTAATCTGCAGTGTTATAAAAGTATTTGAGCCAGGATCTGGAAAGGGTCATATATGGCATTTGAGACCTTCGTGTTTCAACATCAGACTACATCAAATTAACCCATTACCAAACGATAAAGTTTTGGGTTGGTCCAAATTCAAAGATGTTGCAGACGAAAATTCAAATTGAGTGAATGTTTACATTTTTGGTGATTTTGTGTAGAAAACATTACCAAAAGCAATTTCTTCTTTTTCCGCAATGTTTTCTATGGCCCTTTTCTTTATGTGAGTCAAAAAGAGTCAATGTGTGGGAATGGGTTAAGAGCACACTAATCAGTTCTCATGAAGGACTGTAAGAACTGCTACAGGTCATGGAAAAGCTATTAGAGAAAAATATGGGTCCAGATCAGACTGTGTGTATACGCAGGCTGATCTTGGAACCATATTGTTTTCAAATGCTATAAGGGTCCTTGTTCTAGATTCTGACTCATTTTCTTTATTCTAACAGTTTTACCCAAAAATATGAACAGGATGATCAGTATCCATGTTGTTCTCAAATGTGTATGGAAAGTTGGAAACCTTTTCCAAATCCTCAAGCCCATGCTGATCTAGGTTTCTGGATTAATCGTCTCCTATTAACAAATTGTGATGTCAATTCATTACTTAAAATCCGTTTCATTCGTCAAAGAAAGCAGAAATAAAAGACTTTATTTTCTTACAAATACCCTTTCTATGGTCAAGGGAAACAACCCGATCAGAATCAAGTCAATTCAATATTCAAAGGGTTATTTCCCTTTAGTTCAGCTGCGTCATTATTCAAGTATAATTATCGTCGGTGCTATTGCAAAACTTCGTAACTTCGGCTAAATTAAATCTTGTGTTACGATGTTTTGCAATAACACAGACGATATGTATCTCAGTATATGTTGGACATGGGATTAAAAAGCTGTAGTTACGACATTTTCAGTCTTAACAGGTCATAGTCTGTAGGCTTACGTTTGCCTTTAAGGTAGTCTTCCCTTAATGAGATTCGCGCGACGTCAAAATTATTCATCGGGTGACGTCGAAAACATTCGGCTCGGAAATTTCGCCGCCGAATGTTTACGACAGCTCCCGAATAGGTTCGGATGCATAACGACGCCGTTCGAAAACATCCGATGAATCTAATGAAAATGGCACCATTACGGGTATTCTACCTTAAGCTTATAATTTCAGCGGAGGAATTTTGTACACATCACATACTGCAGACTACATACTATAATGGCACTGCGACGATAAATGTTACGGCTCCAGGTCCTGATTGGGATCCCAATGTTGTTCTGTTCTCCTCTACACAAGGGTGGATAAGTGCTTTAAACGACGATCAACAATTTCTCCATGTAAGGATATTACCTGTTTGATCATTTGTATAACTCACGATAAGTGACCTGGTAGAGCATCTCTAGCAGTTAGCTAACTGCTAGATAATTATGCTCTACTAGGTCATTTATCGAGGCCTGTACCTCTCTTCTTGCTTGTTTTTCTGCCTATTTCGGATCATACTGATAGTAAGCATTTGGTCCTTTTGTTGCAATTTTTTGCACCATATTTTATACAATTGTCTGATTGTTCGACGATAAATGTCAAGGCTCCTGGTCCTGATTTGGGACCCCAATGTTGTTCTCTTCTCTTCTACACAAGGGTGAATAAGTGCTATACAAGATGATCGGCAATATCTCCATGTAAAGAAAAGTACCTGTTTGATAATTTGTATATAACTCATGATAAGTGACGTAGTAGAGCATCTCTAGCAGTTAAAGGGACATTTCATTATAGTTTCAATTTTTTAAAGTATGTCTTGATGCCAAGACTGGTTGTTCTAATGAGTGTAAATACTATTAGTTTTTGTAAGTTGTTGCCAATAATCGAGAAACACGCATTTAAAGTTGAGACATAATCGATAAATTGCATATAAATCCGAACTGTTGTCCACAACAATTTGTTCAATCTTAACACAAAAATATAAATTTCTCGTAAACGGTGCAATATTTTGGCTTGAAATTTTCAGAATTTTCATAAGGAAATATGCTCTTTCGGATGAAGATAAAAGTAAAAATTATGACAAAAAATTCTGAAATGTCACTTTAAGGTTTACGAACTGAGAATGAAAGGCAGAGCCAGAGGCGAAATTTGAAAAGTGCCAGTAATTCCTAAACTGTGTTACATTTCCATTCCAAATACAAACATAAGCATTTTGCATGGTTTAGAATTTTGAAATGATGCATACTTGTTGAAATATTTGACGAAAATGTTCCAAATTACCTCCCTTTTATATGAATATAGAGTAAATCAATATTTGTAAATTATTTTCTTCATGAAGCATAATCTTGAAATCCGGCATGGTGAATCAACTTATATGAAGTGTATTGACAACTGTGTGTAATTTGATGCATTTCGTATGGCTAGAAAGTGGTGTTTTCATTCTCAGTTCGTAAACCTTAACTAACCAGATAACTACCTAGTTGTGAACTTAATGTAGATCTAAGTTTTGTGTTCGAAGTTTCAGTTCATAGACCGACTCTGGATTGGTGGCATCACGACGAAGGGCGGTGCTAATGGAAACTGGGTCAAATCCTTCAGAATGTCCTACAGTCAGTTATGTTGGCACGGAAATTATTACAACGTCACTGCAGCTGACAGTACGCAGGTTGGTGTTTTAAGATTTGGCTTTCACCACCAAAATACCAATATTTTACAATTTTGAAAATGCCCCATTTCAAAAATGTTGTAGACGACATTTCAAGTAAACTATATTTCACATTTTGTGTCTTGTTTGTAGAAAAATCTTTCGGAAATGAAGAAAGTACTTGTCACGGGCAATTTCTTCATTTTTCACACAGTTTTCGAAAATAAATTATGAACATTTATTGCGTCAAAGAGTTGTAGTTTGGGCATTGGAAAACAACTAGCAGTTTTGTAAATTTCTTATTCCCAGGTTTCGCTTCATGATCACTTTTTTACAACAAAAAATAATGAAAATAATCAACAATAATTGCATGTTCCATACTTTGCAGAGATAGTGGAGTTTTCCAAAGTTCTTATGTACTGGATTTTCGTTATTCCAAACATGTTCAAAGTCTCATATCTCGGGAAAATGTATAAATTTTCGACGCTTTCTGCTAAGATATGAAAATAGGGGAGGGAGGCGGGGCAAGATTACCATTTTTGCAAGCAAGATATGGTCTTGACTTCCTTAAGGTAAGACCTTGGTAATGGGCTATGTGATCAGTTATGGAACGAAATCTGTATGGTGCGAATAGACGATTTCAGCGGAGGTAATTTTCATTGCTCTCTTTTGTTGTGTGTTTTTTCCAATCTTCATACAATTTAGAAATTTAGACAATTTAGATTGTTCTCCGGAAATCTGAGCATGCTGAATTATTTCCGTTTTTACGGAAACAAGCGATATTGTATCTAAAGGTTGGCTACTTTAAAAATGCTCGGACTTACGTACCTCACGGAATAAGTCGAAATATAACGATAATACGGGAAATGCATTACCCAGGTCTTACATTAATTAAGAAAGCTTTGAAAATGTACTGAGAGTTAAAAAAAAGAAAATGTTGATAATCAGTATTAAATTTTACTCCTTTTCTATCAACACATTTCATGTTGTACGGTACATTTTCATAAGAGTACAAAAAAAAAATATTTTGCTCTCTGCAGCTCCCGTGTAATAGAATCAACCCATTTTCTGATGTTTGGGGAAGAATTCTATAGTCGGTTACGTTTGAAAATGTCGTAACTACAACTTGAATGAGCCGTAGTTACGGCATGTTAGAACGTGACCGACGTTTAACATCAAAAGGGTTTCATTAATCATTTTATACCTCAATAATGAGCAATGATCTGGAAAAACATAGTTTCCCCAAATACTTTAAGGGACCTTTCACTAAAACCCAGCTCATATGTTAAGTATGCATTACGTTTTCACGTATTCTGCAGATGTTTACGGGCAACACAGACGCAAACAGCGCGGTGACGAACTATTTCTACTTGCCGATCTTCATACGATGTCTACGATTACATCCACAAGACTACGAAAACGGTATAACAATCAGAGTGGAAATTTTAGGTTGTAAGAATTATGGACTTGAATAAAGGTTTTGTTTCATTATTTTTGTCTTTCTTATATAGATTCTTTATCATTTTTTTTTATTATTTATCATAAATGAAGAAGATACGCTTCAGCCCTTTCAAGAACGACATAGAATCTGAATGTTTCAGAAAGTCATTTCGCATAGGCCTACTGATAGAATTTGTGTAAATTATTGAAGCAAACGGAAAAAATGCTGATTATAAGTATTTTCTTGCATCGTTTCAATGCTTCCTAATAATTCATTGCTAGGGATGTTAAAACCAGGCTTTGTTTGTTTTTAGTTGAGTTTAGTTCGTGGAAAGCAATTTGGGGTAAGCTTTAGTTTTTGATTTTAATCGAAGAGTATCGGAAGAATTACGTTTGGTGGTTCAAAGACATTGCTCAAAGCTCTAATGATCTTTCAAAGTGACAATGCTTTTCAATGCCCATCAAACCATGTATTAATGGTACGCATTTCAATCATCTCGAGGATACTATTCAAATGAGTGCCAACAGCATAGGTTGGCCGTTTTGATTTGAAATTTAAAATAAAATGCAGAATGCCTTTTTCTACTCTTATATACTCAGTTCCAAAATAAAGTGTGCACTTTCGCATTTTGCTTTTACCTTAATTTTCACAAAGTTTATGGCAATTTAGGGAGTAAAGGTGATATCATACTTCAGATTAGACCTTAAAGCAAATTGGCATCAAAACAGATGTCGATAGAACTGCTCATGCTGCACACACGCAGTCAGATAATTATGGTGTGTTGATGGTGTTGAGATTTGCACTCGTTACAGCTTCTTCTGTGGAAAGAGTTACACGCTTATATGCCGTTGTTAGGTTTGATCAGGCCTTCCAAGCAATTTCCAGACTAAAGTTTAAACTTTCCTTTAGACGTCATGTGTACGTTAACGTTAGCAATCGCTACGTTAGTAGTCTAGTAAATTGTCGTCGAACGGTGCAACAACGTTCTACAACACATTTGTATGCCTATTAGATGTCATAAAAATGGACACTTGCTATTAGTACATAAATACCGTATAGATTCAAATTTGGTGACGGCTTTTGTTTTCACCATGCTCGATCGTGTCCATGGACGTTAATTGTAATTCGTTTCACGTTAATGCACTATGTTCAAATGTAATGAAAATTTGATTTTATATTAAGATATGGCAAAAGGTTTGCAGTGAGTGTAATTTCTGACCAATAACTCATCCAGCACGTGAGGCAAAGATAAAACACTGAAAATGCAAAATCGCAATAAAGCCGAAAATTCGTGCGTGCTTTTTTGATTTCTGAATCAAAATATCGTTTGTCAATAGTCTTGAGATATGTCATAGAAGTTTTCCATACGGTAGACGGTAAACTTTGCGAGTTATTCAAAATTTAAAAGTGCACACTTTCTTTTGGAACTGAGTATATGTTGATTTAAGACATGGTGTCCATATATCGAACCATTTTTTAGTATAGACGACCAAACAAAGTCTGGGGAAAAGAAGACATGACGTCCATATGACGTTTTTCACCATTTGTCCCAATGTTTGACCAACCGTTTTCTAGTTAAGGCGCCCGAACCAAGTCTGCGGAAAAAAATATTCTAAAGCTAGAATTACGGGTTATTCGATGCGGCCGACGATGTACAAATACCATCAGCAAACATTCAAAACGACTACCAAATAAAGCAATATCGGCCAAACGACCAAACAAAACCATTATTTAACTTTGGGAACGACTGCTCGTTAAATCTAACGAGTGCCATCTAATTCAGGTAAACACATTTACACCTTATAGTGGCGTATTGTAGCCTCTAAATCCAAGAGTAAACAGTAACTGTTACTCTTTCACTAACAACAACGTTTTATTCAAAATTTTCCAATCTGAAAGGAAAGGTAGACCACATAATGTTTTTTATTATACATTGTATGTGAAATGTAGAAATTGCATGCTACATGAACTTAATTGCGTAGAAAATATTTAGGGAAAGGAAGAAATTGCTGATTATCAGCAATTTCTTCTTTTCTCTCAATGTTTTCCCGAGTTATTTCTACTAGTGACGTCTACAGCAGATAGGATATTGTTTGTGTAAGGGTTAACATTGTATCATGTTATGCTGATTGTTTGCTAAAGTAGTCTGTACACAAACGTTGATTACAATTAGGCTGTAAACCCTGGCGACACTTTTACTGCTCCCTTGTATAACACAATTGCCCAGGTAGATCCAACTCAAAACTCTGTCTCTTTTCTATATTCATTTTGTAACCTAAATACATAGCTACATGTATATATTATTATGTTTAATAGCAGGGACTTTAAAACGTCCGTGGTGAAAGCGCAGAAAAGCCATGGCCAAAACGCTACTTACAAAAATGTCCGTGACTAAACCGTCCTTGGAAACAACGTATATTTCCCCAAACGGTGTCAAATTGCGAGCCAAAACGTCCATGTCCAAAACGTCCGTGTCTTAAAGGTCTGAGGCCAAACCGTCCGTGTCCTAAACGTCTTTGGTCAAATTGTTTGTGTCGAAAAAAATCCGTGACAAAAAACGTCCGGTGCAAAAACGGCCCCCTTCTTCATCTTGACCTTGATAATAGAGCGATACTGGTAAAAACGGAAGCACGAACCATCACATTATATAATTTTTTATCAGTTACCGTTATTTTGACAGTGTTGTCTTTTGTTTGCATGTTCTTCCGTGATAAAAAGAAACTAGTGTTAGAATATTTTTGTCAGACTTTGCAGTATATTCTTTAACGTGCACACCATGTGTCGTATCGAATTATTAAATAGGATATCGCTGCTTTTCCGTGAAAATCTCCCAATTGAAGTTTTAAAACTGCATGTATAAGGTTTTCGTTGAAAAGCGACGATATTGACGTCTCGCAAGCACAAGAAAGAGAAGTTGGTTGGTTAAGTTAAAAATGTAGCCTACATTTATGGTAAAAAAATCTAGACGGCAATTTTATGCGACCATTTGATCTTCGATTAGAATATAAAGAATGTGGCGAAAGAGCAGATAATCCAATTAAAGACGGTCCTAATCCAATTCCATTTACATTACTGAAATAAAGGGGGATAATCGATCGCTCTATTTTAATCCTACTTACCCGACCTACGACACATTAGCAATTAGAGGTGATACATATGATTGTGTGTGCTTCCTTTGATCTTTTTATTATTATGATGTAGATCTAAATGGCCTGTCCAAAACATATTTTTCCTAGTAAGACATTTAAAGACCGTAAAAAGGGCTACGCGATGTAAGAATTGTCTTTTAACCCATTACCACACGGCACAAGTTTAGACTGGTCAAAATTCAAAGATGTTGCTGACGACAATTTCAAGTGAGTTAAACGTTACATTTTTTGGGTGTTTTGTGTACACAAAATTGTGGGAAATGAAGAAATTGTTTGTCACAAACATTTTTTTTCAATTTCCACAATGTTTTCCAAAGCTTTCATTTTGTAGGGCGTCATAAGGCGTCACTGTTTGTGAATGGGTCTATATGAGATACTTCTTGGACACTCAAGTATACCGTTTGAACTGGTGCCGAAAAGCCCCGGTAAGCTTGCGTGTTTCGGTGCTGTACAGCGGGTATCAAAGAGAAAACATGTGAGCTTGAACAAGAAATTCCTTGTATTGCCCTTTATCACGGTGTATGATCACGTGCTACAATATTTTCAGAAAATCTTCAATAATTTTGTAAATACTGGACCGATTTGAATTCGGTTTGAAGCAGAGAATGTGGACAGACGTCACGCATTTGATGGACGTGTTTGGTTTCTGAAAAATCGACTGATAAAAAAGTTATTGAAGATAAACCAAAATTTTGGTTTATCTTCAATAACTTTTTTATCAGTTGATTTTCAAAAATCAAACACGTCCAGCTTATTCCTTGCATTTTCCCAACTTCTCTGCTTTAAACCGAATTCAAATTGGTCAAGTATTAAAAAAGATATTGAAGATTATCGGAAATTCTAAGTCACGTGATTATACACCGTGTTTATCATCTTCCGTGCTCCATATACACACACTGGGGATTGTGCATCATGGGCTGGGTAACTTTTACGGCCGAATTAGCACCACTTCAGGTAAGAAATTGTGCAATAGCTTTCTGATTTCTGCATCAATGAAATTTATTTTAATGCGGTCTGTTGCATGTACTATGCCTTACTGTGCTCTTGCCTCTGGCATATATCCTTTTTGAAAACTCCATGTACTTTTCCCCCAAAATTGATCTCAACCAGCCAGAAAAACGATCCGAATATTGTAGTTTTTCTGGTCAGCCTGGATCGTTTTCTTTGACAAGTAAAATGATACTACCAACCAGCCATACCAATGAGGAAAGAACTTAGTACTTGAAGCGGGGTACATACAAGAAACCGCTTGAAAATTGACGCAGAAATAATGAAGTTATTGCACAATTTCTTTCCTGAGGCGGGGCTAATTTCAGCTGTAAAAGTTACCCATCATGTCTGTGGTACTCACTCTCCATCGTAAAACATAGTACGGGGCAATCTAAATGAGCCGGGATCTGGAAAAACGTCCCTTATAGCATTTTTCAAAATTGAGTTTCAAGATCGGCCTGTTGTCAAATGGAGTCCAATATGCATCAATGCTTCTCTCTAAAAGTTACTACAGGTCATGAAGAAACTATTGGAGAACAACATGGATCCTGATCAGACTGTGCGTATGCACAGGCTGATCTGGATCTATGTTGGACTCAAAAGCCTTAAGGGACGTTTTTCCAGATCCTGGCTCAAATCATTTTTGGTTCGACAGGTAATCATGCAATTGAAATCTCAAGTGGTTTTTTTGTTGTTGTTGTTGTTGTTGTTGTTTTCCAATTTTTTATTCTCTATTTTCTTATCGTTTTAAATTTATATTCTGACTTTGACAAGTTTGTTAAAGGACACTACGACAATATCACAAAAATATTTTCAGAGCGCGTGGCTGTGAACTGAAAATGTTTACCTTTGCACTGTTTCAAATATTATTTCGAAATTTAACTTATGCTACAAACATATTTTGGATAAATAAATACCTAGATCAGTTGATCTTTTGGTCGAAAAGAAAATATGTACGCTGTCTGGACAAATGATCTGGCCAATTATTTTCGAATTTAGTTCGAAAATATGGACACATGGTTGAAAAATATTGATGCTTGTAATTTTCTACTTTATTATCATATATATTACAGAATGATACAAATATTTGTCGATTCAAACTCATTTATTGTGACAAAGAACATCAACAAAATTATCGAATAATGCAAAAATCAATGATTTTCGGTAAATATTGTAAGATGGCCTTTAGTCGACTTTTTAAGCCGGTTGCCTGTCCCTTGCAACAAGCCATTAAGACCCAAAGCTATTTGTATAAGATCTTTTCCTGTGTTTTAGATCTATTTTCCCTTCCAATTTTAGAATTTGGAAAATTTCATTGTTAGCGGATGCAATGGGTGAATATATGTCTACAAATACTTCTTAGTCCTTCCTTCAATTAAACCACAGTCTAAGCTACTTGTTTATCATATCAACATTCAGTTTTAAAACTCAACTCATTTAAAAAGCTTCATTCGGCTTGTTCTTCTTCATTCCAATCTTACAATGAAGCAGAAATATGTATGAAAAATGAAAGGGTGAAATCTCATAGCAGATTATACGTCGCATTGTGGGCCCAACTTTTTCTATTATTTGCCTGCAAAGTTGTTTTTACAGTTGTATTATGCTCTCCGATAACCAGTTAAATCAACAAAGTTTTACGAAAATTCCAATCGTCAATATTTTTTCAAGCCCCCAACTCGCCATTTCAAACGGAAGAATTTGGTACCACCAGAAAATTGAACTTTTTGTGGGAAGAAATTGTTTTACTAAACTTCAATACTTTTTCCACGCAAATAGCAAAGTTCTGGATGACTGAGAAATAAAGAATCAAGGTGGGTGTTTTGTAAGGTAGGTATAAAATGGAAAAATTAAAATTGCTTTCAGAGAATCGTCATCTGTAATCAATTTTTAACGTTTCTGGTTTTACCTATGTAGATTCTAAATGGACATTTTTGTTGAAGTGAACCCAGATAAATTCCTTAAAAATTTGAAATCCCAATTTGAAGAAATGTTAGATAAAATCCTAAGCTAATCAAAGCCGTTTTGGTTTGTAACAGTAATTTTGAGAATGAAAGAATACATCTCGCTTTTCTTAAAAAAATACAGATTGTTTTAAGCTGTAGTTACTAGGCTTTGGGGAAAAAGCAACGATATACCTTAACATTTAAGCAGTGTTCAAATATCTATTCTTTACGTCGGTAACCAGACCAAATTTTATACTCGCAAAACTTTTCTAGTCGCCATTTTGTGGTGGCGCTGTGATCTAATACCGGTATGGTCGAAAAGCCTATTTCACACAATGGTCGTCGTCATCGTCCGCTAATGTATTTATTGTTAAAATGAGGGCTAATTCGTAAATGGAAGCAGTCCTTTTGTGCTCGAACTAATCACGTTAGCCAATGTCTCATTGAAATTGATTTTTGTTATTTTTGCGATATGGTGAAAATATGCATCATTTTTCAAGTCTGGCCACGTAATGGAAGTTGCGCGATTCGATTACTGGTAATGGTATAACCATTTAGCAACGAGACCCAAGATTCGGTGTATGTATACATATACAAATAATTCTGATCAGAAAGTATTTCAGTGAAGTCTTGTGTGTGCGTGTGCACCCACTACCATTACCACCACAACCACCACAATAACAACAACAACTACGTCCATTACAAGCCGCTATATTTATCATTTCCTAAGTCTTTCAATACAAATAATACAGCCAAGTGGTTTGTTTGTTGTTGTTGTTGTTTATTTTTATTTATTTTTTTTTTCATTTTTGTGGTTTAATTGTCCTGCCTTAGTCAGATACCTTACGCAATCACTTTAAACACATCTTATCTATAAACAGCATTTTCTCTATTCGTCCTCTACAGTTTCCGCTGTATGTCTAATTCAATTATTGTCTAATTCTAACCTACGTTACAAGCAATATCATTGGACTGGAAAAATCATTGCTTGTTACTGTAAAGTAAAATAAACAAATGAAGGATTACCGGCCAGCTCAGTTAGCGCATACAAGCAACGGAACAAAAAAACAATTCGTCTCCGATACATACAATTTCTTCATTTCGCGGAGGATAAAGCTATATATTGACAAAAAGTGACCAGTTGCCAACACCCTTGGCCAGATGTCTATCACGGTCAGTTTAACTTCAATTGCTTGTTTGCTCTGTAAAAGAGCAAATACTTCAAATCCTGAAGTAGCTAATTTGTGGACAATACAAATTTGTCAGATTGGTTTCTGTCCATTCCCCTCTTTCCGCTACAGCATTATGTGGAATAGAAAATGGAAAATAAAATACCATGGAACTGATATATTTGGTTCTTTATGCCAAAACATCGTAAACAGCTATTAACAAGCTCCAGTGAATAGACGTTTGACGAAACCAATGTATTCTTGTGTTAGATATTTTCAAATTGTCGCGGAACATCTTTCAATTTCCTTTTCAGTCAATAAGATTGTAAATGTCATCATGCGCAAAAGTCAAAGAAATGGATATCCTTGAACACTTGAACATTTTCACATAAGTCCAATTGCAAAGAGTGGTAGACATAACAACCGACATCAATTCATATAGTACTGTATAAGATGTCTGTCATGCATGCCTAAAATAAAGCTGGAGTTTCGAGGTATTGCAATAACACCGACGATTTGTGGAAAAGGTCGAGCTTCTTGTTTCTTTTTATGTCTCGGTGCTTATCAATGCTTTCTTTATTGGAAACGTCAAATCCAGGCATTATTTGGGTAAGGGTTAAGTAAATACATACCAGTAAGAAAAGTGTGTATTCCTAAATCACCTTCAAATAAAGGAGCTTTCTTCTGGCAATCAAAGTATCAATAGTATAACTTGTGACAAAACTATTTGTTCGGGGTGATAGAAGAATGTGCAATGTCACGGCTAGGGTTCGCCAGTGGACTTCGACCTTCATTCATTAAGGTATTCCATCCATCAATGGATAACAACCACTTCCTGCAACTTCGGGTGTCATCTGTGACAACGAATATTGACGATGGTATTCCCTCATGAATTTCCGGGCGGCATCCGCGATACGGAAATTAACAGGGATTATTGCATAAAATGTGTGTTTTCGGGCCGTTATCAGCATTGAATAACGAGAAGAACCCGGGCTGATGTCGTAAAAAATGGTCGTTATTCGGGAGATTCGCGTGCGATATCGGACCGGCTTTGCACTCAAATATCCTCTAATTTCTTATTTTGCATTTAGATCATGGCAAAAGAGCCGTTGTGCATTTATCTAAGATCAACATGGGTCTAGATAGGGCTCGGCTTATTCGCAGTGTGATCAAGATCCAGCGAGGGTTGGTTAAAGTATTTCGACCTCTGATTGTCTGGATAGGACTCTTCTTTCGGGCAATTTCATGTCAATTTTTCTCATTTCGAAAATAGGCCTTAATAATCTTAATGTGTATAGAACATAATTTGTGTTGTTAATAAAAAAGAAACTGAAGCTTGAATATAGATAAATCATCGACGAAATGATAGGAAAAGGTAGGAAAATGTGTACATCAACAAGATAGCGCCCTTTTAGAAAAAATGTAAGAAATGAAGAAATCACTTTGGACAAGCGATTTATTCATTTTCGACAATGTTTTCTGTCCGAATATACCCCCAAACATGTACAATACCGTTGACTTTAAATTTGTGTCCTCATATTTTTTTTAAAATTTTGACCAGTCTAATATTTGGCCATCTATTAATGGATCAAATTTATTTAAGTGATATTTTGCTCATGTGTTTGATTTAGATCAATCTCGTATATAATTATTAGTATTACTTATCCGTAGTTTCGAGAAATATTTTCACAATTAACATCCCTAATTTATGTTAAAGCATGGAATTGTTTTCTTCTATTGTTTATCTTGTTTCAAATATTGATACAAACAACTTTGCCTTATATTTATTCAATTTGCAAAACAAACATACAAAAACTCAAATCATAATATTAAAGAAAAATATATTTTCATTTATTTTGATTTATCAGAACGGTAATGGAAAAACATGACACAGTCTAGATACAATATTTTAATTAAAAATCTGTAAATTGATAAAATATTTTCATCGACATTTAAAATTGAACCCATGTGCCTGAGGAGGGAATATTGCCAAAATGTGAAATCTTTTATTTATTTTTGATGACAATTGAAATGTTTTGAACGTTTTCAAAGAAAACAATGACGTCAAAGTTGACACGAATTCGGATTCCATTTCGGATATCGTTTTCCCACGTCGGAGGTGAAATTTTCTCCCTTGTTTCAATAAGTCAATATTGTTACGATGATTCTATAGATTATGACTTGACGGCAGATTGCTGAAATGAGAAGTCAAAAATTGATGCATTTCAACGAAAACCTCGTAACTGCAGCTTAAAACAGGCTGCAGTTACGTGGTTTTCAATGAAAAGCCACGAACTGTTTCAATGTGATTGCCAATTAATGCCTGAAGCAATTCTGATAGCTTTTTTACATTCATTCAATCCGATTAAAATTCTTTCACTAGATGCAAGCGATACAAGTAATAATATGGATAGAAAGTATTCCTTCTTCAAAATTCTATATGATATTTTTTCCATTACTATTATTTCTTTAACGACGAAATTTACAGATATATGTCCTCATATTTCAATAAATGATTGTCCAAATGAATGGGTCACAAAAATAGTGAACATTGCATGTGTCTCACGCATGCAAGATACGAATGCACATAGATCTATGCAAAATTTTAATGAACTTTTGATTTTTTTTTTTTTATTATTTTTGATATGTTTTATCTTTATTTATTTATTTTTTGGGGTAATGTACAGGCAAATTTCGTATAATAATATGAAAACGAACCCCCTCCCCCCCCCCACTATTTGTATATTCGACCCCCCCCCCCCTCACAGAAATCTTGGATCCGTCACTGAATCATACATGCCCAATTTAATTTTAAGGACTACATCTCAAGAAAACTTTACACTAACTGTTGTCTGTGAGTGAACTAGAGTTTCGTGTAAAAGAAATGATGGTTAGCGTTGGTACATCGCAAATGAAGCCTGGCCAGCATCGATCATACTTGCTTTTATTACATAACAATAGAATAAAGATGAGAAAGCGAATACACAAACGTAAAGTATCTGCCATTACACGGTTGAATGGACCGCATTGTAATGTAACCGAAAATTAAATCTAATCAAACAAAAATCGTCATGTCAGGGCGGGTCAAGATATAAAACTAGCTATTTACTCCAACTTATTTTCTAATTAATAAGATAAAAAGCAAGACAATGGTAAGTACATTCAGGTTTTATATGTACTTGCAATAGTATTGCGTTTCTCTGTAGACATAGATTAGATTTTTTCTTGATAATTTGGTTACTTTGCGATAACCGTCCGATCATATTGGCACACGCACTGATCTACGGCTATACCGCTTAATTAACGTACAATATCGGTCTGCAATTTTCTTGCCAGTTGCCACAAAATGATTGACGGCTGTGTTTTTGTTACTTGTCAAAAAATTCCTTCATTTCTATGGAATTTCTGACATTTTCATTAAATTGTGTACTGGTCCGTTTATAGTTTTCGATTTCAAAGGCGTTTATCAAAGTTGATCAATTTTCTCATCGTTCGATTTTTTTCTCAATTATTTACGGGTGAACTTGTTGCGGTTGAAGAACCGGGGACTTGTAATACAGGGGTCGATTGTTGGATCCACAGCCACTCTAGAATTTTGGGTGGGTCCTTAAACCGATGTTCTGTATCCAAAGGACCATACCTGTTGACTGGGGCATAAAATTAATCAATCAATGATTAAAAAATAATGATGAGAGTTTTATTTTTCCGATTTCGATTTTGCCAAGAATATCTTAACCGATACACCTTGGCATTTTTTTTCTAAAATCCCTCGGGCAGAGTTAATTATGATGTCATGTACGTTGAAAGGCGACGAGGGTGCTGAATTTAACGCCGATCACCCGTGCCAGGTCATGATTGTAAAAGATTGGGCTCTATTGTATAAAGTGATGGTAAATTAGTAAGAAATGATTGGAATTTGATTTGACGTGCAGTATGGGAATTTGAAGAGACTTTCTTGGTGTCCGTACAATGTCTTTTTTAACAAATACAAAATTCTAAATGGGTGAAGATTTCCCAAAGAGTAGCTAGATAAGTTCTCAGACTAGGCCTACTTTAGACAACAAATAGAAAAAGTGTTTGGAAATACAGAGACTAAGGATGAAAATGCTGATAAACAGCATTTTCTCCTTTTGTCTCGATATTTTCTGTGTTATAATATCCACAAATCCTGTCCCCAACACGCCTAATTATGATGTCATGCACGTTGAAAGGCGACGATGCTGTCGATTTTACGCCGATCAACCGTGCCACGTCATGATTGTAAAAGATTGGACTGTAATTGTATAAAGTGGTGGTAAATAAGTAAGAAATGATTGGAATTTAATTTGACGTGCAGTATGTGAATTTGAAGAGAATTGCTTGCTGATAGGCTACTCCAAATTATATGATTTCTATTAAATATCAAAAAGTTTTTTCCCAAACTTAATAATTCCGTTCCCAAAAGAAGTCCTGCTTTTGGTGTCAGCATTTCTCCTCTTGTCTCAATATTTTTGTAATGCATTGAACTATATTGTATAAAGGGATGGTAAATTAGTAAGAAATTAATTAATTTGATTTGGCGTGTAGTATGGAGATTTGAAGCGAATTTCTTGATGACTAAAGTTATCAAATTCTAAAAAGAGATGCAGTTTTCCAACGCTTGGTCCCTTCTCAATCAATACCTTTTTAGACGACATATAGAAAAGGTGTTTCAAAATATTAAGACAAAAGAAGAAAATGCTGGTAACCTGCATTTTCTCCTTTTGTCTCAATAATTTCTAAAATGAAATATTCACAAATCCTGCTCTCATCACGCCTAATCATGATGTCATGTACGTTTAAAGGCGACGATGGTGCTGAATTTTTACGCCGGTCACCCGTACCACGTCATGATTGTAAAAGATTGGACTCTATTTTATAAAGTGATAGTAAATGATTGGAATTTGATTTAACGTGCAGTATGCGAATTTGAAGCAATTTCTCGATGACTAAATTCAATTCATATGAATTTCACCAAATTCTAAAAAAAGTGCAAGTTTCCCAACGCTTGACCCGTTCTCAAACAAGACCTGCTTTAAACGACAGATAGAAAATGTGTTTGAAACATATTTAGACAAAAGAAGAAAATACTGGTAAGCAGCATTTTCTCCTTTTGTCTCAATATTTTCTGTGCTGTAAAATCCACAAATCCTGGCATTATCACGCCTAATAATGATGGCATTTACGACGAAAGCGATTTTTACGCCGGTCACCCGTGCCAAGTCATGATTGTAAAAGATTGGACTCTATTGTATAAAGTGATGGCAAATTAGTAAGAAATGATTGGAATTTGATTTGACGTGCAGTACGGGAATTTGAAGAGACTTTCTTTATGTCCTTGCGATTTACAGATTTGTGAATTTTATCTATTCATAAACGTTACCAAACGTTTAAAAGATATTTTGCGACAGACGTAAGAGACGGTTTCCAGACAATAAAGTCCTTAACCTGTCCATTCCGTGTCCAATTTGCAAAAAAAAAAATGTAGGGGCGTAAGGTTAAAATGTAAAGTTTGGTGTCCTGTTTTGTCTAAATATAGAGAAAAACAAGAAAGAAAATGCTCCTCGTTTTTACAAATTTATCTTTCATACTTCTTCTTTGATTCCAAATTTAAGAAAAAAAAAGTTTTCATTTCCTAGAAAGACTTGATTAAAATGGCATGTACGTTGAAAGGGGACGATGCAGCTGAATTTTACGCCGGTCAAACCCGTGCCAAGTCATGATTGTAAAAGATTGGACTCTATTGTATAAAGTGATGGTAAATTAGTAAGAAATGATTGGAATTTGATTTGACGTGTCGTATGGGAATTTGAAGAGACTTTCTTGATGACCTTGCAATGTATCATTTATTATGAATTTCACCAAATAAAAAAAACACAGTTATTCCAAATTTCGAAATCCAATTTCCAAATCAAGGCCTGGTTTGACTTCCCAAATAGAAAGGACTGGAGAAAACATTGAGACAAAAGAAGTAAATGCTGATAAACAGCATTTTCTCCTTTTGTCTCAATATTTTCTAAGCAGTAATATCCACAAATTTTGTCCTCATCGCACCTAATTATTCCTGTTAATGACATACCCCATATAAGCATTTTTAAAAGTCGAATTAGGGACCAATTTATTCAGGACTGGTTTGCCTATATTAATGACACTCCAAAATTAGAATATTTTTGTAAATTCAAAACTGAATTCGCGTTTGAAACCTATTTACAATTGATCCCAAATGATAATTTAAGGAAAAAAAACTAACACGCTTCAGACTCAGTTCTCATTCATTAGAAATAGAATCAGGCAGGCGTTTTGGACTAGAAAGAAGAGATCGTTTATGTAAAATTTGTAATTTGAAAGTTGTTGAATCCGAATATCATTTTCTTTTATGTTGTCCTAGATATGACGAAATACGCAAACAATTTATTGGAAATATTAATTGGCCCTCTCTACAAAAATTTTACAATATAATGGCTTCTAAAAACAAAAATACTCAATTAAAATTGGCTAAATCTATTAACAATGCACTTTTAATGAGAGAAGATATCACGAAACAGCTCTCATAATCCATGTAATCTCTACCAAGCATATTCATGTTCGTTTTTTCCGATCCTTTGTACCGTTTCGGTATTTGTTTTCCTTCGTCTGAATTGTTTTGTTTTCCCATGTTCCTTTGCCTGTATGTATATATGTTGTATATTTATGTCTTTGCCATACCTTTTTCTTCTGTAAATGGCCAAAGGCGATTTTATTGACGATTGCTATTAAAATGTATGTATGTATGTATTATGATGTCATGTATGTTGAAAGGCGACGAGGGTGTCGAGTTTAACGCCGATCACCCGTGCCATGTTATGATTGTTAAAGATTGGACTCTATTGTTTAAAGTAATGGTAAATTAGTAAGAAATGATTGGAATTTGATTTGGCGTGCCGTATGGGAATTTCTTGAGCTTCTTGATAACTTTGTAACTCATCAGAATTTCGCCAAATTATAAAAGTACAGTTTTCCAAAAACAAGTCCTGCAAAACCAGGAATATTGGAGAGAAGGTTTATGCCACTACATGTAAAATTATTTCTTATTTACTAATGCAAATGTCTAAAATCAACAAAAAATATTTCCAAATCTAGTTGTTGGCAGCTATAGTAATAGCATGTTGAAAGGCGATTGTTAAATAATGCAGGATAACACCTTGTTTTGGTGCCAATCTAGGCTGTGATTGATAGAGAATATGTCTATTTTCATATTGATGGGCCATTAACATACCTGAATATGAAAATATGAAATAATATTGCAAAAATATTTTTGATTTAGATAAATGTCACATATCTACGTGAAATACTCGTATCAATTCTCTGAAAACAAAACAGCGCTACTTTCCAACAAAAACCTCGTAACTGCAGCTTGTTATAAGCTGCAGTTACGAGATTTTTTGTTGAAAAGCAAATACATGTAGCAGATCTTATTGAAAAGAAAGTAAAATAATGGAACATGAATATATGACATTTAACACGAACAAAATTCGATTGGGAAAAGATGGAGATGGTGATTTTAACACCCTTCACAAAAAAGGTTCTAGATTTAAGCCATAGGGAAATAACTTTTGACAATAGAATAAAAAATATGAAAACCAGCACTTTCTAGTTTTGTCCCGATGTTTTCTTTTCTATACTATTCACAAATACTTTGTTTATCAACATCCATATTGATATCTACCAACGGAACCAGTGGTTCTCGTATTATCGCACTGGTTCCGGTCACAAATACCGATGGGGAGGTGTCCATTAGAATGCGATTCTAGAACGTCTAGAGAAAAAATAGACAAATGTTAAAATGTTACAAAAAGAAGATGTTCGAGAAAATCTGCAATTTTGCAGTAATGCCAGTTGACATTTAAACCTATTACCACACTGCACAATTTTATATTTGTCCAAATTTAAAGATGCTAGAATCTACTGGTCATAATTTCAAGTGAATGGAATTTAATATTTTGTGGTCTATCTTGGCAGAAAACATTGTTGGAAACTAAGAAATTGCTTGTCAAAGCCATTTTTCTAAATGGGCGTAAAAAGCAACAGAATATTGCGAATTGGTTAAGGCAGACTAGTTACTTTTCCAAAATGACTGAAAACCTGACAGACAGCATTACTTCAATTGTTATTTATCATAGATCATTGATAATTGATTCTTAATACCGTCTTCTTTTTTCACAATAATTCTACCACATTTTCTCCTTTATGCTATCTACTTATAGCACGTGTACGCCATACTTAATACAGAAATAATAACCTTTTTGGAAAGCGAATTAGTACTCAAAGAACGCCGAAAATTCCTTAATGGGTTCGTTTTGATAAGGGGCCGCAAAGTCGACCAGCTTTTAACACTTTTCTTAATCCGCTCCCAGTGCCCATTGAATGGGATAAGAAGTAAAACTAACATTGGATAAAAGTTACTCGGTACGAAGACAATACTGTCTGTACGTAACAGGCTTGTTTATTTTGAATGAGGTTTAACGTTGCTTTAAACATTTTTCGGTGACATTGCAATGACCGATGCATCTTTGGAAGCGCGTGTTCGCCGTATTTTTTGCATAATCAAAATGACAAACAACGACGAATCGAGAGCCATAAGCTAATCAAAGTACTGAAAGTACTGCTGGGAAGCAAATTTGTTAATAATTTAGGCCTGTCCAGAAGTAGAGTTCTTTGATTAGGTACTTTGGTTATCCATGTGAATACCTTGAATACTTTGATTCGTAGAGTACTTTGATTAGGTACTTTGATTATCCATTTGAATACCTTGACTACTTTGATTCGCAGAGTACTTTGATTTTCCATCTGAATACCTTGAATACTTTAATTCCATGATCTATTTATAGCTCTGAATACCGGTATATTTCATAGTTCAGTAAATTGACTGACCCATTTACAAGGAGGGCCATTGGACTGATCTTTGAACCATAATAAAGCAAATTACTACGTCGGTCTTTTTTTCTCTTAGATACATGATTAATTAAATGTTTCATTTTCAGTTATACAACTCATTATCTACATGTATAACTTCAGACTTACGTATTGAATATTCGAATGACTGTTAGTCTGTTACCTCATTAATCTTTGCTTTTGATAGAACTTTTTATAGTGAGGAGGACCATAAGGTGTTGTGTGGTATGCAGAGAATGGTAAAGTGCAGAGAAAGGCGTCTGCAAAGAGAAGCAAATTTTGCAAAATTTGCTTCCCAAAAACTTCACATCGACGTGGCGATTTATCTGGCAGTCACGACTCTCCTGGATTTCCGATGCATTTAAAAAGTGATCAAGATATATACAATGTACATCTGCGTGTTTAATATGTGCCATAGTTACATGTATATTAAAACAGTTGGTACAAAAACAAATGGTTAATATGGGCTAGGACATAAAACATCTGTCCATATAGCATTTGAGGGCATTATTTCCAGATCTGTCTATTATACAAGCATTTTTCTAATGTTCTAATCTTCAATGTCGGTATCAACTTTAACCCTTTCCCAAACGAGAAAAAGTAATAGGTAGTCCAAATGCAAAGGGGCTGCAGACGACAAAATGAATCATATCAAAAGGAGAAAATATGCATGTTATAGCCAAAAATATATTGAGGCAAAATGAGAAACTGCTGGTTATCAGCAGTTTCTTCTTTTGTCTCAATGTTTTCCCAAGCCTTTTCTATCTTGGATGTCAAAACCAGGTCTTGTTTGGGAAGCGGTTAAACGGGTGTCTACATAAAGTCCGACTAAGACCCACTTCGGCCTTTTTTATGTCCAAACTCCCTTCTCAGAAATTCTGGAATCTTTTACGATTGTCCAGTGTTTCTTGCAATCAACTAAAATGAAAGGTGTGCACACAGAACTATGGTAATGCCTAATGGTTTTCAGTAGCGAAAGTCACCTTTTCAATCTGTCGGTAACATCAAACGCGGGTCCATTAGTGTATTGTATCACAAGTTGTGTTTTAAGTGTTACTTTACTTAACCATCAAGTCCCCAAATCCCATTTAAGTTAATGTTGTGTTAACCCTTTCCCAAACGACAAAATTTTGGGGTGATCCACTTCAAAAACTGCCACAAATGACAAAATGGAAGGTATTAAAGATAGAATTTGTGTAAAATATGGCATAGAAAATATTGAGACAAAAGGAGAAACTGCTGATCATCAGCAGTTTCTTCTTTTGTCTCAATGTTTTCCCAAGCCTTATCTATCAGGGACGTCAAAAGCAGGTCTTGTTTGGGAACGGGTTAATACACATAATCCAATAAAAGATTCCACTGCCACTACTGAAAGGTGAAATGGGAGCAAAGAAATATAGTAAAGAAGCTTGATTAAAAAATATGAACGAAGAAATTTTACCCAGTGGCGGATTCAGAGGGGGTCGGGGGGTTCAAACGAACCCCCCTCTGTAGCTAAAATATTTAATTTTCATGCAGAAATTCAGCCAAATTTGTGTAATACTAGGAAAACGACCCCCCCCCCCCCCCATTTATGAATATTCGACCCCCCTAACAGAAATCCTGGATCCGCCGCTGACCCTCATCTCACATTCTATACTTCACCAAACGATTTTGTCTAACGGCATCAAAAGGGAAATTGGAAATGGGGACATTAATGAAAATGCAAGAAGAAAACTATATAGTCTTCGTTCCTTTTCGATTATCTTTTAATCCATACAGACCAAATGGACTGCCATTTTATTACTTTGCCTGTATTTTGACTTCTCTTAAATTTTGTTATTTGGAAAGTAAGACTTATTGCATGGACGGTTACATCCCAGTTGGTCTAATCCCATTTCGTCTAATATATAAAAATATTGGTTTAGACGAAAAATTCCCATTTCGTCTAATACCTTTTCAGACCTTGTTTCATGTCCTAAAAATCTTAAATAAAAAGACATTATTAAACAATATAGATCTATAGGCCTAATGTATGCATAAATAAATATATATTAGACAAACTGAGAAAATATTTTTGAAGAAAAGCAAATTTCTTGAAATAAAGGTTTTAGACGAAATGGGAAATTTGAATTTTAGACCAAATGGGATTAGACCAACTGGGATGTCCCCGAATGGACAATGTCACATAATGTCAATATTTTTGCAAGAAAATATTGAGGCTTTGATCCCATCCCCAAACCGTAACATGCATTTAAAGGACCAACCAGTTACTTATAAAACACTTTTGCTTCACACAGTAACGTTACATGCACTTCCTGATTCCCCAACTTTGATGCCGTACTTCTGACAAAGATGGGTCTGCGGTAACCATTCTTAACCATCTGACTGTTAACAAGCCGGTCGCTTCAGTTCTTGTTCGAACTCAAGCCAGTTCTAGCAATGATGGAGCTGGAATCTGGATTTTTTTTTTTTTTTTTTTTTTTTTTTTTTTTTTTTTTTTTTTTTCATTTTTATTGCCACTTAAAGTGACATTTCAGAATTTTTTGTCATAAATTTTACTTTTATTTTTATCTGAAAGAGCATATTTTCTTGAGAAAATTCTGAAAATTTCAAGCCAAAATATTGAACCGTTTACGAGAAATGTATATTTTTGTGCTAAAATTAAACAAATTGTTGTGGACAATCTGATTCATGACCAATGCTTTTCCATGGGGCCTAAAGTTTCTTCCTTGTATACACGTACATGTAGCAAGTTACTGTCAGAAAGAAACAAGGAGTTTGGTCATACTGTATTTAAATACGAATCGTTTAACTCGAGCATCTCTGGAATCATAATGATTATTTTCCTGTGTTGTAAAGGCATTCCTTTAGGTGAGCGTAGCAAAGGTAAAAGGTAAAAACAGAGGAAGGGTTAATATGTTTGTCGGCCAAGTTTAATTGGATTAAGTCGCCTTTAATTGGATACATTACTTATAACACATTAAAAATTTCTTTGACTATACATGAACCCTCCCCCAACTTGAATTTCTATCGTGAATAAGAAAATATCGCAAATGAAAATAAACAAACAAGAGCAAGAGTTGCTTAGCAAATATTTTAATATTTCTGCAAGACACTTGCTACGTAATCCGACGAAGCAAAGTTTGCTTCGTCGGATTACACAATCGTTTAACGATCAACATTACAAACAAATCAGAGGTCCTCGTACAATATTGACATTAGCGTGCAAGTTATTGACATTGTAGGAAAGCGCATCTCTTGTCGTGTTTACCCAAAATATTACAAATATTTTTCATAAACAAATCCCAACACGATGTTATTATTGGGAATATTGTTCAATACATCAGTGCGTGTATCAATAAAAACATTTTTCGTCGAACTTGTAATGAATAATCAGCATTTGACCTGACGAAATGTAGTGTATCAAACGATTAGTATCTTCGAAAACAAAGAGATATGAGCCAGGATCTGGAAAAAACGTCCCTTATAGCATTTCTAAAAATTGATTTTCAAGATCAGCCTTTTGTCAAATTCAATCCAATATGCATCCATGCTGCTATCTGTAAGTTACTACAGGTCACTATAAGAAGCTGTTAGAGAACAACATAGATTCTGGTCAGACTGTGCGTATGCACAGGCTGATCTGGATCTATGTTGGACTCAAAAGCCTTAAGGGACGTTTTTCCAGATCCTGGCTCAATTATACATTTTGCCAGATTTTTTTTATTCAATCATACTTTTCTAATTGTCTTCCATTGAAGCGAAATTGGTAAGAATCTAACTTTTACATGCATTAAACGAAAGTGATCAAAAAGTTGACAGTGCATTTCCACGGTGTATAATCACGTGACTTAGAATTTCCGATAATCTTCAATATCTTTTTTAATACTTGACCAATTTGAATTCGGTTTGAAGCAGAGAATGTGTGAAAATGCAAGGAATAAGCTGGACGTGTTGGCTTTTTGAAAAATCAACTGATAAAAAAGTTATTGAAGATAAACCAAAACTTTGGTTTATATTCAATAACTTTTTTATCAGTTGATTTTTCAAAAATAAGCCAACGCCATCTAGTGCGTAGCGTCTGTCCACATTCTCTTCTTCAAACCGAATTCAAATCGGTCCAGTATTTACAAAATTATTGAAGATTTTCTGAAAATATTGTATCACGTGATTATCAACCGTGATTTCCATGTTCGCAAGATTGCGGCCATAGAAGAACATTGCAGCCAACTCTGGGTGCACGAATTGCCTGCAACAATTTCCAAGCCCCCCTTGAAGAATTATTTCAAGCAACATTCTTTTAACTGTCTACAGTCCATATCAATTTGAATTATGCCATCATTTTATCTCTATAAACGGTTTCAAACCAAATGATGAAACGTTATACAAAAGTCTAAGACGAAGCATCATAAAACTGTTTTCAACAACAATGGTAGAATGAAGAATCCCCATTATTTTGACTGGCGTCTTTACAACCGTTAAACAAACGACATGATGGTCCAACTGAAAGACTGATTGTAGTCAAATCCAGAGTCAATCAACTAAATAAAGAGTAGTCTTTTTGTGCTGTTTCTTTTGGTACTTTAAGATGTGCAAACTACTTTAACACTTTTATCCCCCTTGCCATTGTACACCCATCTTCGTTGTCTAAACACCCAAGTTGCATCATTGTAATGCTTGAAATGTCGTATCTAATCGACTGGAATGACAGTTGTACCAAATCAAATGAATTCGGACAATTCGCTACTAATAAATGAAAACGTGTGCCAAGACAATTTCTACAACGTCTCTCGTCTTCTATATTATTTACACGTGCTTCTAATTTCAATCCAAGAAAAATAATAACAACGACATTGCTGTATTCAATTGCGAATATATTTCTTTTTGATCTACATGTATGCACATACAAATTTACGCGCTAGTCTAGAAGTTTCTTGTTTGGTAAAAAAAAAACAACCAAAAAACAAAGAGACAATTGTGCAAGACAAAATTTGAATAAATACATGTCTTTTAAATGGTTGACTCATTTCAAATTCCAGGTTGCCATTCCATTTTATGTGAGTCACAGTTACAAAAATATACATATGTTTACTTTGTTGAATAATATACTTGAGAGGAAAGTCAAGACGTTTTGATGAGTTGTTCGCCTTCCTTCCTTTTTCCACTGCAAAACTACTTGAACAGGTGTTTATTTTACTCACACGCCGATTTCAAGGGCACTGGTCAAAATGATGAAGCAAAACCCGACCACTCAAACTGACCGCTACGTATTTGCCCAAAATATCAAAATTGTTTGACCCTGTTCTTTGCTAGACACTTATTTCATATTCATATCACTTGTAGGCCTACTGGTCAAAATCGTGCAGAATTCTCTTATTTGTATTAATTGTTGTTTTCTGTATTTTGTACAAAATTGAAGCTATTGCATACGCTAAAAATATGTTCAACCAACATGGCATGGTGCATAAATGATTATCTTCGGCAACTATTTGGACACCAATCATTCCATGATGAAGCTAAATTCACAGGCCTACTGAAAATAATTGAAAACTAAATCTAACCATCCAGAGTACGAGCGTTTTATTTCTTTCACTCATTCTTCAGTTCTATTTTCATAAAAGTAGAACACCAAAATTCAAAAGAAATCTTATTTAATTCCGAAAATAGTATACGCATATGCAGTTTTACCTTATAAAAGTTAAGTTTGGAAATATTCTATTTAACAAAAGTAGGCAGATACATGTATATCAATATCGAATGGACAAAGTAATTGAATGTATAAAGGGCGAATATGGAAGTCTTTTGCGATGTTTTTCATATTTTCCGGATTAAAATTTTAGGGTGTTTCAATGGAATCCAGTAAAACCATCTCAAGTATCTATTTAAAATGTTTCCATTTTCATAAAAATCTCTGCGGGGACGAAATTCCTCAATCAATTGCTCCTCAATCGATTGCTGCTAATCCTTTATTTGCCATGCGGACTTGTTCGGCCAGTTTGTAACATTTGCTTAAAAACCCTTTGCAAAAACCTTGACTTCTTGTCATGATGTTTTAAAATTTTATTCGAGATAATAAATAATTATAATCCATCTTATGCAAAAATATCATGCGGTCCATGATTTTGTAATTAAAAAGGACCATTATCGTACATATTTCGGCCAAAGCATTTGTATTTTATAAGAAACATTCCGGAATATGTCATACATTGAGACTTTTGGGGATGAAATCATCCTAGGTTAAGAATTATCAATTTTGATTATATGCACTCCTTCAATTATAGAAAATCTGCATATTTTAATTTAAGCTTACATTTTCTTGTGCTAAGCACGGTGTGTTTGCTTTTCTTTTCTCTCTCAGATTTCGTTGTTTACCAAAAAAGAAGACTTTCTATGGTGTGTGGATATAGGCTGTATCATATGTTTGGCCAATACACTATTCTGACTCCTGGAATCATTAAAAATCAAAGCAAACATTCATCCTCTCTAAATTCCGAAAATCATACATAATCATTACCAATAACGACTTGGGCGGAGCTACCGACTGCAAACCACGCCCCTTTATTACACGGGTGACTTGTCACGGTGGCTAATTCAATTGATACAATGGTCAAATACCTTTCAATAGATATGTCAATTAAAGATTACAATCGAAAATGACCCAATACATAACTTGACCGACGCCTTTTATCCCTATATAAGGAGAAAATTGACAATCAAAGATTATTTAACTTAGTTAGAAGCAATTAAGAACGGATCGTATAATCATTTTACCATTAAATTTTAAGATAAAAAATAACATTAAAAACATTTATATCACAAAAAAAGATACAGTGGCAAAATATAGTTGGTTAAAAAATATCAGAAAAAGAAGTATTTCACAACGAAGGACTTATAAACGTTATTATATAAAGCGGTCAGTGCATTGACTTTACGGGTACCAGACTTGAGCAAAGGACTACAAAAAAGCCGTTTGTTGCAAGTGAACATTTCAAGCTGGAGTTCGGGGTTGGAAGCCGGTTATTATGATATTGCCCGCTGACAGTACACACAGAATGGGATCAGAACTGGATCAAGACAAGTCATCGTGCATGATGGCCTCGAACGCAATGTTACACCACGGACTCTCACACCCCGTAAGTATTATTATATTTTTTCTTTTGACCTTTTTGCAAAAAAACCCTCTGGAACGGGCGTCTCTTAAAATAATGGCTTTGTAAAGCATTGAGAAAAAAGAAGAAAATGCTGAAATCAGCATTTTCCTCTTTTCTTTCAATGTTTTCCGTGCCATAGTTTACGATTTTGATACATCCAGTAAAACTTTCTTTGCTTTCTAAAACTCCTTTCGGTATTCACATTGAAATAGTAAAGAACCAACTTCTCGTACTGTTATAATCTACGAAACGATTCATTTTGCGGATTCATAAACATTGCAGTTGGATGTTTTTTTAATCTTCAAACAAAAACCCCATTCCTTACTTTGATATATAAATTTACGTTTCGGAGAGAAATTATTTTCACATAAATATAGAAGACTTCGGTAAAATATTACTCATGTTTTGGTTCCCAATTTTCTACTATACTTTAAACTTAAAAGATAACTCATTACATTAATTTTGTCACATGAAACAAATATTTAAGCAGTCTAAGAATGGAATAATATTTGTTTTATAAATCATACCGATTCTTTACTTGTTGCGTGAAGCATTACTTTCAACAATGAAAAGTGAAAATATTATAATTTATGATAATGAAATTTTCGTAAAAATTCCTTGAACAGTAGTTTTTGCCAAAGATTTGTGGCAAACAAATAGAAAATTTCAGAGCATTCCATAGCACCCAGTGTACAATTCGACAAGAAAAATTTTCTTATTTTCTTTTTTCAAAATTACTTTTCGTTATTACACTAATTTTAGATAATAATCTGCCACATGCCTTTCAATAAATTAGTGAAAAGTAATAATTATCGGACCCTAATTGCATTTGGGTGACGCATGGTTGTATTTTTGTATGTTCGAGATTTCATCAACATGGCATTGCCTAATTGCAATTGGGGCGCGTTTCACGCTTTCGTAGGCATGTTTTTTGGCAAGTGACATTTTCTATCTATAAAAACAACAATTTTTCTTTCCTTTTTTTTTATTTTTCTTTATTTGTTGCGATATAAATTTATTTATTTAGAAATTTGAACGAATTTATGGTAAAAAATAAACGCTGCATTTTTTAAATGGATACAATTTCCGTGTTGCATTATTTCATTTTACAAACAAGTGCATTTATTTTAATATAATAAATAAAATATGAAACTGAATAAATGTTTATTTTCCTGAAGGAATGTATGTTTTAGCCAATACAATTTCAAAATCATACTTTCTGTCATAAATATGTGTGCGTTAGCAGGAAATGCAATGAGGGAAAAGAACAATATTTCTTATATTTTTTCTTCAAGAGATAAAACCATCTTCTGCTAGGTCACGTAGTAACACGGATTGCTTGATGTAGGGTTAAATAATGACCGTTCTCGAGTGCTTCGCCACTCTGGCAAAACGAATCACGTTTTCATTTATTCGCCTGATTTACTTTGTTTATCTATGTCTCACTTTTTTTGTTTATTTATGACCTTTTCACTTCTTTTTAATTTTCTATGAGTCGAGATCTGATAAATTGATCCTTATTTTTGTACTTGAGACCATCATGGATGCTGATCAGCCTGCGTATATACGCAGTCTGATCAGGACCCCTGATGTTCTCTTAAAACTTCATTCATAACGTTCGGCAAGTTTTTGTAAGACAGTCAGGCTTTCTAATAAGCTGATCCTAATACATATCATTCATAATTAACCCATTCACAAACAAGACTCAAGGTTTTGTAGTCTCTAATACCCAAGGCTTGGGAAAAATTGAGAAAAAAGAAGAAAATTCAGCATTTTCTCCGTTTGGCGCAATATCTGCCATGCTTATTTGCCAAAACCCTATCTTAATGGACGTTAACATCTCTACGTCAATTTCGCTGTCTTCATGTTACATTGCACTAACAAAATTATGTGTGGGAAAGGGTTAATAAGTGCCACGCGTACCCTATTTTTCTAATCTCGGCTCATATATATATATATCTCACGTATGTGTTTATTCACGAACCTCTCATTTTGTTTCTTTCACAGGAGATGGGTCTAGGACCGCACACGACGGCAGACGACTACGACACAGACAACGTTACGGATCAATCAGACTCGGGAATACTAGAAGACGGCGAAGATTGCCTGGACGAAACCGGAAAATTTTCCGGCACGTCGACGTTGTCTCAACAGAAGCGACGTTTCGCCGACGTCAAGCCACCGTACTCCTACATCGCGCTTATCACGATGGCAATCGAGAGCTCGACGTCAGGCATGATGACGTTAAACGAAATCTACGCGTTCATCATGAATAGATTCCCGTATTTCAAAGACAATCAACAAAGGTGGCAGAACTCTATTCGACATAATCTCTCACTCAATGACTGTTTCGTTAAAGTCCCGAGGGCCCCGGGACGACCGGGTAAGGGCAACTATTGGGCTTTACACCCATCGTGCGGTGACATGTTCGGGAACGGCAGCTTTTTACGTCGGGCCAAGAGATTCAAACTTCAACGTCGCAAGCAACAAGAAGCCGAAGCTCACGTTCAGCACTTGAACTCATACGGACACTTCAGCCTATACCCACCCCCGGGATATAAACCATACCCGGGCCTCAACCCCCTCGGGATTCCACCAAGCTTCTCCCCCGGTATCAGCAATCCACAGCAACCATACGGCCTAACCAAAAGCGAGCCTTGGACCACTCCAACCACGAACTATTCATCTTACTACAACCCTAGTGCAATCAATAGTAGTATAAACAATTCCTTTGGGAACACTTTAGGCAATTCACTCACTAACACTTTAGGAAACAGCCTAAGTTCGAGCTTTACCGCGCCACTTGGAAATTCCTACCTGCCCGTTTCGAACCCGTCACCCATTCCGCCACCGCCTTCGAATACGTCCAGTTTAGGTTCGTATTCGTCGTTTCAACAGACTCCGTATTATGGTTCACAGTATAATAGTCAGCTAAGGCTGCCACATTCATAACCATTGCTCGTTTGTATTATAGACCCAGCCGAAAATGACAGTGACGTAGGCTGATGTTTACTGCTGCAAAACCAATCAATTCGTCTGATTTGCACCGTTACAAATATGAACAGAGTTGATTGGTTGTCAAGTAGTAAACATTAGCCCACGTCACTGTCATTTTCGGCCGGTACTATTGTATAGGTGTAAATCCTCGGTGTTATTGCATAACTTCGTAACTACAGCTTTGTTAAAGCTGTAGTTACACGGTTTATCAATAACACCGACGATATGTATTTATTATAGAACGTTAATATAACCGAGGTTTAACATTAACTCTCGGTTAAGCAATGAATTTTTTATTGCTCAATCGAGCATTTCATATATTTTAACCATTCCCCTAAACGACATATTTTAGAATGGTCCAGTTTCAAAGTTGCTGCAAACACCAATGGGCGTGTTGTGAACGATTAGAATTGTGTACAAAATAGGACATAAAATATTGAGACAGAAAGATAAAATGCTGATTTTCAGCATTTTCTTCCTTTGTCTCAATGTTTTACCAAGATTGTTTTATATAGGACTTCTAAGGAAGGTATTGCCTGGGAAAGATTAAGCAGATGCAATTTCATTGCTTAACTTGAAGTTTATTTCAAACCTCGGTTATCAAAGCGAACTTATATGTTTTACAAAATGTAAATTCAATATTATGACAGCATAATAAATGGGCTAGGATCTTGGAAAATGCCATATTATGTACTTTGAAACAAGCGTGCAAATGTATACATATTATATCAAGAGCAGTTCGTGCCTAAATGCAGCCTGATTTGAATCAATCCTGCTCTCTTAAAGTTACTACAGGTAAAACGGTAGAAAAAAGTTAGCACCTTGGATTTTGATCAGTTTGTACGTATGCACAGGCGGATCTGAATCCATATCGGTTTAAAATGCATTCATGATCGCATTTTCTAGATCCTAGCTCAAACGTAAATAGTTTACAAGCAAAGCATAATTAAGCACAGCCAATGACCGTGCAAAGGCATAACGATGATTTTCAACAAAGACCTCGTAACTGTAGCTTGTTTTAAGTAGTTACGAGGTTTTTGCTTAAAAGCACATATAAATTCTAAATAAACTGCGTTTAGAATGCAGTGTGATACGGGGATACTTTTATGTCTCATTTTAATTTTTATGCAATTAATTCTTGATGTACAAACTTACTGTTATTTGGAACATTTTAGTCGTCTGAAATGCCTTCTCATTTCAAACCAGTCTAAATTTTGATCGTCTGGGAAGGGACTGTCAT
Organism: Fragum sueziense; assembly: GCA_963680895.1. NCBI lineage: Eukaryota > Metazoa > Mollusca > Bivalvia > Cardiida > Cardiidae > Fragum > Fragum sueziense. Next base: position 34,575,646 of record OY804598.1, on the reverse strand, counting down.
CAGAATTATATGAGAGAAATTATTACTATCATTATTATTTTAAATTTGTGTTAATGAGATTATTGTGTGTCAAACTGTACGTCCGTAAATTACATGTGTTATTTATTGTTAATTCTGAGATTAATGCATGTCGTTTTGCTCAAATGTAAGTGTGAATTTATTAAGTTTATGTACATTTTATGCATACAAAAATGTAAATGTATAATAGAATGTGCACCTATCTACGCAATTAAGGTTCATGTAAGCCTACGAATATTTTGGAAACTATCTTAAACCAACTGTTTTAGTGCATTATCTACGCACAAATGTAAATAACATTCAAATTCTTGTAGCGTTCGAAGGCAGAAATTGGTCGATTATGGCGTACCGTTAGGGTATAAAAGTATAAATTTATCGTCGGACAAAAATATGACAAAAATACTTGTCATGCGAAAAATGATATAAGACGAACGAAGAAAATATTGGCCATATGAAATATAGATATTTTTATCCAAACGGTGCACATTAAAAGACGGGCAGTTGTTGTCTTTTAGCGAAATTAACTAATACAAAATCCGTTCTAAGTTTTTATGAAAAAAAACTTTTTGATATTTATGAAAATGAAACATTTTATCAAGTTCTACTAAACAAAACGAATAAAGGTTTTAATTTATGCCTTTTAAAAATAAATAATAATGATGATAAAAACAGTTTCTTGTACATCTTAGAAGAAGTTAAGATGTGCTAGAAACTTTTTTATTACCATCCTAATAATTATCATTTAGAAAAAAACCAGTTTCTGCCTTCAACGCAAGCAAATAGAGTCGGTCACTCTCTGTCCATTTTCTCTGTCAAACCATTGGTTAAGATTGTGGAACATTGCATTGAGTGATTGTGTTTTGTATGATATCACATCAAAGTGCTATTACAGTGTAAATAGTTTGTCCCAATGGCTAACCTTTGTCATGATAATTCCGGAATATTCCGCTCGCTTTTGCTGGTAGAATAGAGCAAGATCAGCCTGCACATACGTGCAGTCTGACCTTACTCTATTCTACCAGCTTGTAAAAATTCAGCACGAAACGGGTTAAAAACTTAAGGTATAAAGTGCCTAATGAAAAACACCACTTTCTAGCCATACGAAATGTATCAAATTACACACACTTGTAAATACACTTCACATAAGTTGATTCACCGTGCCAGATTTCAAGATTTTGCTTCAAGAAGAAAATAATTTACAAATATCATTTTACTCTATATTCATATGCAAGGGAGGTAATTTTGAACATTTTTGTCAAATATTTCCATAAATATGCATTAATTCAAAATTCTAAACCGTACAAAATGCTTATATTTGTATTTGGAATGGAAATGTAACACAGTTTAGGAATTACTGGCACTTTTCAAATTTCGCCGCTGGCTTTTTGGTGCTAATTAGGCCCTTTTTACCTTAACAAAAAATCTCACCTTGGAAAGAGAGTATAGAAAAAGGAAAGAGATTTTTACTATCAAGCAATTATTCTCCTTTGTCTACCATATTACATGGAAAGTATTGACTTGAAAATGTGGGTATAGATAGATAGCAAGTTAAATGTACGTATTGAAATATTTCGTTATAAACAATCGTTTTATAATGATTGAAATTAAATGTAAAAATAACAAAACAATGTTTTTGTCTTATTATTTTGAAACCGTTATTTGACTTATTGCAACAATATATTATGATAATAATAAAAGGCAATTTGGGTAAAATAAGTTACCCTCTTTTCAAGCAATTCCTGGCTATTTAGCTGTACCTTAACGGAAATGTTTAAATGAAAACATTGTGGAAAAAGAATAAAATACTAATATCCAGTATTTTCTTTTTTTTCCGCAATACTTTCAAAGTTATAATGTACGCATATTTCATTTATATAATTGACAGTTTTGTAGCATTTAGCAGTTTAAAAATCTTAATAGTCCAATTTTCCATCGAAGAAAATGGTTATTTCGAACCATTGCTATCTAGGGTACAAAATACCTGTAATGTTGCCATTTTGATTATCCATAAAACACCGGATTTATTTCGAGGGCCGTCGTACCATATCCTCGAACATATTCGGGCGCAGTCGTAAATATTCGGCGGTGGAAAGTTCTACCGCCGAATTTTTTCGGCGTCGCCCGAATAATTCCGACGTCGCGCGAATCTCATTAGGGGTAGACTACCTTAAGCAGCGATTTCCTAAATAAGCCGGGATTTGAAAAAGGTCCCTAAATGCACTTGAAACCATCATGGAACCAGATCAACCTATGCATGCGCACAAGGTCCACATTGATATCATATAACCCATCCTTTCCACATATAACCCATCAATAATTACAAAACTCTTCGGGGATCCTCGGACGTCATCCGTATCAACAGAAGTTGACGAGGGTATCCCACGTCAATTTCTATTGCCAGGGCACGGATGACATCCGGAAATCAGTGACGAGGGAATCTCTCGTTAATTTCCGTTGTCGCGGATGACACCCGAAGGTTTACGAAGTGTTCGGTAGGCATTTCTAGTGACGGGTTATAATCCTCAAAGCAACTGGCATTTGTAAGTTATCAATACAGATCGCTTTAAGACTGATTTTTACCACATGCTGGAAACACGACGATCTAAATATGCTTTAAGGCAGTCCATCCCTAATGAGATTCGCCCGACGTCGAAAACATTCGGCGGTGGAAATTTCCACCGCCGAATGTTTACGACCGCGCCTGAAAAAGTTCGGACACGTAACGACGCCGCTCGAAAAAAGCTGATGTTTTATGAATCTCAAAATGGCGACATTACGGGTATTCTACCTTAACCAATTACCAGATGGTAATAATTGGACCGGTCTAAAATCAAACATGTTACAGACAACACTTTCAAGTGCATGAAATTTTAGAATTACCACTCTTTTTGGATAGAAAACACTGTGGGCAATGAAGAATTGCTTATTACAAGTAATTTCTTTATTTTCCACAATGATTTCTAAAGCATTTGTCTTGTCGGTGTGTCAAAAGGCGCTAATGTGTGGGAATGGGTTAATGCCCTTTTCAAGACCATGGCTCATACGATAATCATTAAATATGCAAATGATCGAAATTCCAAAGCAATGCACTAGGGAACGGTTTTATCCAGTAAACGGTGACGTTATTTCGGACAAACATTAGTATTTCGTGGATGTTGTTATAAAAATCTCGTAACTACGCCTTAATTCAAGCCGTAGTTACGAGATATTATAACAACACCGACGGTCTATCAAAACACAACGGTAAACCCAGTCTATACTTAGCACAAAATTCATTGCCATTTAGACTCTACTATACTGTGATTTGAAGCATGTTGCAGATGACAAAAAGGGATGTTGTTGAAGACAGAATTTGTGTACAATATAGGCCTAACATGAAAAATATTGAGACAAAAGGATTATATGGTTATCAATGTGGCGATTAAACCAAGCTTTGAAAACCTTGAGACAAAAGAAGAAAATGCAAATGACAGGAATGTACTCATTATCGCGCAAAATGAAGAAAATTTGGCATGTTCATGATGTTGGCCAACTTTGGCGAAGGGGGAGTTTAGCAAAAGAATACCTTTTTTGAGAATAGAAATGGATGGTTAACGGCAAAACATTATGCTAAACTGTTCCATTTTTATGCTGATGCAGACCACAAAAATTGATCTTTTGGCCTATTTGTAAACATAGAATCTGTGAATGTCAAGACAATGTTTTCCTAATCATTTCCTACAATGGACGTCCAAAAAGTTCTACATTAACGACATGTAGGCTAACAAAAACAAAAAACAAAATAAGGGTATGAAAAATTATGGAAATTCCAATTTAGCCCCTCCTATATTCATAGGGATTTAGTCAAAATGTTTTTAGATTAATAAAAATTGGTGGATATAATGATGCATATAAATTACTATAATCTTATACAAATGAGTGGGCGAAGTAGGGTAAGGAGGGGCAAAACGCCCCCCCCCCTTAAGGAAAGAGCGATGTAGCACAAAACAAACAAAGTATAATGTAAATGTTTCAACGTGAAATTAAACTTTGCCCTTTGTCCCAAATGTCTATACACAAAACAGCTTTGTCATTTGATTTAAAAAATGACCGTCGTTAAAACAAATTTTCTCAAAATTTGGCCTTTTTGTCCCACCCTCGGGGCATAACGCCTTTAGGGGTGGGGCATGAAGCCCACCACTAGGCTTTATACCCCATATGAAAAATAAAAAATGTTTTGAAAATATCTGGGGGAAATAGGAATATAATTAGTTTTTAATTAATATACTAGGAAAAATATATTTTGGATGGGTTTTGCCATATTTTCAACATTTTTTATCAAGCGTAAAGGCTAGATTTTGGCATAATTTACTTGTCTATAAAAGTGGTTACGTGTTACTGTCCTTTGTCTGCAGCATCTTCAAGTCAGTCAAATTAAAACATACTGATGTTATGTTCTTTATAAGGCCCCTTTAAAGTAGATTAAATGGTCTTATTGTCTCATTTTAACACAAAATCGACGTTTCGGGGGCGTTTTGCCCCACAAGTATCTATCAGGTGACATAAAAGTTTGATATATTCGCGAAAAATTGGTCTTTTTGCCAGTTTTTCTTTTGTAGACAACGAAATGTGAATGGATTTCGTCATATGTACCAACTTTAGTCATTCTTTGAGTTTTAAGGAAAATTTTAGTACTTCTGAATACCTAATTACCCATACAAGGGGCAAAACGCCCACTATTTAAACCTTGGAAGGGGCAAAACTCCCAGTGTGGGAGTTTTGCCCCAAAGCAGCATAGGCGTTTTGCCCCAAAGGGGATGGGTGATTTAATTTGGCCAGAGAAAAAAATGTGTTGATATTTTTTCTTTTTATCTCTTTGTTTAGGCGACTAATTGGACATATAAATATAAAATGCATTTTGGTTGATTGAATATTCAGACTGAAATAAGATATACAAGAAAACCCATTACCCAAATATTGGATCAAACATATGCAAAACAAACAATTAGATCTATTCGCATAGGCCCTACTGATAATTGAATGACGTTTCGATGTAAAAATTTCATAGGCATCTTTCTAAAAGAATACTTCAAGTGTAAAACCAAGACAAATATCAATTGACATAATGAGTGACGAAATAATAGTGGTGGGCGTTTGACCACCACATGGGCGTTTTGCCCCTCCTTACCCTACCTGTGCCTATATTCAGACATTGGTCCGGACAGAGGCTTGAGCCCAACCCTATAAAATTGCTTCCTACCGACTGCAATATCATATTTAGCAAATATTAAAAATTTTAGACAGGTCCAAATTCAAAGATTTTGCAGACGACAATTTGAAGTGAATTATTATGCCCCCTTTCGAAGAAAATGGGGGTATATTGTTTTGCAAGTGTCGGTCGGTCGGAAGGTCGGTCGGTCGGTCGGTCGGTCCGTAGGTCGGTCGGTCTGTCCGTAGACCAAACCTTGTCCGGAGCATAACTCAAAAAGTATTAAAGGTAGAATCATGAAACTTCATAGGTGGATAGATCTCATTATGGAGAGGTGCAGTGCACAAGAACCGTAACTCTGCCGATCAAATTTTTTGAGTTATTGCCCTTTGTTGATTTTATAACTTGATTCTTGTCCGGAGCATAACTCAAAAAGTATGTAAGGTACAATCATGAAACTTTACAGGTGGATAGATCTCATTATGGAGAGGTGCAGTGCACAAGAACCGTAACTCTGCCGATCAATTTTTTTGAGTTATTGCCCTTTGTTGATTTTATAACTTGATTCTTGTCCGGAGCATAACTCAAAAAGTATGTAAGGTACAATCATCAAACTTTACAGGTGGATAGATCTCAATATGGAGAGGTGCAGTGCACAAGAACCGTAACTCTGCTGATCAAAATTTTTGAGTTATTGCCCTTTGTTGATTTTATAACTTGATTCTTGTCCGGAGCATAACTCATAAAGTATGTAAGGTAGAATCATGAAACTTTACAGGTAAATAGATCTCATTATGGAGAGGTGCAGTGCACAAGAACCGTAACTCTGCTGATCAATTTTATAAGAGTTATTGCCCTTTGTTGATTTTCAAACTTGATTCTTGTCCGGAGCATAACTCAAAAACTATGTTAGGTAGAATCATGAAACATTACAGGTGAATAGATCTCATTATGGAGAGGTGCAGTGCACAAGAACCGTAACTCTGCCGATTATATTTTTGGAGTTATTGCCCTTTGTTGATTTTCAAATTTGATTATTGTCCAGAGCATAACTCAAAAAGTATGTAAGGTAGAATCATGAAACTTTACAGGTAAATAGATCTCATTATGGAGAGGTGCAGTGCACAAGAACCGTAACTCTGCCGATCAAATTTTCTGAGTTATTGCCCTTTGTTGATTTTATAACTTGATTCTTGTCCGGAGCACAACTCAAAAATTATGTAAGGTAGAATCATGAAACTTTACAGGTGAATAGATTTCATTATGGAGAGGTGCAGTGCACAAGAACCGTAACTCTGCCAATCAATTTCTTGGAGTTATTGCCCTTTGTTGATTTTTATACTTAATTATTAACCTTGCCTATAACTCATGTCCTTTTACACATACAGCCTTGATATCTCACACATAGATACCTCCTATCAACATCGTTCACATTTAACCATGACCTTGGACCTTGTGACCTTGACCTTGGAGTTTGACCTACTTTAAAAAAAATAAACCCAGCATATATCTCATGACCTTTTACAAATACAGCCTTGATATTTCACACATGGACACCTCTTACCAAGACCTTTCACGATTGACCATGACCTTGGACTCTGTGACCTTGACCTTGGAGTTTGACCTACTTTTAAAAAACTTTAACTTGGCGGATATATCATGTCCTTTTACACATACAGCCTTGATATTTGACACATGAAAACCTCCGACCAAGACCTATCACATACGACTATGACCTTGGACCATGTGGCCTTGACCTTGGAGTTTGACCTACTTTGAAAAAAAATTAAACTGGGCCTATATCTTATGTGCTATTACACATACAACCTTGGTATTTCACACATGGACACATCTTACCAAGACCTTTCACATTTGACCATGACCTTGGACCTTGTGACCTTGACCTTTGACTTTGACCTACTTTAAAAAAACTTTAACCTAGCCGATATATCAATTCCTTTTACACATACAGCCTTGATATTTGACACATGGACACCTACGACCAAGACCTTTCAGATTTAACCATGACCTTGGACCTTGTGACCTTGACCTTGGTGTTTGACCTTCTTTAATAATACATTAACCTGGCCTATATTTCACGTCATTTTACATATACAGCCTTGATAGTTCACATATGGTCACTTCCAGCCAAGATATTTCACTTTTGACCATGACCTTGGACCTTGACCTTGGAGTTTGACCTACTTTTAAAAAACTTAAACTAGGCCTATTATAGGCTATATCTCATGTCCTGTTACCTATACAGTCTCAATATTTTACACATGGACACCTCCTACCAAGACCTTTCACATTTGACCATGACCTTGGCCTCTTTGACCTTGACCTTTGATTTTTACATACTTTTAGAAATCTTTTACCTAGCCATTATCTTATGTCCTATTACACCTACAGCCTTGATATTTCACACATAGACACCTCCTACCAAGACATTTCACATTTGACCATGACCTTGAATATTGCAACCTTGACCTTGGAGTTTGACCTACTTTTAAAAAGACTGAAACCAGGCATATATATCATGTCCTTTTACACCTACAGCCTTGATATTTCACACATTGACACCTCTAACCAAGACCTTTCACATTTGACCATGACCTTGACCTTGGCATTTGGCCTACTTTTAAAAACTATAACCTGGCCTATGCTTCTTCTACTTTTACATATACAGCTTTGATATTTCACACATAGACACCTCTTACCAAGACCTTTCATATATTTTACCATGACCTTGGACCTTGTTAACTTGACCTTGGACTTTGACCTACATCAAATGTAGGCCCTTGAGGGGGCATATGTGTTTTACAAACATCTCTTGTTTTTTTTTTTTTTTTTTTTTTTTTTTTTTGTTCCTTTTTCAGTAGAAAACATTGTGGGAAATGAAAAAATTGCTTGTCACAAGCAATTTCTTCATTTTTCACAATGTTTTCCCAAGCCATTATCCTGTAAGGAGTCAAAAAGAGTTACTGTGTGGGAATGGGTTAAGAGAATACCCAATGATCTTTGATTATTTCTACTAAGGGAAACCACTCCATTTACCAGATGCGAGTGATCTCCCCTGTTTGGAAAAGCTACAGACGAAAAAATGATGAAAACAGCTGTGAAATGCGTGAGTCAACGAAGTTAATCTGTATAAAAAAACTATGTTATAATGTGATATAATACTTCTCTCGAAAATTGTACGCTTACACGACTGGCTGCTTTGGAAACATTTTTTATTCATTCGTACCCCGTTATTTTCGCCCTTAATTTTATGCGATGCTAGCAAAGTCGCAAAATGGGCAAACGTAGATATCCACGCATCGCTAAAACAAATAATATGCCATTGATATGTTTGAATATAGTAAAGGATTAAGATTTATTGTTTTAGAAATCATTTGATAACTTAAGAGTACAAAGTCAAAGAAAATGTTTAACTTAGTCCCCCGATTTCATTTGCAAATGGACATAAAGACTATGAATAGAAATTCTAGACAAAGTTTTTGTTGACATCTATTTTGTGACCTTTAAATATCTTCAATTTTGACTATTTTCAATTTTTGTGTTTGGAAAACATCCATTTAATCTTGTATCACACAGGTTCCATAGATATTTTTCTTTTTGCGGTACAGATTCCAGCATTTTTGTCCCATGGTAGAGAGCTAGTAACAGGTAACCATTTCTATAAAACACTAGTGGCCAACAGATATGTATCCACAACACACAAGCTCCACTTTATGTTGAAATACATGCACAAAGTTGCAAATGAGTAAGTACCCGAAAGGAATCTATTTTTCTGTATATGTCAATATATCCAGGGTTTTCAATAAGATTTGAGGTAGGAGGCTGAAAAAGAACTGTAGGCGGCATGGGGGATCCTCGCCCCAGTAGGGATAATAGGGGCAGCACCCCTTGTCAAACGATAGTAGCAGGCTCAAATTTGATTTTAGGCGGTCATTTTGGCCGCCTGCCGCCTCTTAATGAAAACCCTGTATATCTCTTGATATCTTTTTCTTTTCTATCATAAAAATGTGCAAGGCAGCAAGATCAGCCAGTTCCTATTTGGAAGTAGCCAGCAATAAAGTATAGATGTTAATAGAGCTAGGATTTGTGTATGTCATAGTTAAAGAAATATTGCAACAAAAGGAGAAATTGATGGTTATCAGCATTTTCTCATTTTACCTCAATGTTTTCTCAAGCCTGTCATATTATGGACATCAAAACCATGTACCTTTAAGAAAAGGGTTTATTCAGAAGGGCAATGGTGGATTTTGGATTTTAAGTAAATTTTGGATACAGGGTTTTTTTTTTACTAAGAAATTGGGGCCGAATATCTGTTCCTTCCCCTCTGGGAATTTTTCCCCTAAATTGTAATTTTCCCCTCATAAATCAATGTTTTAACCTTTAAAATGTCCTCCCACGGGAGTATTTATGTTTACAACCAGAGATCTTCATTTTATAAGCTTATAGATTACTTTCAAAATAGATTATTTTCTTTGTTTTCTAAAACATTTAGAAGCATTTTCTGTATGCAAGCAAGAAAACATGCTTGAAAATTTTTCCCCTATAAGAGCTCATTCGACGCACTTTTCCCCAAATCAAGGACCCTGGGCCCCTTCCCCTAACCATAAAAAGAACCCCTGGGATAAATTGAACCTTTTGAAATAGCCATTTTCAAACTTAAATCTTTGGTTATTTTCTCCTCTGCCATTTATGTTACTATTAACCCTTTCTAATAGAGCAAAATTTCAGGGAGAACAATGATCTAATTCAAAAGCTGCTACCGACCACAAAATGGACATTGTTAAAGTATTTGTGTCCATTTTAGATTGGAAAATAGCGAGGCAAAAGTAGAAAATGCAGATAATGATCAGCATTTTCTCCTTTTGCCTCGACCTTTTTCCAAAATGTTTGTAATTGGGATGTCATAAACAGAACTGATATTGTTTTGGAAAGGGTTAAACCTATTTCAGAAGGGACACAGAAAGACTGATGAAGTTTGGAGCAGACAGAACATGTGCTGAATGGATATTACGCAATGGTGGGCGTGTACGGTTTGTTGAATGTGATGATTGGTTGACAGACTATAACCTGCTTCCCCCAGAAGAGGAATCTGAGTTCTTTCATGTACAAGATATTGATGCTTCTGGTGCAGAACTGATGCAAAATGGATTTCTACATCTTGGTAAATTGCATTATGGATTTTATACATGTACATGTATTCATGGTGAGAGAAATGAAAGGAATCCATGGTTAGGTTCTCCAGCCTCTTTGATACGACCATAGCAGTTGAAAGAGGTGCTAAACTCTATTCAATCTATTCAGTCATCCAACTCAATTCTTAATGTTAATATTTGTTTATTTGTTAACGATGAGCTAGGTGAGCTTAAAGTGTCCGATGATTGGCAAAATTAAAGTCTTGTGCCGAAAGAACACCTTACTATTAACCAAATATCAAAGTTTCTACAATTTTCCAACATTAGAAGTGTTTTTATTTTGTCTTTTAAATTGGATATTTTGGTCTTGTCCGATCTTTGCCGAAGAAAATACGCTAAACTTCCGACTTGAAATTATGACGTCATACTGACCACTGAATGACGTCATGGCGGGAAAAACGGCCAGTCATGGGTCATTTCCCGGAAAGTCTGAAATTTCTGAAAAAGTTAAATGTCCGACTTTTCTGTCATAAAGCGACTTCCCCAATCGATACTCAAAACACGGAATTCGTCCTCAGTAAATGTTAGAAAAAATGTTAAAACAGTCTAAGAATAGGTCGTAAGTGAATTAAGGAATGTGCCAAAGAACGGTTTAAGTTTGTCTGTATTACTCTTACGATCGAGAAATGGATAAAAACTGAGACTTCGCTATATGACAGAAAAGTCGAACACATTATCTTTGTCAGACACCTCATGCTCTAGATTGGGGGCGGAGTCAAGCCATTGATGACGTCAATCCGTGGCAATTTTACGGAAATTGCCGATCTTTATTTTCTCGAAAATCAGTTTTTCAACGATGTACAGAAAAGCAAATAAAACTTTTAAAACAACCGAGTTTGGCGGATCTTTTATAAAACACGTTAATTTAATGATTTTCTTCCAATATACGGTGCAATAAACTGCCAAGCTTGGTAGCCTTTAAGTCTCAATAAAGATTATATCTTTACTTACATTCTTTTCTTATTTCTGAAAAGCATAGAATTTAAATTGTGTTTCATAAAACGTGCATACTTTTCTTAAAAAAAACTGCAAGGGTCTTTTTTCCAGATCCAGCCTCAAATAAAGTTTCTTGTTGAAACTATCAGACACAATCAACCACCCATTGACTATGAAGATGCATGTTTGTGGATATGTTGATGAAAGTTGTATACTCCTAACCCTAATAGGAAATTCTTTGGAAAAAATATTTAGGCAAAAGAAGAAAATGCTGATAATCAGCATTTTCTCCTTTTGCCTCAATGTTTTCAGTGTTATTTTGAAAACTTATTTCATTTTCATCAACATCTATTTTGAGGTCTGCAGAAGCTTTTAATTAGACCACACTGAAATTTTGTAGTTTTGGAAAGGGTCAAGTGGTCACCACCCTGCAACATCACTGATCTTGTTTCAGACACTATAAAACACTTACAGTCCATGAAGATACATGATTGTAGATATGTTGACGATGAATGCATGTTGTTATTGACGAGGGTTGCAGGATCATTGCAAAGACTACAGATTAGCTCGTGTAAACATGTCTCTGATGATGGATTAAAAAACCTTCATGGATTCAGGTTGGTTAATTCTCTAGTCTTTTTTCCTTTTTTATACGCCCTGGGGTCATATTATTTAAAAGCCCTGGTCTTCTGTGTGTCTGTCCGTCTGTTAGCAATTTCTTGTGTGCACTGCACAACTCCTCCCACACTTTTGATCGGAATTTCATCAAACTTGCCACGATGAATCTCCATGGTGTCTAGTTGTGCACACCTCTTACGGAATTCAGATAACTCTTTTCGGTCTTCAATTATCTGCCCTTGAATTTAAAAAATGCCCTTTTTCTCATGTGCACAACTCATACAGTTTCTACCAGAATTTAATCGAACTTGCCAGTGAAGTTGCCACAATGAATCTCTATGGTGTCTGGTTGTGCAAACCACTTACAAAATTTAAATAACTCTTTTCATATTTGAATTATCTGCCCCTGAATTGAAAAAATGGCCAATTTTACTGACGGGCCCCCCTCAGGCATATTATGTGCGGCTTTGCGAAGCTCTTGTTCTCAACATTTTCTACCCTTTATAATCAAAGTTGAAAGTTTAAAGGGGGAATGGCACTTAAAATCATGCAAATTTTCCGAGAACTTTGTACAAAATAAATATGTATTATGAAAATATGGCCTTTAAATTGCATCTATGCCAAATCTTAGCTTTCTATCTTGTGTATTGGCTAGGATGTCGACGGATTTAAAACCCAATATGTTCCATTATTGTAAATATTATCCCCGGGACAAAAAATCATGGGGTTTTAAATCCGTTGACATCTAAGCCAATACACAAGGTAGAAAGCTAAGATTTGGCATATATGCAATTTAAAGACCATATTTTAATAATACATATTTATTTTTTTATACGAAGTTCTCGGAAAATTTGCAAGATGTTAAGTGTTATTCTGCCTTTAACATTTGGCTTTATTGTTTGCATAATCTTTGCATCACTTTTGAATTAGGATCAGTCTATAATTATGCCATCTCTGAAAGGGATCAACCAAGGAAAAAAGCTATAAGAATATGATTGAGAATATGATTGAACTTAATTCAGTAACCTTTGAAACATTGTTCAAATAGAATTTCAACTGGACTTCAAACAGTTCAGAGTAACAGAGGAGACAACTTTTGGAGAACCTTTGTCTTAATCCTTTTCCAAATGGCAAACTTTTAGAGTGATCCACTTCAAAAGCTGCTGTAAAAGACATGATTTATGTTAAAAAGGAAGGAATTTGTGTACAATATAGCACAGAAAATATTGAGACAAAAGGAGAAACTGCTGGTAAGTGGTTATTAGCAGTTTCTTCTTTTGTCTCAATGTTTTCCCAAACCATTTCGTTTAAGGACAGATCCTCCATTTATTTCCTACGGTAAGATTTTTTTTATTTTTTCTGTACTGATATTTAAATATATGAGAAGTAAAAAAATGACTTAAAAACTATAGGTCACCAAGCGAATTAGAAAGTTATTAGATTTCAAGGGAGACTACTCTTGTCTAAAATTGCAAAAATGGGGTGTCACTTAAATACTCACAAAAAAGGTGTTCGAAATGACTAGGATTACATAGATAAGTCTTTATTGTGTTCAATATGTTTTATTCTGTCCAAATGAGTATCAATTTGGGAAAATTTAGTGATGATTTTGAAATTTTTAGTAAAACATTCTTTCAAAAGTAGCTCAAATTGCTCTTTTTTTGCAACGTTTCTGATAATAAAAAATATTCCAGCTGTAAGAATTTTTTCTTTTTTGGTATAGACATAGTGCTTGGTCATACCTACAAAAACAAAAAAAGAAAAATATATCAAACCAAGCGTTTTTCTCAGTTATAAGTAAAATTTGGTTTACTTTTTGCAGCTCTGTCTGAAATTGTTTCACTACTTTTATCCATTTTCTTCCTTGTTACCATCTTTAGATAATAAAAAGTGTCATCTTTTGTGTCCATCCGAAGCGGACTAGCTCATAAAGACACCACTTTGCCTTAATCGCTCCGTTTCCTATCGCTAACGCCACATGTTGAACGCGTAACAGAAAGCGAAATGTACCATCCGAGTACTATTACACTTTAATTGACAAAACAGAGAAAATTGAAATAACCGGAAAGGGATATTGTCATTTATCAACCAAACATTAACTAAATGTAAAAAATACATTTGCTGAAAAAGCCAATTACCGAAACAGCTTTATTTCGTTATTTTAGGATATGCGCAGTAAGTTGCGCAGTAACAACTGAAGGATCTGTCCTTAAGGGGGTCAGGACTCGCCTCTGGATCCGTGCAGGCAGATATGTGTCATACCACGAAGGACTAAATTAGCCACGATAAACCGTTGCTATATTTTGAATATAACAACGGTTTGTCGTGGCACAGAGGGGTGAGTGCCGCAGCTCATTTGGGACATTACCAGTAATCTTTTTGATAACCCCTTTTTTCGCCAAAGTCCAGGGGGGGGGGGTCACGACCCCCTGACCCCCCTCTGGATCCGCGCATGCAGTTCGTAGCACATCAGACTCTCACTCATGAAGTCCCAAGTTTGATTCCTGACCACGGCAAATATCATTTGAGACAAAGTTATCTCCCACTAATGGTTTGATGATCTTTAACCCATTACCAGACGACTCAATTTTAGACTTGCCCAAATTCAAAGATGTTGCAGATGACAAATTGAAGTGAATGAAATTATACAATTTTGGATCTTTTTGTGAAAAAAACATTGTGGGAAATGAAGAAATTGCTTGTCACAAGCAATTTCTTCATTTTCCATGATGTTTTCCAAAGCAATTTCACTGTGAAGAGTCAAAAAGAGTCACTGTGTGGTAATGGGTTATTCTATATAGGCAAGCTGCTGGAGGCAAGGTAGGGCATTACTGGTATGAGGAATAATGGGAATCGATGGTTAGGTGCTCCAGCCATTGTGATACGACCATAGCAGTTGAAAGAGGCTTTGATGAAATCAATCAAGCAATCAATGTCTGCATAGAAAAAATGATGTGTGCTGACTGTTTATACTCTGTTTTTGTCCCTTTCAGTTTATTACAAGAACTGTATTTGAAAGACCTAGAAGGGGTTTCGGACAAGATCAAAAGCTATGAGGAACTAAAGTCGTGTTTACCAAAGTGCAAGATAAGTTATCCTGATGCTGAGCTATTGATGTCACAAAATACTTAGATTTGTTTCACAGACTAGTAAGCTCTTTCAATTAATGTTAAGACCGTTAAAGACTTTCTATACAGGGGTTGAATGTTTCTAGCATTTTCTAGATGTATCGAAAAGTTTTTTTGTGTTTTTTTACCACTCATTGACGTTTTTTGACTTTATTCAAGATAGTGGCTTTGAAAACATGGTGGAAAATGAAGAAATTGGTGGGAAATTGAAGAAATTGCTTGTGACAAGCAATTTCTTCATTTCCCACAATTTGTTCTACCACTCAAGACTAAAAAGTATCAAATTTCATTCACTTGAAATTGTCATCTGCAACATCTTTGAATTTTGGCCAGTCTAAATGTGATGTTTTGGAAAGGGTTAAAAGTAACAGAAAAATGCTTTGCCCATGTGACTAAAACATAAAAATCCATTGAAGATTATATAGATAGCACCTGTTTCAATTTTAAAGATGTTACAGATGACAATTTTGAGTTTTTAAGAATTTAAAAATCTTTCCATTTCGGTTCCATTTCGGTTTGGAAGACATTGTGGAAAATGAAGAAATTGCTTGTTACAAGCAGTTTCTTCATTTCCACAATGTTTTCCCAAGCATTTTATACGCCGCCGGAGGCGGTTGTGTATTGGCGTCATCTTCTCTGTCCGTCCGGACGTCCGTACGTACGTACGTCCACTTTTCTTGTGAGTATAACTCCTCCTAAGTTTCTGGCTGGATCTTTTTGCAATTTGGTCAATGTTATCACCTCAATTGGTAGATGTGTATGAAGGAAGGATTTTATGGTTCATTGATTTTTGCCTAAGTTATGCCCCCTAAAACTTAGTCTATGGGGCATTGTATATTGTGACCATGGCCCTCTTGTTCTTTAGGGCATCATAAAGCGTCAATGTGTAGGATTGGCTTAACACAACGCTTTCTTGGAATATGGATGAATTTTTCACAAAGTATTGTTGGATTTTGCAATTTGACTTTGGTCACAGACAAAGCGTGCTAAATGTGAAATAAGGGCATACATGTATATTGTGAGCCTAGCCCGGATACATCAGTCGGTAACGTCAGAGGCTCTCAATCCAGGGGTCGCTAGTTCAAACCCCTTATCTCTCACCAATGGGTGTAAATCATCTAGGTGAGAGAGTAGCTGGAGGCTCGGTTTGGATATTGTGCTGGTACTGGTGCGAGAAATTCCAGGAACCCATGGTTAGGTGCTCCAACTGCCGCGATATGACCATAGCAGTTGAAAACGGCGTAAAACCACAATAAACTCAAACTCGTATATTGTGAATGCGACACTGTTGTTGGATAATAGACTTGTTAGTGTACAGTCAAAATACAACACAAGATGTTTTTACTGAAAATTTAGTTTATTTTTTTATTAAACTCCGTTTTCAAGATACTCCGCGCAACAACATTTTTTAGACATTCAGCAAAGGCTAAAGCTACAAAACAAAGTACATGTACATTAGATCATGGGTATTGATAAATTGCAGCATTGGCTGTATGGCATTTGGGGGCTATCATTACACCAGATTAACCCATTCTTAAAGAAACCCTGGTTTTGACGCTCTCAGTAGAAATGGATTGGGAACACATTGAGACAAAAGAAGGAAATGCTGATAATCAGCATTTTCTCATTTTGCCTCAATATTTTCTGTTCTATATTGTATACACAAATCCTTTCTTTGTCAGTGTCTATTTTGTCGTCTACAACAGCTTTCAAATTGGAACAGTTTAAAACTGTGCCGTTTTGGTAAGGGTTAATTTAAACCTTTCCTAAACCAGACCAGCATTTGAAAGTCCTTATGGAGAAGAATATAAAGACGACTTGGGGAAACATGGAGACAAAAGAATAATAATAAGCCTAGTCTACTCCATCCGTTTTAGACTCTATGACATATTCAGTGTTTCAGACAGCCAACTGCAATACGGTCGACACTCGTTGTGTCGAAGTCAGAGGGGACCGTCAAAATACCTCGACATATCCGGAGTTCGACTCATCCGATTTTGATCGGATTCGAGAAAGTTAAGATTTGACCGTTTTTGAAACTTATCAAGTATGATTATCATTGAAATATAGCAGGAAAAGGAAAGAAATTGCTCGTGTCGAGCAATTTCTATCCTTTTCCAACTATATTTCAATGGTTATATTTAGTTGGAAATTATTTTGTTTTGAAAAAAAGTCAATTGATGAGGACGGGACCAGGCCCCGGTTTCTCCAAAAAACTTAAGTACGTTCTCAGACTCAAATCTGAGCACCGTGCTCAAATCACACGAAATCCACGTGAACTTGAATTGAATACCAATCAACGTTGATTAGTATTGAATTGAAGTTGAGCATGAACGCATGAGTATATACTTAAGTTTTTTCGAGAAACCAGGGCCTGATTTGAACTTCGACTTAAGCGAAAATTCGACTTATCCGATGTCGACACAACGAGTTTCGACTGTATTTCACCTTTAGTCTACCAAACCCTATATGGTGGATACTCTTTTGAATCATCTTATTGAGACGATTCCAATGTCATTGGAATTGAAATAACAACGTTATTGTCTTCATCCCGCTTATCTGCAGCTCTGCCTATTTAAGCTCGGCGCCAGTCGCCCAGAAAATAGGAAATGAGTTATAAACGTTTTAACCCTTTCCCAAACGTCAAAATTTTAGATTGACCACTTCAAAAACTGCTACAAATGACAAAATGGGTGCTATTAAAGATAGAATTTGTGTAAAATATGGCATAGAAAATATGACAAAAGGAGAAACTGCTGGTTATCAGCAGTTTCTTCTTTTGTTGCAATGTTTTCACAAACTTTTTCTATAATTGACGTCAAAAGCAGGTCTTGTTTGGGAAAGGGTTAAAATTCAATCATATACCATGAACCAATTAGTCTTCTAGTTGTCTTTCTTTGACACACATCAACACTCTGTCGTTTTTATATCCACAAACTAGAAAACTTTGGAAAATGTCGGTTGAAATAAAGAAAATCCATATAACCAACCTTTTTTTCGCTAATCATTTTCAAATTTCCCAACTTTTTATTACTATAGTCTGGTCACGATACCAAGGCGCATGTTTCCAAAGTTTACCTATATGTATACAACACTGTACCGAACTACCATATTTTTTTCATGTGATGGTTCGAACCTTGCGGCCGCGGCCTTAGCGCAGTTAGTAGCGCATCTGCCTTTCATTCGAGAGGTCCCGGGATCGATACCCGGCCGCGGCAAATACACTTTCTGACAAAATTGTCACCCACCAATGGGTTTGAAATCGTTAACCTAAGTGGGCGAGCTGCCGGAGGCTCGGTAAGGGTGTTGTGGTAGTACTGGTTTGAGAAACAACAGGAATTCATGGTAAGGTGCTCCAGCCGCCGCGATATGACCCTGGTAGTTGAAAACGGCGTAAAACCCCAATAAACTCAGCTCGAATCTTGCAGGTGTCTCAGGCAAACTTTTATTGAAAACGTGGATGGACGCTTTTTTCGTTGTTTACATAGGTAGAAAATGAAAGCATGTGCCGTAATATCGTGAGTGGACTATAGAATCAGTCGGCATGACGTCATAGCCTTACTTTCATTTTTTTCATCGAGGGTACTACCTCGGTCTTTATCGTTACGGAATACCATTTTTGAGGCAGAATATTTCAAAAATCCATCGTTAAAATTCATAAACAAAACTCTTTCTTTAAAGAATGTGATTTAAACTTTCTAACTACCAACGCATTTTAATAATCAAGCGTAGTCGTCGAGATATTAATGCTGAAAGTTGGTAATGCTTTAACGGAAAAGACCGAAGCTTTCACCTCCACCGAATGAGTGCAGGTCCGCACTTTATGACTGACTACGTTTTTGATTGGCTGAAGGGATTTTGCCGACCGAATCAATACAAGTTGTCGTCAAATAATCAATACTAAAGGCATATCAATAAGCACATATTTGAAATAACAAAAATTAACAAAACGTAAACTACGACGAGAACAAAAATATAATTATCCACAAACGTAAAAAATTAACACATATTCATAAAAGTATTTTTCTTTGATTTTAGCCACCACATATTCCATCTTTAGATTTAAAAATCAGATCGAAGTCTAAGTGTGGTATTTATGAAAAAGATAAAGAATGATAAAGTGTCCAGAATTGGTGTTTAGCCCATTACTAGACGACAAATTTAAAGATGTTACAGACGGCAAATTAAAGCAAATGAAATTTTACTTTTTTTCCTGGATAGAAAAAAATGTGGGAAATGTAGAAATCGCTTTTAACAAGCAATATCTCCATTTTCCACAATGTTTTCACAAACATTTATCTTATAGATCTAAATAGATCTTTTAAAAGCATCATTGTGTGACAAAGGGTTTCACTTCGTATTAATAAATTATTTATATCATCTGTATTCGAAGACACATAGATTAAGTTCTCGATCTTCATACAATTACGAAATACCGTCGCTTTTCAACAAAAAAATCATATCTGCAACTTATTTCAAGCTGCAGATACGGGGTTTTCGTTGAAAAGCAGCAATATAATACCGTTAATTTTAAGAGCAATGCCACAATATTTTAGACTTGTTCGACGATGAATGATACAAAGCATTGATAGAAAACGAAACTAAGGATTCCTATACACTATTCAGACACTATTATACTACTAGTATAATGGCATGCTATTTAAAAATGTCGCTCTAATAGTTTCCACTGTGGCTTGAACTAAATTAGGTTTAAGTTATCTTTTAATCAACAAACAGAATTTTAGACTCTCATGTTGCATTTCTTTCATGCAGTAAAAACATCTGGAGAAAAGGAACACTAGTACTTTTAAGTCTATGGTTATCTAACTAATCGTACAATTTGGGCATCTAGTGACACATAAAGCTTATGTTACTACAAAGATATCGTCTCTAATGAACACGTGATGCACAGCTGCCACGTCACTTCCGGATTGAATTTGGCACTATGACATGATTGGTTAGAATTTGGCCTGTTTAGTTTTTTCTTTAAATATCCATGAAGTCAACAGCCTATCAGAGCAACCATGTGAAATTAAGTAAGCGAAATCAAAAGTCAAACGATCAGAGGCTCGGCTTTTGAATTTTACGGGTCTAGCACGATTTTAAAATAAGTTTTAACACTTTCCCGAACAAGAGTTTGTTTCTAAAGGTAAACTACGTTTTCTATTTTCTCTCGTTGTTATCTATGTCATATCATACAATTTTGTGTATGAAATGTAACACTTATAATAAGACACAATCGGATATGTTTAGATTAATGATAACAATAAAATATGTGTAAACAAAAGCTACCGGCCATTTTTTGTATTATTTATTTATTTATTTATTTATTTATTTATTTATTTATTTATTTATTTATTCATTTATTTATTTATTTATTTATTTATTTATTTTTGCTTCCAACCCGATAGTCTGTCAACTTCACGGATATCTAACTTAAAGCATTATGCAAATGAGTTATAATTAGTCCGATCATCTGACAATAATTTAATGTTCACGGATGGCGTTTTGTAGGCGATTGTTTTGGCTTTCTCCCGTCTACGTTTTATTCCGGGAGACTGCCGGAATCTGAGTATAACCTCCTTCTCCCGCCGTATGTCCCGGATATCCTCGTAAAATTTGTATTTTGGCCTAAACTCCATATCCTCGCCTTTACCGCAGCCGTGTATATAACTTTCAGTCATGTCGTCTTCGCTTTGTAAAGGACGCTCACAGGCTGAAATATTTAGTCACTTTTCATTGAAAATCTCGTAACTGCAGCTTGTTTTAAGCTGCAGTTACGAGGTTTTCGAAGAAAAGCAGCAATATGGTCATTCAAATTATCTTGCATGAGAGAACACTGGATCTTGATCAGCCTGAGCATACTCACAGACTGATCTACATCCACGCTTTTCTTAAATGAAATAAGGGTCGCTTGTTCATTTTTAGCTCCACTGGCCGAAGGCAAGCGGGGCTTATGTCATGGCCCTGTGTCCGTCCGTCCGTCCGTGCGTAAACGTTTTCTTAAACATCTTCTCCAAAAGTACTGGACCAATTTTAACCAAACTTCACAGGAATCTTTCTTGTATGAACCTCTTCCAAATTCCTTCAAAAAATAAATTCTGTGCAGAACTTGAATTTTAATTAAATAATTTAAATTAAATTTTCAAAAAATCTTTGAAAATCCCTTTTCTCCAAAATTACTGAACCAATTTCAACCAAACTTCACAGGAATCTTTCCTTGCATGATTGTCTTCTAAATTCCGCCCCAAAAAATAAATTCTGCGTAGAGCTTAAATTAAATTGAATTAATTAAATTAAATTTTCAAAAAAATCTTTAAAATATCGTCTTCTCCAAAACTACTGGACTAATTTCAACTTAACTTCACAGGAATCTTCCTTGCGCGAATCTCCTCCAAATTCCTTAAAAAGTAAATTTGGTGTAGAACTGAAATTTTTAATTAAATTAGATTTTCTAAAAATCTTGAAAAATCTTCTTCTCCAAAAGGCCTTATTGGATTTCATTGTAATTTAGCGTTAAATCATTGTACATATCTCCGTAAGATCCTTTAATATTTTTCGATCAGATGATAAACATGGCAATTGTAGGCTAGACTTATCTTTCGCATTATGAAACATGGTGTAATTCTAAGAAAATTTTAAAATCATTTCTCCTCCATAACCACTTATTGGATTTCATTGTGGTGTAGCATGAATCTTCTTTGGATAGACCTCTATTGTATTCCTTGAATAATTTTGTAGTCTAAAAGTCTAAAAGCAAGTGGAGCGATACAGGGCCATCATGGCCCTCTTGTTTGCAATGTCTAATTATTAATTGAGTTTGAGCGTACAAAATTGGCAGAGCCGTGCAGAGCTACATAAACATTGCATGTGCGGTGAAGACATTGTATCTTTGATATTTAAATGACAAACTCTATGTTTTGGGTTATCATTGGAATCCCCTCGACGAGACCATTCCAATTAGTACCCACGACATAGGGTTTGATGTACAATGAATGAAATATTGCAATTTGAGAATTCCATCTTTTCTATAGCCATGTTAATTCCATTACTTTGACAAGAATGTAGACAGAATCTCTAGATGCTCCACTACCTGTTTAATATTTTGTATTGTATTGATTGTAAAGGCTTGTGGCCATATATCAATAAAGAATTGAATTGAATTGAATCTGCCCATCTTTTCACGAAAAAGCTCCAAATTGTAAAATGTGCAGTCCATTGAGAGCTTTTGCTCATGACGCTTATTCCTTTTCAAAGCAACGTAATATTGAAAGAAAAGAGGAACATGTTGATCATTAGCATTTTCTTCTTTGCCTCACTATCATATGGCACAAAATACAAAGTTTTCAAAGCACGACATGAAAACTAAATGATGTAAAAGTGTAAACTTACTTTTATAGACCCATTTAACAGGGCACGATATTTCTGGCACAGTCGCTATAGTAATAGGCACAGCGGCATACAATACGGCGTCAGGAAAACTAGCTTCCAACTGAAAAGTAGCATACAGTGTGTTTCGTAATTTATCGTGGCTTTTCAACGAAAACCTCCTAACTGCAGCTTGTTTTAAACTGTAGTTACGAAGTTTTTGTTGAAAAGCAGCGATATGACACAGTTGCAAACAGATTTACAGCATACTCTTAATACAAACTTACAACGATAAAATACATATCATTTGTTACGGTTGAGCATGTAGATTTATAAGACATATCATGATTATATAGTAACATTGATCTTATATATTAAGCGAACTATGCATACTTTATTAAGTTTGCACGTATAAAATACATAATGTGCACTTGCATTTGTAGAAGTACCGACTAAAAATAAGTCAAATTTACAGGTGTATCTGTATTTTTTATAAGTACAGGCTAAAAATAGACAATTTCTGGCAAATATTGAACCAGCCAATTAAATAGATTGTTACAACCGTTATAGACTAGGGTCGGTATTTTCATACTTCCCAGAAGGTGTAACCTAGAGGGACAGGTCCAATGTAGCGGGGACTTTGATTGGGTATTCTCTCCATATATTTTGCTTCTTTTCAACAAAAATCTCGAAACTGCAGCTTAAAACAAGCTGCAGTTACGAGATTTTTGTTGAAAATCGACGATTTGTACTTACGGCGATACAATACTTTACGTCTAGCACCTTACACAGATGTAATCTAGAGGGACAGGTAGCGGGGATTTTGATTGGGTATTCCCTCCATTGACGGTGTTGACCGGGCCGTAAACTCTCACAAACTTTCTGATCACGTAACATTAACGTTCTTGTGTGTACACCACCATAAGACAGCATCTTAAAAAGACAAAGAAAAGCATAAGGATTAGTAGGAATTGTACCATAACAAAATGTCATAAATGATGCGTTTGCCCCACAGAAACAATTTATTCTAATTTCGTGATAAAAACGTTGTTGTGCGTGCGTTCACACCACGTCAGTTTGATATGCATGATTACCAAGGAGTATAGACGAACACTGTTACTTTGTTGGATGTCTTAGAGGGTTTATAAAGCAGATGTGCGTTCTCTAGAGCGAGATTTTTTAAGATTTCTTAAGGTGTTTTGGATAAAGCGTTTTTAAGAGCGAGACTTTGACGGAGCTGTGCCGAATGCTCCATATTTATACAAATGACGACATCATGACGTCATTTGTATAAAGTATGGGGCATTCGGAACACCGCGGTTTATGAATTATAGAATGTTCGGAACAACTCGGTCAAGTCTCTTTTATATTGTTTCTACAAATTTTACAGAGGGTTTCCACATGAAGTATGGCGTAATGGCGGCCCCCATTGAGCTTCTTAAAAATCTTGCTCTAAAGAACGCTTTATCCTAAAATATCTTAAGAAATCTTAAAAAATATTGCGCTAAAGAACGCGCATCAGGTTTAGATGACTCACCTCGTTGGCAACAAACATTGACAACTGCACCTTAGATACTGCAGTCGTCTTATATTTCCATCGCCTCTTTTTGCAAGCTTTCCTTAACCCCTTCCCAAACAAGACATGGTTTTGACGTCCCTAATAAAAACGGCTTGGGAAAACATTAAAACAAAAGAAGAAACTGCTGATAACCAGCAGTTTCTCCTTTTGTCTCAATATTTTCTGTGCCGTATTTTACACAAATAATATCTTTGATAACTTCCATTTTGTCATTTGTGGCAGTTTTTAAAGTGGATCACCCTAAAATCGTGTCGTTTGGGAAAGGGTTAAACTTTGAAATATCTATCAGTTATATATCATATTCTGCCGATAGTTAATTTTGTTAATAAATACAAAGTAAATACAAACAATGTGTACAATGAAGAGCGGACCTTTGAATTATTTCATGTAACTGGTAAAGTTCGGCTTACAGAGTTCAGCGTAGGTACATGTATACTCAGTTCCAAAAGAAAGTGATCACTTTTAAATTTTGAATATCTCGAAAAGTATACCGTCTACCACAAAGAAATTTTGTACGACACATCTTAAGACTATTGACAAACGATATATTGATGAATAAATCACATAGCACGCACGAATTTTCGGCTTGATTGTGATTTTGCATTTTTAGTGTTTTACGTATGCCTCACGTGCTGGATGAGTTATCGATCAGAAATTACACTCGTCTACAAGAAAGTTCAAACTTTAACAAGGAAATGGCTTGGAAGGCCTGGCCAAACCCTACAACGGCATGTAAGCTTGTAACTCTATCCACAGGAAAAGCTCTAAGGAGTGCAAATTTCAACACATCAACACCATAATGATCTGACTCTGTGTATGCAATATGAGCAATTCTATCGACATCTGTTTTGATGCCAATTTTCTTTAAGGTCTAATCTGAAGTATGATATCACTTTTACTCCCTAAATTGCCATTAACTTTGTGAAAATTTAGGTAAAGGTAAAACGCAAAAGTGCATACTTTCTTTTGGAACTGAGTATATGTTGAAATGTAAGGAAATATAGAGTACTAAACCAGGACCTGAAAACGACTTCGAGTAACAGATAGTTTCGTATTAGAGACATTCGACATGAATATAATTAATCATATTATCAATATCTTTATACAAAATATTTCAAAACGACAGTCATCCTACCTGTTTGAGTTGTAGACTGACGGCCCCTGATTTACGGATGGATGTATTTTGGACATGAATATCTGAGACTAGGGTCTCGCCGGGGACGAAGGCACGTTTAAAGAGTGAGATTGAGCAGGAAACACGGCCTGGACGACAACATACAGAACTGATAGACCGCTCAGCGTGGTCTTCTAGTGGGTGCTCCGGCTGTGAAAGCAAATACATGTAAACCATAACTATTAGAGAAATACATGCATACATTTACTTCAAAAAAACGTGTCAACTGTTTTATTACACACATAGCAGTGACATTAATTTCACAATGGCCGATTTGCTTCGCACTATAGTTCGAGCCAAAATTACAAGCGAACACTAAAAGACCGAAGCAACTGTCTGACAAACCTCAAATCCGCGACCAGGAAACTGGACCAAATATGTCCGGACGAAAGCAGCGGACCAATCAATCCCGATGTGTACAAAGGTTTTGATTGGTTGACAGTGCGTAGAGTGAATCCAATAGAATGATGAAACAATGAGTAACGATAGTGTGAAGCGAAGTCGGCTAATGTGTCTTATTTTTGTCGCACTAGACTGAACCACAGTTTGAAGTTTGTTTTTAATCGGTTCTGATAGGTCCTTGTCAGCCTTTCTAACTATACCCAGTATTTCATTTTATTGTATGGGATAACAATAATACTATTGGAAAGCAAAGGCATTCGGCTACAACAAGGTATTTGGCACACAAGTGTATCACCAGGATAACCCACCCTTCTAGCTATCTTGTCATAAAATAAGATTCCAATTACTTGAAACATTAAAACTTATGTGTAAATAGTTTCTGCAGCCATTAGTGAAAAGAATTTAAACTTGTTTTAAAATACAAAATTGATCTGATTTTTTATCAGATATTAATTTTGGCTGAATTTTTATTTGTGTAGTGTCTGTAACACTTTACAGTGCAATAAAAAGTCCTGAGCTTATGTTAACATGAAAGATTATTTCGTTTAGGCTACCATATTGAGGGCTGTAATATTCTAGACTTGAAGTTTTGGTTATCCTTTGAAAAATGACCATTGTAACAATTTGTTACGGACACTATTCAAGCTAGGGTCTACAAATGGCCAATTTTCAGAGACACGAGTCTAAAAATATGGATACAGTAGACTACCAAAATTTACCCTAGGAATTGTTTTATTAAATCAAAATTAAATTGTTTGGAAACAATCAAATATAAATCATCACATGAACCTGGAATTCTAAAATTATTTTAGCGAGACGATATAAAGCCCAAAAAATGACCATTTTTGGGGCGTGAATAGTGCCATAATTCAAAAACGAAGCTACATATCGCCCTGAAATTTGGCAGTCAATGACAATGACCATAATTACAAATCTTGAATCAAAAAGGTTTATTGCAAATACTTTTTGCTAAAAAGCATTATAACATCATAAATTTTGAAAGTGGACAAATACCGTGTTTTAGCCGCTTGCGTACCATGCATTCCTTTTATACAATCATACAATTGCAACAGCCAAAATAATCTGACACGGTCATGGTCCAAGATCCAATTCTGAAAGTTGGCTGATTTGGAAGCATGAATTTTATATCAAAGAATGTCTTATCATGTGCAGGACTGCGTGCTTTAGTTCATATCGATGATTACAAAAACGTGAAATGCTTACAGGGACATTTGACCTATCAGGATTTTCCTTCCGGGGGTCAAACTCTCGTAGCACCGTGATGACTTTACGCGTAGTGATATGCTCCCCGTCATACCGAACTATAATTCCTTGGACCGTATAACGCACGTGGGCATCCGGTCCTGAAAACAACGAGAACAAATAAAAAAAGTCCACATTAAGGTATTCCATCATTCAAAAGATATCAAACACTTCTTGCAACTTCGGACGCCATCCATTGCAACGGAAATTGACGAGGATATTCGGATTTTAAAATCAATTTCCGTTCCCAGGGATGTATGGCGCCCGAAGTTGTACGATGAGTTTTACCTCTAATGATGGATGGAATACCGGTAACTTTATTAGATGTGGACACATGAAAGTACCTACATGTATTAAGATATAACAAAACGTTTGTAGAAAATATGTCGTCAATACTTGTTCAGTCTGATGCTTAATGGTAGATTAAACTTGATATGATTATTCTGAAGTAGTACACTTTGATGCGTAAGTTACGAATCATGTACGTGGTTAAGAAGTTGGCGACTTGAAATTTCAGAAGCACAAGTATATCAGCGAATGCTTCCACAATACAACTTAAGAATGCACAACACAGCTTTAAACATTTTTATATCAATCAATTCGAATATAAATTGGGCACATAATAGGTTTTTTGCGATAAGAGGAAATTGTTGGGTCAGAGTTAGCATTCTTGTGTAAAACATTGCGTTATCTAGGGCAAAAAAATATATGAATTTCAGCGCTGACATGTACCAAGTTTTCACGTGACGTCAAGGTTCCCATAAATGTTGATTATGATTACATATAAAGTGCGGATAAGTTAATTATATACAGACCTGATTTAGGACTAAATGAACTTCATTTGAAATTACCATTCCGTACGATATTTTTTGAATATTTATTAACCTGTTTGCATGTCCGACAACCTACCATGGGTTCCTTTAAATGAAATGTGTGTACAATACACTAAGTCTTACCCTCGAAGGAACATGGTATACCCCCGGGGACCCTGTACTGGAAGGGAAATGTGTGTCGTCCTCGCTGTAACGTTTCTCGACTGTCCCATCGATTTTGAGCATTCACTGAAAGTGGAAAACACAAAATGTTGGGCAAAACGGGACATGACATTAGATAAAACATTAGAGTAAATAAGAGCATGACGACGTCGATGCAAAGTATCTTGAATCTCCCAGCGATTTTGAGTATTCGCTGAAAGTGGAAAACACAACATTTTGGGCAAAACGGTACATGACATTAGATGAAACATTAAATATGAACATGACAACGTCGGAGCAAAGTTTCTTGACTGTCCCAGCGATTTTGAGCATTCACTGAAAATGAAAAAGACAACATTTTTGGCAAAACGGGACATTGCATAATCATTGTAAAAGGTAGAAGCATTTCGATCCTGCACTACAATTCGTCGGTGTAAATGCAAAACCTCGTATGTCGATTTTTGCGATTTTCAAGTAAAACTTTGTGTGCCCAGTTAAGACAATTCTTGCGAGCTTTGGGATTTTTTTTACCAATCAGTTTTATGGACACACTATTTATGAACAATATGTCCAAATTGCCAGTGAAACCTTTCAGTTTGAGAAAATTTATTACACGTTTTTTCCATTCTCTTTAAAATCTTTCGAAAACGAGATACGATGTTTTGCATTTACGACGACGAATTTACGAATGTGCAGTAGGTATTAGCATTCAACGATCATAGCCTACTTTAAAAAGCATAAAATAAAACTAATTTAGCGGAAATGCAACTTGGTGATTTTTTAAAGTCACGATCCATTCTGGTCATGAAAACCACCGTCCTAGTTAGTTCAATAAAGTTAACTCTTTCCCAAGCAATGATGCGTTTTAATTCCCTAAAAGATATAGACTTTAGAACATTGAAAATGAGGAATTTGCTTATGACAAGCAATTTCTTCATTTCAAACAGAACGTCATCAAACAATGTTTCTTCCAAGAGATACAAAGAAAGTAAAATGTCATTCACTTGGAATTGATGTCTGCAACACCTCTGAATTTAGACCAGTTTCTGGTTATGGGTCTCTCTTACGTCATAAGGTGATCAATTATCACCGAAGAGCAATTATAACAAGTCGGAAGAAACTGCCCTGTGCCATTAGTTCTAATTTCAGACTTCTTGAAAAACCTCGTATCCTGTTAATTAACCTTGTGGGGTGTCTAAAATTTAACCTTAACCCTTTCTCGAATTCAATATAGGCCCAAGAAGTCACGGCAAATCAACAAATATAAAGTTTCAGTAGCTATCCCTTAAACCATGCATGGATGGTCTTTCTTCTGACCTAGTGAGTAGGTCTAACTAAATTACTGGGTCTCAATAGACTTATGCGTGTCTGTAAAATTATATATGTGTGAAAGTAGCTGTACTGAATCAGTGAATATCTTATTTTACTGTATAGTATGAAGACCAATGAATATACTTTTATTCTGACGGTTTGTCAAAAACTTGCTTGCTGTGATCTTTCCAGCGTCGATTCATATGGAAGCTATCACCAGGTTAGAGTTGCATACAGGAAATAACCGCCGTGGGGATTGGGCATTGTGGGATGGATAATTTTACAGGGATGGATAATTTTACGGCAAGCCCCGCTTCAAGTAAGAAATAATGCAAAAAATTTATTATTTCCGAATTAATTTTCTAGCGGTTTGTTGCATATACTCCGGCTTACTGCACTCTTTCATCAGATATATATATTCGGCTATTTATTTGTAGAATTCATTTGCATTTTCCAAAAATTGATCCTAACTTTCTTGTAGTCCAAATAGGCACAACATAAATCAAGTTGTTTTGGGAAAGGGTTAATCTAAATGTACGGATCATTAAGCTATCTCTAACATAGAAATTATTAGCTCACCTGAGCACAAAGTGCTCAAGGTGAGCTATTGTGGTCACTCAATGTCCGTCGTCCGTCTGTCCGTCCGTCCGTCTGTCCGTCCGTCTGTCCGTCCGTCCGTCCGTCTGTCTGTCAACAATTTGGTGTTAACACTCTAGCATCCACAAAAGTTGACCAATCTTGATCAAACTTGGTCAAAGCAAGTATGGTCATAAGTTCTCGGATGAGTTCGATTATGGGCCAGATCGGACCTGGAAGTCTAGAGTTATTTGCCCTTGAACGTAAAAAATAGCTAGTTTTGACATTGTTAACACTCTATCATCTACAATTATTGATCAACCAAGACAAAACTTTGACATAATGTTGGAGAACAAAAGATCTTGCATGAGTTCGATTTTCAGTTTGATCTCATCAGAAAGACAAGAGTTATGTGCCCTTGAATTCGACAAAATTGCCATTTTCGGCAGTTTTCAACCTTGTTTACACTCTAGAATCTACAATTATTGACAAATCAAGACAAAATTGGAACACAATGTTTTGGACCATAAGATCTTTGGTGAGTTTAATTTTCAGTCTAATTTGATTAGAAAGTCCAGAGTTACATGCCCTTAAATTTGACAAAATTGCCATTTTCAGCTGGTTTCGACCTTGTTAACACTCTAGAATCTCTAATTATTAATCAATTAATACAAAACTTGGACGCAATGTTGGGGACCATAAGATCTCAGATGAGTTTGATTTTCAGTCTGATCTGAACAGAAAGTCCAGAGTTACATGCCCTTGAATTTGATCAAATTGCCATTTTCGGCTTGTTTCGACCTTGTTAACATTTTAGAATCTACAATTATTAATCAATGAAGACAACACTTGGACACAATGTTTGGGATCATAAGATCTCGGATGAGTTTCATTTTCAGTCTGATCTGATCAGAAAGTCGATAGTTATGTGCCCTTGAATTTGACAAAATTGCCGTTTTTGACTGTTTTCGACCTTGTTTACACTCTAGAATCTACAATTATTGACCAATTAAAACCAATTTTGGACACAATGTTGGAGATCATAATATCTTGGATGATTTAGATTTTCAGTCTGATCTGACAAGAAAGTCCAGAGTTATCTGCCCTTGAATTTGATAAAATTGCCATTGTCGGCTGTTTTCGACCTTGTTTACACTCTAGAATTTACAACTATCAATCAATAAAGATAAAACTTGGACACAATGTTCGGGACCATAAGATCTCAGATGAGATAGATTTTCAGTCTGATCTGATCAGGAAGTCGAGAGTTATGTGCCCTTGAATTTGAAAAAAACTGCTGTTTGCGGCTGCATTCGACCTTGTTTATACTCTAGAATCTACAATTATTTATCGATCAAGACAAAACTTGGACAGTAATGTTCACAGTTGGGCACCATTAGATCTCGTATAAGTTGGATTTTCACATGTTATTGACCATAATTTCGTTCTCAGTCTTAAAGTCATAAATATTAATTGAATTGAACAAAAGTGTTGCTCATATCATTTTGGTTCAGGTGAGCGATATAGGACCATCATGGTCCTCTTGTTTAAAGGAGTATTTTTCTAGACAAGGCAAATCAAAGATAAGTTGATCGATTGACTTTATAGTTATCATGATTAATCCATCGAGGGTCCTCTAGAATCTGTCCATTTTCCCATGTTCTACTCTGGTTCCATATAGGAAAGGGGAAAATGCACTAAACGTTTTATGTCCATAACAGAAAAAATGAGAAAACATTGAGACTTTGCCTGTGGATAGATCTACTTAAGAAACAAGAGGACAGAAGACTATCAATAATTGCTGGAAAATAAAAAAAAAGTCCGAAAATGGTTAAGAACAAGTATGGTCAATACGGAAACATGTGCAATGTTCCAGAGCTATAGCATCAGTAGAAATTAAAATATGACTTGCAAATAAAGAACTTAACCAAAGCCAACACCGATGCTGAAGCCCGAATGACAAATGTTCTCAGCCTTTTCTTCTTTTTCCATTTCCTATTGAGTCTTCTTTGAAAAATGTTTAACCCTCTCCCAAACAAGACCTGGTTTTGGCGTCCCTAAGAGAATGGGCTTGGGAAAACATTGAAACAAAAGAAGAAACTGCTGATAACCAGCAGTTTCTCCTTTTGTCTCAATATTTTCTGTGCCATATTTTACACAAATCCTATCTTTGGTGACATCCATTTTGTCATTTTTAGCTCACCTGAGCACGATAGTGCTCATGGTGAGGTATTGTGATACCGTTGTGTCCGTCGTCCGTCGTGCGTCGTGCGTCGTCCGTCGTGCGTCAACCTTTGGCTTGTGTGCACTCTAGAGGCCACATTTTTGCCCAATCAACCTGAAATTTGCTCAGAATGATTGTCTTGATGAAATCTCAAACAAGTTTGAAATTGGGTCATCTGGGGTCAAAAACTAGGTCACAGGGTCAAATCTTAGAAAAACCTTGTGTGCACTCTAGAGGCCACATTTTTTGCCCAATCAACCTGAAATTTGCTCAGAATGATTGTCTTGATAAAATCTCGAACTAGTTCGAAATTGGGTTATCTTGGGTCAAAAACTAGGTCACGGTGTCAAATCTTAGAAAAACCTTGTGTGCACTCTAGAGGCCACATTTTTTGCCCAATCAACCTGAAATTTGCTCAGAATGATTGTCTTGATAAAATTTTGATCAAGTTTGAAATTGGGTTATCTGAGGTCAAAAACTAGGTCATGGGGTCAAATCTTAGAAAAGCCTTATGTGCACTCTAGAGGCCACATTCTTTGCCCAATCAACCTGAAAATTGATCAGAATAATGGTCTTGATAAAATCTCGGACAAGTTCGAAATTGGGTCATCTGGGGGTCAAAAACTAGGTCACTGGGTCAAATCTTAGAAAAACCTTGTGTGCACTCTAGAGGCCACATTTTTTGCCCCATCAACCTGAAATTTGTTCAGAATGATTGTTTTATTGAAATCTCCGACAACTTTGAAATTGGGTCATCTGGGGTCAAAAACTAGGTCACATGGTCAAATTTTAGAAAAACCTTGTGTGCACTCTAGAGGCCACATTTTTTTCCCCAATCAACCTGAAAATTGATCAGAATGATTGTCTTGATCAATTCTCGGACAAGGTCGAAATTGGGTCATCTGGGGTCATAAACTAGGTCATGAGGTAAAATCTTTGTAAAACCTTGTGTGCACTCTAGAGGCCACCATTTTGCCCAATCATTCGGCAATCAACCTGAAAATTGATCAGAATGATTGTCTTGATCAATTCTAGGTCACAGGGTCAAATCTTAGTTAAACCTTGTGTGCACCCTAGAGGTCACATTTTTTGTCCAATCAACCTGAAAATTGGTATACAAAAAGTTATATTATATCAGGTGAGCGCTTCAGGGCCAATGGCCCTCTTGTTTACAGTTTTTGAAGTGGATCACCCTAAAATTTGTCGTTTGGAAAATGTTTAAACTCGACGACATGTAGGGCCTAAAGAATTTTAACCCATCACCAAACGACAAAATTTTGGACTTGTCCAAATTCAAAGATATGATACAGACGACATTTTCAAATGAATGAAATTTTACAATTTTTGATCTTTTTATGTAGAAAACATTGTGGGAAATGAAGAAATTGCTTGTCACAAGCAATTTCTTCATTTTCCACGATGTTTTCTAAAGCCATTATCTTGGGGGGATTCAAAAGGAGTCACTGTGTGGTAATGGGTTAATCGATCGTAGAATACGTAACAGTAGATTTTATTCGAGATAAAATTCAAGATAAATGCTATTTTGGGAGTTTGAAATTATAGTCTGTTAAATCTAATCGACAACTGAGGAACATATTTGTTCAATATTTCACTAAAACAGGTCATTAACTTTCGTGAAAATTTCCTTAACATTTCAAAGATTTAGAACGACATGAAACAAAAAGAGGGAATGATTTTTATAATGCACATCTCATTCAGTCACTTTTATTTCTATTTCTTTTACATGTTATTACATATATCAACCCACTTTATAGGATTGTTGGATTTTTTTCTCTATTTTTTTCAAAGCTATTTTCTCTTGTGTCGATAAAACAAGATATCAATTTTGAAAAAAGTTGATTTATTGAATGGGATATAACGCCACTTTCAACTGCTTTGGTTATTTATTTAACCATAGACTCTCGACATTTCTCTTACATGTACTTCCAAAATATTCAACCAGAGCTTCCAGCTACTCTCTCCCGGGGTCCAGACCCAAGACTCCAAAATTGATAGAATCTTGCCTTACCGACTAAGCTATCGGCGTTCGATGCAAGGGTCAAAGTGTCCTGGGATCATGTCCATCATTGCATTAATTTGGTAGGAAGTCCCTATTTTCCCGGTTATTTCTCGTGGACAATGGCGTAAATGTGATTCGCATAATAAAATGTTGTCATCATTAATCCCGATGGTCTAATAAAAGCATGATTAACGGATATAATTAATTAGACTATGGAATGCCCTTGTCTGTTTTCTTCTAATATAAATACCGTCGCTTTTCAATGAAAACCTCGTAACTGCAGCTTAAAATAAGCTGCAGTTACGAGGTTTTTGTTGAAAAGCAGCGATATATTCTCTAGCTTTCACATGTCATTGGCGACATGACATTGATCGGAAATGGTAGGCTACACTCTGTTACACCATTGCATAATTTTGTTAAAAATGTTCCTTTTTTAAGTTTCTATGCGAATGCTGATGTGAATCTCCCTAGATTTTAAATGCCTTTTAGTGCATTTTACAAGATATATCTATAATTGAAAACGTTTCAATACCGGGACACAGAGCTATATATAAGAGGTGGTAACTTTGGGCTCATGACAATTCATTATTAATCAAATCCTATGTTATTGGTATTCATTTGAAGCATCTCTAGTCAAGACGATTCAAATTAGTTTCCTCAGTTTTTCATATAGTCTGGAATTAAAATTACAAATTTAGAATGCATTTATGACTCCACCCATCTGTTGCCATAACGCCATATCCCCAACACGCCCTATTTTTGTCAGCGTAACGATAAATAGCAGAAAAGAACGCATTACATAGTTACCAGCCTATTTTCAGCCTTTTCCGGGATTATCCCAGACCTCCAGACACATTAAAAGTCTACGCTATATCAAAAATGTTCCATAGAGACGAATTGTTCCTTCTGAGACTTGTTTCAGACATATTTATCATCTCTTTACAACAAGATACTTGCAGACAAATTATGAAAATGTATACCTTGAACAATATGACACCTTTATAGTGAGTCGTGCTATATTTTCAAGAACCAGAACAACATTTGTGAATGTCAAGAGTTTGCATTGTTGTGAGGTACATTGCATCGTCTATGGCAAAATAAAACGTATTTTAGCGGTGATACATGCATAACATAAAATTACACATTACATAACTATCAGGTTATTTCCAGCCTTTTGCCAGGGTTATCCAACAACTCAAAACACATTAAGAGACGACTACTGAGGATTGTTTCAGACATATTCATCAACTCTTTACAGAAAGATATTCACAGACAAATTATTACAAAAATATAGACTTTAAACAACATGGCGCCCTTACCAACTGTTTAGTGATGCGTGATTCACAATGCTCCCAGCACTTAAATTGAAAATAGCACAATATATCGTCGCTTTTCAACAAAAATTTCGCAACTGCAGCTTGATTAAAGCTGCAGTTAGGCCTACTAGATTTTTTGTGGTAAAATGATAATATTTTACACAATACATATAGCTTTCATCCTATTTTCAGCCTAATCCAGGATTATCGAATACGTTCAGACACATTTTAAAATAGTCTACACTATATCAAAGGTTTTCCGTGGAGACGACATATTTCTACCGAGGTTTGTTTCATACATATTTATTAACTCTTTACAGCGAGGTATTTACATACAAATCGCGAAAATATAGGCCTTAAACAACACGATTCTCTTAACAACTGTCCAGTGATGCATGATTCACAAACGACGATATATAACACATTACATAAAACTATGCCTATTTCCAGACTATTCCAGGATTATCTAAGAACTCAAGACACAGTAAGAGTCTACTCTATATCAAAAATGTTCCATAGAGACGACTTGCTCCTATTGAGGATTGTTTCAGACATATTTATCAACTCTTTACAGCAAGACATCTACAGACAAATTACGAAAATGTAGACCATAAACAACGTGGCACCCTTAAAATCTGTTTAGTGATACAAATTGAATGTACCTAATTCACAGTGCTTACAGCGCTTTGATTGAAAATGGCATATAATATATATCGACGCTTTTCAACAACAACAAAAAACTCGTAACTGCAACTTGATTTAAGCTGCAAATAGGAGAGTTTTTTGTTGTTGAAAAACGACGATATATTACATATTACATAACTATCAGCCTATTTCCAGTCTATTCCAGGATTATCCAAGAACTCAAGACACATTAAGAGTCTACTCTATATCAAAAATGTTCCATAGAGACGACTTGCTCCTATTGAGGATTGTTTCAGACATATTTATCAACTCTTTACATCACCAGGCGCGTATCCAGGCATACTCCCATACTCCCGGGAGTACCTCGAATTTGAAAAATGATTTTTTTTTCTGTGGCCTAAAAAGAAGGTTAAAACCGAAGCTAGCTAGTACAGGTGTAACACGTTCAATTAAAGTCGTTCTTACCGAAGTAACATACATGTATATGTATACCCCAGTAACCCTTTGCTGACATGAATGTTGATAAAACATGGAAAAATGTTTAAAAAAGTCTTACTTTAAAATGCTCCCTGATGTGGTCTATGATTCTCTTATATTCCAATTTTCGTGGGGGGGGGGGTCTTTGCCCCTGAACCCGCTAGAGGGGCTCTGCCCTTTCACCCCGCTTTGGGTCTGCGCCCCCAGACCCCCTGCTTCTTTTTGATAAGGGAGTACTTCAATATTGGCCCCAGGTACGCCCCTGATCACAATATTTACAGATAAATTACGAAAATATAGACCTTGAACAACATAGTCCCTTTAAACGGACAATGCTATATTTTCAAAGGCCAGAACGATAGGACTAAAATGAACTTCAATCGAAATTTCCTTGGACAGAAAATAAACTAGCCATACAGGTTGACTATAATGCAACGAATTCATACGATATTTCTTGAATCCATTTTACCTATTTGCATGCTTTCTGTCGTTTAGAGATTCGCATCCTTTGCTTAGAGAAAGAATACTTTTGACATATACCAGAAATGATAATGGTTGAGCCAAGATTCGAAAATGACGCATTATGACGCCCCATGCGATAAGGCCTAAAGATATTATCATTGTGGAAAAAGAAGAAATTGCCCGTGACAAGCAATTCCTTCATTTCCCACGATCTTTTATCGCATGGGGCGTCATAAAGCGTCATTTTGTGGGAATAGGTTAACATATATTGTCGTTCCTATTTGGAATAAGGTAAAGAGCTTCCAAACTGTACCAGTCTAAAACAGCTTTACATGCAACTTATGGGTTACAATCAAATAACTTCTTACAGATTATTTTCCTGCACGCGACAAAAAGGATTTTGGACAGAAAGACACATTAATTTAACCCTCGTTTTAGTACATCGTCTTTTCTGTGTCAATCTCAGTAATAAAACGATAGCCAAAGGATCTACTGTAAAAACATTAATGACATTTCATTTGTATTCTCGTCTAGTTATTGTATCGATCGAATCGTCTTCTCAGCTCTGATTGTCAGAACGTTTCATGCCCTTTCGGGAGATAAATTAGAAAGGAAATCACACATAGATTTTTTCTGTTGTAATGGTGTGCTTCAAATGTCGATCAGGGGTTCCAAATGCCGATGAGGGGCCGTATTTACCAACATTTCTGGGGCTGTAAGCTATTCACCAAAATTTTTAAATCAGTTGTTTAAATTGTCTAAAATTATCTAAATTGCATGACAAGCCATCTGATTGGACGAGACATACGTCTCGGCCAATCGGATGGATTGTTGTGTGATTTTTAAGGTTTTCTTAGATTAAAACATCCATCGTCTTTTCTGTTGTCAATCTCAGTAATTTAACGATAGCCAAAGGATCTACCGTAAAAACATTAATGACATTTCATTTGTATTCCCGTCTAGTTATTGTATCGATCGAATCGTCTTCTTAGCTCCGATTGTCAGAACGTTTGATGCCCTTTCGGGAAATGAATTAGAAAGAACATCACACATAGATTTTTTTCTGTAGTAATGATGTGTTTCAAATGTCGATCAGGGATTCCAAATGCCGATGAGGGACCGTATTTACTAACATTTCTTGGGCTAAAGGCTATACACCAAAAATATTTTAAGTAAGTTGTCTCAATTGTCTAAAATTATCTAAATTGCATGACAAGCCATCAGATTGGACGAGACGTATGTCTCGGCCAATCGGATGGATTGTTGTGTGATTTTAAAGGTTTTCTTAGATTAAAACATCCATCGTCTTTTCTGTGACAATCTCAGTAATTTAACGATAGCCAAAGGATCTACCGTAAAAACATTAATGACATTTCATTTGTATTCTCGTCTAGTTATTGGACACCCATCTTGAATCGTTTTTTCTGTGGCAATCTCAGTAATTTAACGATAGCCAAAAGATCTACCGTAAAAACATTAATGACATTTCATTTGTATTCTCGTCTAGTTATTGTATCGTTCGAATCGTCTTCTTAGCTCTGATTGTCAG
Source organism: Fragum sueziense (assembly GCA_963680895.1). Taxonomy (NCBI): domain Eukaryota; kingdom Metazoa; phylum Mollusca; class Bivalvia; order Cardiida; family Cardiidae; genus Fragum; species Fragum sueziense. Next base: position 34,537,205 of record OY804598.1, on the reverse strand, counting down.
AACGTTTGATGCCCTTTCGGGAAATAAATTAGAAAGAAAATCACATAGATTTTTTTTCTGTAGTAATGATTTGTTCCAAATGCCGATCAGGGGTTCCAAATGCCGATCAGGAGTTCCAAATGCCGATGAGGGGCCGTATTTACTAACATTTCTCTGGGGCTGTAGGCTATTCACCAAAAATTCTAAGTCAGTTGTCTAAGTTGTCTAAAATTATCTAAATTGCATGACAGGCCATCTGATTGGACGAGACATATGTCTCGGCCAATCGGATGGATTGTTGTGTGATTTTAAACGTTTTCTTAGATTAAAACATCCATCGTTCTTTCTGTAGCCGCATGCGATTTAGGCCAAAATTGATCTTCCGGAAGAGGAAGACAATAAATTCTGTTCGTTTTAGCTCTTCTGAAATCAGAAGAGTCACGTGACAAGCACTTCCGACTAAATCGAACGGGCCTCTTCTATTTCTAGAAGCCCTTCTAGCTCTTCCATTTTTGAGCAGAAGACGGAAGACGGAAGATGTCACGTGGTCGGCAACATGAGAGCGTCTTTAGTTACAAAGTACAGATTTTCTCAATTACTGAAAATCGCTTGTTTACAGCTAGTTTGTATTAGTTTTGGGATCAAAACGAGAACAAAAATTTTTTATTTTTTTTTTAAACTTTATTATTCAAATTATTACATCATATGCATGGTTTATACATAATATTTTAACAAGATCGTTATTGTAAATATACTTTCATTTGATCTCAGATGACTGTATGGAACTTACATGTATTTTGGTTATGAGGAAACGTGAAGCCATTTTAGAAATCATAGAAATAGCACAAGAAAAAACGGTACGGTGTTTTCTTTCATTATTTCTACGTTCTCTTTGATTTTGAGCTTTTGGAGTTGGGTGTTATACTCGAAATATACAGTCATCTGTAAATTCATAGACTACATCATGCACATGTATATGTATTAAACAATTCAAGGGTTTATGTAAAATTCAAAAAATAAAGTTCTTTGAAAGAAAATGAAATGAACAAAAGAAAAAGTTGAAACTTTTAAAGCATGTTATAAATTAATAGTTTTCACTTTTAACACTTAATGATCCTGCACCAGTCTGCCAACAATTGCCCAATTATCTTTTTTGTTTTCATTTCTCGTTGTTTGATCAATAATTTCAAAAGCCAATTTAAGATGTCGAATGAAGCCATTTCGTGTAGGTACTATCTTTTTTAATTTGCTATTGTAAATGTAACGTTTGAACTCTAAACATAAGATATCTAATTGAGGATTGGTTTCGAAACCAAGCAACAAATCTATACTGTTTAGTTGATTAGTGTGATTAAATTCGCTTAACTTGTGATTTAAGAAATTAATAAGTGGTTTGATTTTATTGCATTCGAAAAATAAATGTGTAATGCTTTCTTCATTTATGAGACAGAAGGTACAAGTGTTGTCATTCGTAATATTCATTTTTTGTAGAAGTAAGTTGGTTGGAAATACTCTATGGACGATTCTAGTTTGTAGCCATTGAATAAACGAATCATTGGTTATTTTGAAAACGTTTGAGTAAACTTTTTTCCAGTCTTTGTTTAGATTAATGTACTCTGATAGCCATTTATTTTTACTTTTCGGAGTTTCGTTATTATATATGAATGTAGAGTAAGTATATTTGTTAACGTTTGCTTTTGTTATAATGGGAAATATATAGCTATTGATAGAAGGATTGTGACATTGACTCAACGATTTAAACTCAATATGAACCTGAAGCTTTTGTAAAAATGATTTAATCGCGTTACGAATGCTATAATATTCGAGAAAGTTTAATTTACCGTCAACTAAATGTTTAAAGTGGTCAAATGATTTAAAATCACCTTTTTCCGTGAACATATCTTTAATTAGAAATATTCCACGTTGAAATAGATTTTTATTGAAAATATATTTAGAATCGGTTTTTATTCCTTCATTGTAAAAAATTGGTAAATCTAGTACTTGATTCCCATTTTGGAATCTAAACTTTTCAATGTATTCTATATAAGACTGTAGAACATCAACCCAGAATGCATTTTTTATTCTTTTCACAACAATTGCACTGTATAATTTCCCACATTTCATTAATTTGTTAATATCGATACAAGTATTTGCTAAGTCGTAATAAGATGACTCGGGATTTAAAACTAAATCTTTTAACCATTTTAATTTCATACTCTTTATAAAGCTTACGATATCTGGTATTTTCAACCCACCCTCTTCATAATCTTTAATCGCAATTGAAGCTTTAATTTTTGGTCGCCCATCCCAAATGAATTCTGTAAATAAGTCGTTTAATTTCTTTAAAAATTCTGGTGATGGGGTCGGTAAGCTTATGAAAAGGTGAGTTAATAATGGAACTAAAAGCGTTTTAACGACTACAATTCGGCCTATTGGAGTAAGTTTTCGTCTTTTCCAGAACGAGATACATTTGTTTATACTAATCCATTTAGTGTCAAAATTTAAAGCTACCATTTTATCAAGATCAACGTCAAAGAGTATTCCCAATAACTTAAATTGTGTATCTCCCCATGATAATTTCCACCTTGTTTTGATCGACCTTGTACTGTATTTCAAGGAACCAATCCATATAAGTTTCGTTTTGTCAAAATTAACTTTTAAACCAGATACTTTTGAGAAATCGTCAAGAATTTTTAGAACGGCATGTAAAGATCTGTCTGATCCGTCTAAAAGAAAAGTTGTGTCATCGGCGAATTGAGAAATTAGATAATGTTTTCCTTTTATTTTAATGCCATTTATAGTTTTGCAATTTTTTATCTTTAGGTTTAATATTTGTGCACAGAGGATAAAAATATACGATGAAATCGGATCGCCTTGTCTGCAACCTCTTTTAACGCGGAAATAATCCGATATGAAGCCATTTAATTGTACAGAAACCTCTGTATCATACAAAAAGAGTTTTATCCACTTTTGTACCATTTCCCCAAAATTGAAAAAGGACAACGTTTCTTCTATAAATTTGAAAGATAACGAGTCAAAGGCTTTCTCAAAGTCTATAAGCATCAACAAACCTGGTATCTTATTTTCGTCACAATGTTGCATAATATCATATATCAACCTAGTGTTCTCTCCAATATGTCTACCTTTTATGAAACCTGTTTGATCTTTCGATATTAGTTTATTCAATGTTAATTTCAATCTGTTCGCAATTGAACCAGATGCAAGTTTGTATAATACATTCAAAAGGGTTATAGGTCTTCAATTTTTTAAAAATTGCTTAGCTTTATTTTCTTTTGGGATGCATGTTATGTTTACAAGTTTAATACTTTTTGAAAAAGAACCTGATGTAAAGGCAAAATTTATAGATCTGACAACAAAATGGCCAATTTTATTCCAAAATACTTTGTAGAAATTTGTAGTAAATCCATCACATCCAGGACTTTTGTCATTTTTCATGTTTTTTAATGTTTCTGTAACTTCTTTGTAAGTTAATAGACCTTCCAATTGCTGTGATTCGTCATCACTTAATTTATTGTAGTCAATATTCTGAAATTCAGCTTTTAAATCATAATGTTCGATACATGGACGAACGTCATAGAGATTTTCATAAAATTTCTTTGTTTCAATCAGAATCTGGTCTTGGGAATAGATTTTTGAGCCGTCTTCTTTTTCAATGAAAGGTATGTTTTTATTCATGCAGTATTGTTTCTCAAGATTACAAAAAAAAGTTGTGACTTTTTCACCTTCATCAATCCATTTCGATTTTGATCTAATAAAAGCCCCTTTAAGTCTGGTTTGTCGAATTTCGTGTAGTTCTGATTGTAGGTCTGAGAGCAGGGGCCCGTATTACTAACGATCGTACGATTTTCAAAATCGCAGACGGTGCGATCGCAATCTACGATGTCGTACGACATTTCTTACGACAGTTTTATCAAAGCACGTACGCTCAGTCGTACGTTTTTAATCTACGATTTATCGTACGCATGCGCAAAACGACGCTGTTCCCGGAGCCAGCTCTCGACTGAAAATTTCAACCCACCATTTCAGCTAACATAAAATGATTTCGTACATGATATCAATTCAATGTGAGTATAAAATGAAATAGTTTCAAGATAGCATAAGTGGTTTAGCGTAGTAATTAGATTTAGTGACAGAAATAACTTCGTCCCCAAAAGTGTTCGTACCTAAGCAATTACTGTACGACTGTGTAACCACTGCTGTTCTAATTTTATTTGACGTAATCAGTTGTAAATCAATAATTGTCAGGTACTTTTTATTATTCAACTTATATTTTAATAATTCTAGAACGTAAAATTCAGTTAACTTAAGTTGTTGAAAATGATTAATTTTTACAAGCAAAAAAAGAACTGCTCTGAATAGGAAACTACCTGGATGCGCAAAATCACCGGACGTGCAAGATCACTGGACTCGTCAGTAGTTATTATCCCAGCATTTTAACAATCTAAATAACTGCTCTGCTGTCTGAGCATCCAGGATTTCTGTGAGGGGCTGGCGGTGTGATGCATCATGATGTCAGATGGCTCCAGATCAGCTTTCGAAATGCATGGTTGATCGAGATCCATGTTATTGGCATAACTCCTTCATTGCTTGAAGGAACTGTAAGAGACCAGCATGGATCCTATTCACGTCTGATTACTTTGGCACAAACTGATCTAGTTCCATGGCAACCTCATACTGAGTGGTGGGGGTTTGCGGGCTCGTTTGAAATCATCTCCGTATCCTGAATACCGTATTTCATTTTCATGATTAAGTTTAGTCCAAATTGGGCAATATAAGACTGTAGTAAAATGAACCACTTTTTATGTTTGAACACCCTACTTCACAGAGATCCTGAATCCACCGCAGATGGCATGCTATCAGGGCCTATTTCAATTTGACTTTCAGAATGTAAATTCTATTTGTGTTGAATGAAGGCACAAAAATTTTGTTTTTCAGGTCTGAACATGCAAAAGTGAAACAGAGAATTAATTTCTTGGGTGTTTCAGTGATTTTGTTACAAATTTATGTGGAAGGGTCCTGGGGCCCACTGGTTCCCAAAACGATGAGTCCAAAATTGAAACTAGAAGTCTTTGTAAGACAATGTTGACTACACTTTGAAAATGTTAGCATCCTGGGACTCACTAAATAATTTATCAATGAGTCCTGAGAAAAAAATGTGAGTCAGGGACTCGGGACTCGCAGGTAACAAAATCCCTGGTGTTTGGTGATGTGACAACACATTATAATATCAGGTGTGCCTTTATTATTTTACCAAAACTAATTATGTCAGAAGAAAATATATCTTCAATTATGTATCTTGTTAATATATAGATCATGATTTTTGATAGCAAGTTCCGACTCAAAACTTATAGTCACAAACTGGATATGGAGTGTCATATTTAAGGAAATGAAATTTTGATAAACCTATTGTACTACATGTATTTGACAAAAAATAGGTAGCGTTGGAAGTGTATTCAGAAGCATAATGCATTTCTTTATTCTTTTATTTTACATTATGTAACACACTTTCTGTAGGAGAGCGGCATGTGTCGCTGAAATTGATGGCTGTTGATGTAATTCCAAACAAGACATTTCAGTTGAAGACATAAGAAGTTAAAAACAAAACTAAAATATATAACCTAGAGACACATGTCTATTTATCACAATTTTAGGTAATCATCCTGTTTATCATTGCAATAATTCTGTTGTGATCTGTCTAACCTATAATTAGAAGATGGGTATAAAGTTTTGGCTAGAATAAGTACATTCCATGTATTAGCCAGCTAACAATAAAAAAGTCTCTCTTATCTCATTTTCAGGAAAGCATGAAAATACTGTGAAAAAGTTAAAAAGTACAACCAAATACTAGCCTTGGCATGAACAGAATTACAGACTAGGAATTCATCAAAAATGAGAATTTCATCAAACAGGTGGTTTGCCGTCAGAATCAGCATTACCTCAAAAACCTCAGTGTTCTTTTATTTACATAGTGCTTTAAAGATCATGTGGTGCCTTATAAAATGGCGAATCTGTGGTTTAGTGTTACACTGACTGTACTGTAGGTTCTGAGGCTTCCTGTTACCAAAATACTTGAACATCAAGAAATCAAGACAAAGGAGATGAGTGTTATCTTAACTGTGCAGAAATGGTGAATCAGCTATTATTATAAAGATCAAGTTTTGCCCACTTCATAGCTGAGAATCATGTGACACAACAACATTTTTGATATTTTTCAATAATTCTGTTAACCCATTACCAAGCAACAAAATTTTGACTTGTCGAAATTCAAAGATGATGCAGACGACAACTAAAATTAAATGAAAAAGTACAATTTTTAATCATTTTGTATGGAAGATATTGTGGGAAATGAAGAAATTGCTTGTCACAAGCAATTTCTTCATTTTCCACAATGTTTTCCCTAGCCAGTTTTTTTTTTTTGTGGGAAGCCAAAAAGAGTCACTGTGTGGTAATGGATTAACTCATTACCATGGCATAATTTTAGACTTTTCCAATTCTATAATATTATTGTTGCATACGACAATTTTAAGTTGGTGAACTTTTAAAAATCTTTCCATTTCAGGTAAGAAAACATTGCGTAGATTGAAGAAATTGCTTGTCATGAGCATTTTTTTCATTTTCCACAATATTTTTCAAAGCCTTGCTTTTGTGGTGTGTTGAAAGGTGTCACTGTGTGGTAATGGGTTGGTGTATGACCGATTTAAAAAAAAAGGTTGGAAGCAGAGAAGGCGGGAAAATGACAGGGATGTGCTGAATTTGAAAAATCTTTTTTTGTAAAGTTGGCTGATAAAATTGACAACCAATGCATTTTTTCTTAAAAAATGAATATCTAGATTTACCACTTCAAGCTAATGTCTGACATTTTTCCGCCTTCACTGCTTTAAGCTGAAATCAAATTGACTATGTATTAACACAATTATTGACAAATTTCATTCACTTGAAATTGTCCTCCAATCATTTTAGATTTGGCTACTCTAAACTTTTCATGTTTGGGAAATGTTTGAAGTGAGCTACTTAAGACTAATCAATGGATGCCAAAAGAAAATGTGCATTTTATAGCATAGAAAATATTGAGGGAAAAATGAGAAAATATTGGTTATTATCCAGGGTTTCAGCTAGCCTGGGTCCAGTCGTCAATATACAATTTTGTCAATAAGATAACGCATAAAAAATCAATACCCGTTACATATTTTGGCACCCGTTTTTGACCGGAGAAAGTAAAGAGGGAAAAACGATCAGACTGGAACCCAGTCTAGGTTTCAACTGGCTTTCAAATCGAGGGGTAAAAACCATAATTTTACAGCATGTTTGTACCCCCTCTGCAAGAGACATATAAGAAAGCTTGCAAAAACTGGAGGTACAAGATCCAATTTGGGGTTAAAAAGAAGAAAAAAAAAGAAAACATTTTGTTTTTTTTGGAAACCCTGTTATTATCAGTTGCTTCCTCTGTTTCAATGTTCCCAAACTTTTTCATCTGGAGACATGAAACCTAGTTTTGTGTGGGAAATGGTTAATTTAAAGCTTTAACCCTTTCCCCAGTGCCACAGTTTGGTAAAAATACGATATGTGTACAATGTAGACAGAAAGTAAAGTGGGAAAAGGAGAAATGTAGGTTATCAGCATCTTGAATTCTTCTTTTACCTCAATGTTTTACCAAGCCTTTTCTGTAAGATGTGCCTAAAATGTCGATGTTTTTGGAAAGTGTCGTTTTTGGAAAGGGTTAAGGCAGAGCTTATGAAAAAAGAGAAGAAAGTATTCAATAACACCACATGCGCGGATCCAGAGGGGGGGTCAGGGGGTCATGACCCCCCCTGGAATTGGCTGAAAATTGAATTTTGACTATATAACTTCATAATAAAAGCCATCATTTGGGCTTTGACCCCCCCCCCCCCTGGAAAAAAATCCTGGATCCGCCCTTGCACCATGGTATCATACCTAATCCAAACGGATTGAAAAAAACTTCCATTACAAAAGCTGTTGCAGGCAACACAATTAGTGTTAATAATGATAGAATATGTGTGTGATATAGTACAGGAAATATTGAATCAAAAGGAGATATCATAATGCTGATAATCATCATTTTCTTCTTTTGTCTCAATGATTTTCCAAGCCCTGTCTATAAGGCGTGTCCAAAGCAGGTATTGTCTGGGAAAGAGTTAAATACATGTAATATTTATTCTTGTCATTATACAATGTACATGTATGTGCATATACATTAATTATTGAATTGTTAATTATTTAAATAAAAATAGTGATTTCAGGATGTGTTCTTAGATTTCTCATGCTTATCACGGAATGTAACATCCGATGATTTTATTGGTTTAGTGCAATATTGTTGTAAATGTAAATGAAATTTATATTTTCATACAATTACATCAAATTTACATTTAAATCAGTTTCATCTTTATTAAGACAGATATTCTATTGGTGGCAGAAAGCAGATTACTTGTGTCCTTGCCACAATAAAAGATGACTACTCAAACTACTCATGGTATTGAAATCCCTTAAGATAAATAAATGAAACACATATTGAGAAAAGATAAAATGTTGTTTCTCATCATTTTCTCTTCTCAATCAATGTTTTGAATAATTATGATGTGAGAAAGAATTTACTTTGTGACGTCAAACACTTATCAGGACTGACTCAGGAAATTTCCCACTTATATACCCGGCCCATGGTGTGCGAATGCAGGAGCAGGTATTACGAGGGGCGTTCATTAAAGATTTCCCCTAAAATACTTCTAATAGGAATAGAGAATTGAAACTTTGCACAAATATTAATCTTTCTCTACATGGCCTCTAGCCAGAGAGACAGACTTCTACCATCGTTTAATGCAGTTTTGGAGACCTGTTCTGTAGAACACTGTAGATTGTGCCGGAAACCTTACATTGACTGTATGTTGGCATCATCAATGACAGACTGTGGGCGCCCAGGATTCGGGCTGTTTCCAAAGACTTACGTCCACACTTCAACTGAGTATACAAGTGTTTGACAAAGTCATATGATGGGATATCATCCCCACAAACTTCTTTCATGTCATCAAATTCATCCTTTAGAGTACGCGCCTTTCAAATACAGGAATCTGATGACTGATTGCTCCATCACGCTACCTTACTTAACTTCAGCACACGGAAAAGAGAAACAAATTATATTTCAGAGCTGCAAGTTTTCATGTGACCTATAGAGGTATACGGTAATGTATGTGTACAATTTCAACTTCCTACATCAACTGAAAGTAGGTCAGGGGAAATCTTTAATGAACGCCCCTCGTATCTCGGTCTGTGCGTCCATCCTGGGTGAATGTGATTCTCGCTACAGTTTTTGGTAGAATCTGGATAAAAATGTTACTGCCATTGTGCATGTCGACGGGGTTTTGTCATTGGATGCTGTGGTAAACTGTATCGAAATCGTACTTCGAGAGGTTCATTCCCGATCCTAACTCACTCAACAGCGAATCCCATGGTGTTTCTTCAATCATTCAAGCGAAAACATTCATTATGAATGTTTGGAGAAACCATGTATTGTGGTGCGAATTGAGTTACAACCAGGAATAGCCCTCTTAACCCATTACCACACAATGACTTTTTGGCTCCCCACAAAATAATGGCCATGGAAAACATCATGGAAAATGAAGAAATTGCTTGTGACAAGCAATTTCTTCATTTCCCACTATGTTTTCCATCCAAAAAAACGTGAAAATTAAAAATTCCAATCACTTAAAAATGTCGTCTGCAAAATCCTTGAATTTGGACAAGTCTAAATTTATGAGACTGTTTGGTAATGGGTTAACATGTTAAAGACGTGTATGGTTCACTTTATATCGTCAAAATCCGTAGAGTATTAGCTGAGAAATTACACAAAACATACTTGAAGCAGACAATTTTCGGTGTGAACGCTTCCCAAAGGTCACGTGGTTACCCACCGTGCAGAAGGGTTCGCATTGCGTTACAGCCTTAGTCGTACGTACGTCCATCTGTCCAATTGCTGATTTTTGTCTGCACACTCCGGCATTTTGAATTGACACACGTAGGCCTAATACATGTACCAATGATGTCTAGGTGTTCACTCGTTGACCATAACCAAACAGCAAAATTTTAGCCTAGTCTACAACTAGATCTATAAATATATACCAAGACGGGTCAATGATTTTTTTTGTCGTTTGAAAACAAAGAAAACACCACAAGAAATTACGCCTTTCTAACTGAAAAATGAAGTTCGATAAAAAAAAAAAAAAAAAAAAAAAAAAAAAAGAAAAAAAAACTGAACTAGACTAGACGAAAAAGAAAATGTTGATCGTGTATTTTCTCCTTTTGCCTCAATATTTTTTGTGCTCGATCAGTAAGCCTATTTAAGCAAACCGCATCTTTAACAACACCCTTTTTGCCACAGTAACTTTCAAAAGGAAAGAGTGCATTCTTGTTGTTTATGAAAATGCTATGTAACAGAACTGGTAAATGACCGCTATCAGAATGCCAGACAAACTTCTACACGGCATTCGGTCAGGGCTAACATTCTTACTGCCATTCAGATGGTCTGGTGAAATTAACCCTTTCCCAAATTACAAATAGTTCTCATATCCCTTTCAGTAGAGAGATTTGAAAACATTGAGAGGAGAAATCTCATAATCAAGGCAGTAAGTGACAGATTACTCGCATTTTCCCCCATAGCGTGCCTCAAATTAGGTGTGACGTCATTGCTTAATTTACAAAGTAATGACGTCACACAAGTATGACACACCAGAAATACAGAAATAAACAATGTGTATTCATATGCCGTCATACAAAGTTGAAACAAGAGATGTTCCGGGAAAATGTGTACACGCATAGAAAAGAATATTTTGGAAGATCTAGATCTAGGGAAAAGAAGATTGTTGTTAGATATGTAGGCCTACTGCCGTAGACTGGTCAGTTATTCTCATTCCTCTCAATGTTTTCCGTAATTAGTAAACGCAACCAGACATGTTTGATTTTAATATAAAATTATTTTTTCGCCTCTCAATTAGATTCTAATGCAATATTGAAATTTCCTTTGTTGGGATAGGGTCCACGCATTATTACAGTAGTCGAAACGATACAGACGAAAATCATTTATTTAACAATTTGTGTTCATACCGGCAAATATTTTATGTAATTTTGCATAAATATCGCGTATTTTTCCGGACCAATGATAAAACAAATAATCCACAATTGACGTACGACTGCTCCTACCCAGTCGTAAGATTTTGGTCAAAATCTGCGATAATTTTACAATATCTGCGATAATCGTACGATTTCGAAAATCGCAGATTTTTGATAAAACACCTACGATATCGTAAGACCGATCGCAGATAAATCTGCGATCAAAATCGAACGTACGATCGTTAGTAATACGGGCCCCAGCATTTTATTTGATTCAAAACTTGTGCTTTTGAAAAAGAAGTGCCTTTATCAGTACAACGTAGTAGTATCAGGAAGGGTATATAGTCTACCGAATTGGAGCTGGCCATTCTAATTTCCTCCTTTTTGAAGAGCTTTCGATAGAAAAGCCACTTCCGTTTTCAAGACATGTTCGATTTATTTTTGGCCTTCTGTCTTCTGCTTGTCTTCTATCACGTGACTTAGTCTCTTCTATGACGTGTTCTTCTTGAAGAGGGAGATGTTATCTCGCACACGCCTTGTGTCAATCTCAGTAATTTAACGATTGCTAACGGATCTACCGTAAAAACATTAATGACATTTAATTTGTATTCTCGTCTAGTAATTGTATCGATCGAATCGTCTTCTTAGCTCTGATTGTCAGAACCTTTGATGCCTTTTCGGGAGATGAATTAGAAAGAAAATCACACGTAGATTTTTTTCTGTAGTAATGATGTGTTCCAAATGCCGATTAGGGGTTCCAAATGCCGATGAGGGGCCGTATTTACCAACATTTCTGGTGGCTGTAGTCTATTCATCAAAATGTTTAAAATCAGTTGTCTAAATTTTCTAAAATTATCTAAATTCCATGACAAGCCATCTGATTGGACGAGACATATATCTCGGCCAATCAGATTGATTGTTGTGTGATTTTAAAGGGTTTCTTAGATTAAAACATCCATCGTCCTTTCTCTGCCAATCTCAGTAATTTAACGATAGCCAAAGGATCTACCGTAAAAACATTAATGACATTTCATTTGTATTCTCGTCTAGTTATTGTATTGATCGAATTGTCTTCTTAGCTCTGATTGTCAGAACGTTTGATGCCCTTTCGGGAAATGAATTAGAAAGAAAATCACTCGCAGATTTTTTCTGTAGTGCTTTGTTCCAAATGCTTATCAGGTCAAATTGATTGCCTGTACATTCATCGATTAACCCATTACCAGACGGCAAAATTTTAAACCTGTCTAAATTCGCGGATGTTGCAGACGGCAATTTCTTGAAAGTGAACGGAATTCTACGTATTTTGTCTAGAAAATAGATAAAACACTGTAAAAAATGAAAAAAATTGCTTGTTACAATTAAGTAATTTCTTCATTTTTCACAATGTTTTCCAAAACCTTTATCTTGTTGGGTGCCAAAATGTATCATTATGTGAGCATGGATTATATCCGACCAAATGACTTCTTCCCGATCTGTAATTCGGTTATGAAGTCCGAGAAATGCAGATTAAGCCAGTGCTGTGCCGACTAAGCTCGATAGATAATCAAAATTCTATCCAAAGTATTCATGAACTATTCGCAAGTCTAAGATTCTACCTTCACTTTGTTCCATGTGTAAGGAGTCAAACTTGGATTTGTTAAGGAAAGAGTTAAATCGATGGAGACAATCGTTGGGAATACGAATGAAATGCCATTAATGCTTTACCGAAACATGACTGAGATTTTCGTTATTGAGATTGACACGGAAACATGATTTGCGGAGAAAAAACGCGACGATCGTTTCTTACTTCAACATTCCCCGCTTCATTCAAATGACTGACACTGCTGTAGTAATTCAATTTCTACTATAAAATATGGATATGCACATATTATTGAAGAAAGGGTTAAATCAATGAAGAGAATAGTTGGGAAAACGAATTAAATGCCATTAATGCTTTATCGATAGATGATTGAGATTTTCGTCATAAAATTGACACGGAAACATGATTGCGGAGAAAGAAACGAAGATCGTTTCTTAATTTAACCTTTTCCCAAACAAAACAACCTTTGAGGAGACAAATTTGAAATCTGCTGAAGACGACAAAATAGAAGCTACCAGTGGTACATTTTGTAAATAATATAGCACGTAAAACATTGAGTCAAAATGAATAAAATGCTGATTACATGTTTCATCATAAATTCGTTCTTTGTCTCAATGTTCTCCCGATCAAAGAGACGTCAAACGACTTACAAGGCTGCTGCAATTCAATTTATACTATAAAAGAGGGAAAAACAAAGGAGCCGGAATCTGGATAAATGTAGGCCTACCTTGTGAAATCTGATAACAAAATGGATCCAAATCAACATGTGCATATGCACAGTCTGATCAGGATCCATGTTGTTCTCTTATAGCTTCTTCATGAGCTCTGGTATCTTTAAGAGAGCAGTATGGATCCTGGTCGGCCTGCATTTAGACACATGAGTTTTTGAATCGATCTATATGTGCGACGAACTCGATCTGAGTAGACCATAGACCCTGTTTTTTTACAAGTTCCATTACATATCGTTGCTTTTCAACAAAAACCTCGTAACTGCAGCTTGATTTAAGCTGCAGTTACGAGGTTTTTGTTGAAAAGCAGCAATGTATCATTAACAACGTCTGAATACCGCGACAAAATTTCAAATTAGGTTACCGGGGTAATAAGGCTTTCTTGAATAACATCGTTATTTCCTTCCCTATATACAAATGAATCACGTGACCTAATTTTCATCTCTGAAATCGTGGAGATCTAGTTGTATGTATACATGTTGCTTCTTCAAATAATTGTCCATTTTCTCATATCGCCGCTCTCAAAAGACATGGCAGCTTTTGAATTTGGTTGTCAGTTATTTTGTTTACCACTAAATGGTTTCTTTTGGTATTCCATCTATCATTAGATATCAAATACCCTCGTTAGATACCAAACACTTCGTGCAACTTCGTTCGTCATCCAGTGCAACGAAAATTGAGGATGATATATGATCGTCAATTTCCGGGCGTGTTTCGTGAGAATGGAAGTTGACGAGGAATACTCTAGACAATTCCCGTTGCCATGGAAGACAACCGACGTTTCACGAAGTATCGTTGGAATACCTTAAACTATGGTTTCGGGGCGTCAACCAGGTTTTGTGGAATATGACATGGGGTTCCCTTTTCTCACGACATAGAACAACTATGGAGCTATATCGTGGGCGAACTAACAAGTCTTAATAGGGAACGATTTTATCTAGTTAAGTGTGACGTAGTTTCGGACAAACAAATCGTATTTCATGGAAGTTGTTATAAAATCTCGTAACTACGGCTTGATTCAAGCCGTAGTTACGAGATTTTGTAACAACACGGACGGTTTATCAAAACATAACGGTAAACGAAATTTATTTTTAGCTCAAAATTCTTTGCTATTCCAATTAGATGGTTTCTATGGCAGGTCATTGCTACTAAAATAAATCCAATCAAATCAGGCCCTCTGGCTAATTTGTCTGAAAATCACGCAAATACCAGAAGGAAAACACTCAATACGAGGGTCATCCAATAAATGACGAGACTGTTCATGTTTAAGAAATATCTGTGCATATATTCGATTCAAAGTTCCTATATTCCTTCTGTATAGTCTCTTCTACATTTAGAACATGTTGGTACATTGAAGTGCCACCAAATTTCATAAGATTCCGACAGACAGTATTTTGGGATATGACAACAATCTCATTTATTATTGGATGGCCCTCGTAGTTAGAATTTTCGTTTGATTTTTTTTTCTTAACTTTCAGTTTCCGTGCTGTTGTTACTAACGGTTTATTGCTTATGAACACAGGATGATCAGGATGCACGTTTGTCGAAAATGTGGGTTCTTTTCCCATAGTGTTGCTGAGTTTATCGTGTAATCTTGTGTAATTCCCATGCTTATGCACAAAATCAGCTCATTTCTATAAGATATTTTCTGTGCCTACAGAACATTCCAGTTAAAAGTGAAAAAAATAAAGGTGGTTTATAGTCTCAAATTTACGAACTAGGTCCATATTCGCGCGACTTTCACACTTTACTCCAGTTACGATATACGTACATTCTATTTTCATGTGTGTCATTAGCTCCAAAATGGGGTGTCCTGAAATCTTACGCTTCAGTCTACCCAGCTGTATTGAGTACGTGGGTAGCAGTGAGGCAAATCTTACTGCCTCTTCTCTAAAAACCGAAATAAAGGACCAATAGAAGCTTTTAGTAGCTTATGTACATAGAACATCTGTCCTCGAAAACTATGTATGAATTTATAGTTAAATACCTTTTTACAAACGACACAGTTTTAGGGTTGCGCAATTTGAAAGCTGCTGCAGACGACAAATGGTGTCACTAAAGATGAAATTTGTGAGTGATATGGCACAGAAAACATTGAGACAAAAGGAGAAAATACTTATTATCAGTTTTTCCTTCTTTTGTCTCAATATTTCCCACGCCTTTTTTATAATAGGGACGTCAAAACCAGGTCATGTTTTGGGGAATTGGCTAAGAAAGCGTTGAATTTAGGCGAATGTTTATCATTTAGGAACTGAATATAAAATCGATTGATATCTTTTTGAAAATCTTCATAACCGGGACAACGTGTTTTCCGCTATGTCTGCCGACTGACAGGCCAATTAATTTTATCCGTTTATGGAGATATTACTCGTCTCTCAGCTCGAAACAAAACCATTCCAAGACTTTTCCCATTTTACAAAACCTAGCTTCGAACCTTGCATGGTGAGCAATAAGTACTCTGCATTTCCAATAACATTTTTTGTCCTTCTTAATTGATTAAAGGGGCACATGCTAGGTTTTCCAAGGATCAGAACAATATGGTGACAGTCAGAGTTTGCATTGTTGTGTTGTACATTGCATTATCTATGGCTAAGAAAAAATGAATTCTAGCGCTGATACCAAATCTTTCATCATCTGTCAAGGTCCATTTGCCCATAAATGTTACTCAAAATATTATCAAGTGCGGGTAAGTTAATATTTATACATACGTGATTTAAAAAGACTTAATAGTTAAACTTAATTTGAAATTTCCTCGTTCAGAATTTATCTAGCTATGCAGGTTGAACACCCCATACGACATGTCTAGAATATATTTTTACCTCTAACATTCTAGCATTGGAAAACATTCACATTCAATGTGTAGTCGCCAGTTCCTTTAAAGGTAGAACACCCGTAACGTGGCCATTTTGAAATTCATAAGACATCGGATTTTTCGAGCGTCGTTGTCATGTATCCGAACCTATTCGAGCGCGGTCGTAAACATTCAGCGGTCGAAAGTTCCACCGCCAAATGTTTTGGACGTCGCCCGAGTAATTCCGATGTCGCGCGAATCTCATTAGGGGTATACTACCTTAATTTTAACTTGTCTTTGATTTTGCCGTTTGAGAAAGGTTTTATAGCATCACCGCCATCATCATTATCTTGATTAATTCTACATTTGTCACGTCCATGACACAAGAATAATCGCCATACAAGTGATGTTATTGACAGATTAATTCATATACCGCTATAACATAACTCCCAATAGAAT
The DNA here is from genome assembly GCA_963680895.1 of Fragum sueziense. NCBI lineage: Eukaryota > Metazoa > Mollusca > Bivalvia > Cardiida > Cardiidae > Fragum > Fragum sueziense. Next base: position 34,520,533 of record OY804598.1, on the reverse strand, counting down.
ACGAATATCATTAACAATTCATATGCCCGAAAAAACATATAATTTATTGATTGATCTTTGTACAGCTATGGCAGGGGAATTACACCGTCGGTTAGCCTTCAGAACTTTATATTTAGCTGCTTTGCATCCAAAAAACCTCGTAATTGCAGCTTTAAACAAAGTGTAGTTACGAGCCTTTTTTTTGAAAAGCGACGATATTTAGCTGCATTTCATCTATAACCTCATAGTTACAGCTTTAAATATTGTGTGGTTACTTGGTTTTTGAAGATTTAGATGATTTACAGCTCCAATATTCATTAAAAGCAATAATAATAGTGTTATTTAATGTCAGTTGATTTCCTATTAGTTAATGCATTTGGGTGTTCTGTTCAATCTAACCTTCATAACTCCATGAGAAAATTCATTCTCTGACTTAATTTTAAGTTGTTAGACTCACAAAGATGTTATAAATAGAGATTAAATTGGGGACTATATTCATCAACATTTCTAAATTGGTTTTCTGAATCCAAATTACATCACAAGCCATCCGATTGGACGAGAAGCATGTCTCGGCCAATCAGATGGCTTGCTGTGTAATTTCTAAAGGTAAACTTAGAATAGGACAGGTTGAGGAATAAATCTAAGATAGAAGCTTACCTTTTCCCCACAAACAAAATCTGTCATCAAAATAGATTTCTTCTTTTTCGTGGTCTATATCTGTTCTATGAGGTCCGTTTTGGACAGTTTCGCTCCATTTAGCACGTGCCGCCCCGCGGAATCTGACTTCGATACCTACAATATAGAAATGGCTTTAAGCTTGTTCACGGGAAATAAATCATAATATCTAATGAAAATCTTTGGAAAACATTGACGAAAAATACGAAAATGCTGAGTAACGGCATGGTCTCAATACAAATATTTTACTTCAACTGTTTCAGAATGTAGGCCTATGTTTTTGAACATATTTACACCGTCGATGGAAAAAAAAGAATTTTTAAGCTGGGCTTGGTAAAAAGGTCAATATGACATAATTTGAGAATAACATGGATACTGATCAGCCTGTGTATACACGCAGTCTGATCAGAATCCATGTTTTTCTCGTGTATATTAATACCAATCATATTTTAAGACGTAAAAGGATAGCATCAAGGATCATGATCAGACTACTTTAAAGTGGCATTTCACAATTATTTTATATAAATTAAACTTTTATTCTATCTGAAGGAGCATCTTTTCTTATGAATAGTCTGAAAATTTCAAGCCCAAATATTAAACCGTTTACGAGAAATATTTATTTTTGTGCTAAAATTAAACAAATTGTTGTGGACAACAGTTCAGATTTATATAGAATTTGTCATTTCTGTCTCAACTTGAAAGGCGTATTTTTCGCTTATAAATTGCATCAAGACGCACTTTTAAAAAAATGAAATAAATGTGAAATGTTACTTTAAATCGAATGCTGATCTGGTTCCTTCTTGGCCTCAAATGTCATGGGGTGAAGAGCTACAGAAACGAGAGAGTGATGGCTTTTCGGATTAAAATAAAAAATGAAGTATTTCAAATGTTCATAAAACCCAATGTCGTGGGTGCTCATTAGAATTGTCTCGACGGGACGATGCAAATGAGTACACAAAAACAATGAGTTTGGCTGATTAAAATAAAGATTTTTATAATGTCTTCATCCCCTCTTATATGCTGCTCTGGGGATGAAATGTGTATTGCCAGATGCCAAGTCAAATGAATTGAGATCTTCATTGAGACTTGAAGCTCTTTCTTTGTGAAAGCCCCTTTGTAGTCGAGAAAAGCAGCATTTGATTATCTACTTATTGCTGTTCCTTTGAAGCAGAACCATGTACGAAATGTACTATTTTCGTATAAGGGTTTTTTGCAAATTGACTGGGAATATTGTCTCTTCCAAAGACACACATATAAAGGTCCTATTTTTTAATCGACTTATTTTAAAATTTAAAGTTATTGCGGTCATACATAAATGATACGAACAAAAGATGAGAAAGCGTGTAAACTAGAAAAAACTTAAAACTACGTTGTCTTTAAGAAAGCATTATGATGTAAGAAACCATAGATCTAATATCAAAACAATGCGTGCTCCGTCCAGCTTTTGTTTCCGGGCGGTAATGCATATTCCAAGCAAATAATTGCAAGAAATAACTTCATATTGCTGGGGTTTAGAATAACATGTGCGTGCAGATATTTAATAATCGTTCTATTAGCATGGGAGATTAATCAATATTCTCTGTCATATTACTTTAAAGCTAAACTAGCCTTGAGTTTATTTCCTTGCTATTTCTATTGTTTTCTCTTTTATTTGTTTTCTCTAGTTAACAATTTTCTACAATCACGGTGTATAATCACGTGATTCAGATAATATAATCCGATGATCTTCAATATCTTTTAAATACTTGACCAATTTGAATTCGGTTTGAAGAAGAGAAGGTGGGGAAATGCCAGAAATAAGTTGGACGTGTAGGATTTTTGAAAAATCAACTGATAAAAAAGTTATTGAAGATAAACAAAAAATGGTTTATCTTCAATAACTTTTTAATCAATTAATTTTTCACAAATCAACCACGTCCATATAATGCGTGACGTCTGTCCGCCTTATCTGCTTCAAACCGAATTCAAATCGGTCCAGTATTAATAAAATTATTGAAGATTTTCTGAAAATATTGTATCACGTGATTATCCACCGTGACAGTGCTTACAAAAAACTAAATTGAGTACATATGCGTGTTTTCAAGTAAAACGACGTTTTAACCAGTTCCAACAATTCTTTTTTTAAATTTGAAAGTTGTCGCAGATGATAAATAAAGGATGGGTTGCAACAAGGGCTCAAAATTGCTCAGCGAATAGATTTTCTATAAACTCTGTGAATTGATAGGGTTACATAATATCTTGAATTTTTATGTGTAAAAAATCCGATAATGCCTTACTTTTGGAGATAATGACTAACAAAGTGGGTGGGGTGAATTGACATGAGAAGCAATTTTTTCACTTTGAAGTCAAATAACTTTTTCTGTATGGATCAGATCGAATTGAAATTTTGCATGTACTTTCAATGTACTAAGGACAGAAGATTTTTGGAATCATTAATCATGTATATTAAAATGTGTTGATTTTCTGTATTGGTCCTTCTGTCAATCTCAAATTTTGTTTATTTTTGATGTACTAACTTTACAAACCTATCTCTACAACATTTATTTGTGTATACATTAGCATGATATTTTGTTAACATGATTCTATAGAATGTAACCAAATACGTGCAAAATTTGGGTCAAATCTATTGCATAGAACCAAAGTTATTTGACCTTGACCTTCAAAGGTTATTCTAAAATGTTACATCTTAAGATTTTGAGCTAAAATCTATCATGAAAATTGGTTTATGAAGTGAACTGTGAACAAATCAAGTTATCTTCATAATATCCTAGTTGTAATTACTCAATTCAGTGGAAAATTCTGTATTAATACTGACTTTTACGTACATAATAACAAGGATTTTTGAAGGGGCAAGTGGACAATTTCCTTTTCAAAAGTCATTATTGTTCTGTATGTCAAGGTCTACTGTGAAATTAGTATTGAACAAACTTAGAACAGCAAGAATATTATACTCGTGACTTTATTTATTGAAATACACTTCATAAGCTCATTTTTATATCAATTTATAGCTAAAAAGTATAACTAGTGACTTTTTAGAATGACCTTTGAAGGTCAAGGTAAAAAAAAAACTTTGGTTATATACAATGGATTTAACCAAAAGTTTCCACATATTTAGTTACATCATACAGGATCATATGTTCACAAAATATCATGTCAATTCATACAAAAGTAAAAGCTGTAGAGATAGTTTCGTAAAATTAGTACATCAAAAATAAGCAAAATCTGAGATTGACAGAAGGACGAATGCAGAAAATCAACAAACTAATAAACATGATTAATGATTCTATAAATACTCTGTCCTTAGTACAATGTAAGTACATGCAAAATTTCAATTCGATCTGATCCATACAGAAAAGGTTATTTAAAGAGGAGCATGAACGCTTTTCATCACCCATCTTATTCAAAAGTTTTCAACGATTCAAATGCAATGAAAAAGTCCCATTCTAATACACATCTTACTTTAAAAGATATAAGCTGCTAAAGTAGCCAATATTTACCTGTATAAATCTATGTAATTAGGGATTTGCCAACATCCTGTAAATAAGGATGTGTGCCTGTGACGTCATAAATGTGCAAACATAGATTGCAGTCAATCTGTTTGTACAGAAAATAAGTAGGCATCCATAAGGTTTTTATGCTTTGAATGGGAAACAATAGAATGTTTAGGCTCAACACTAGATGCTCAAGTACTATTTCAGTAGAAATGCCAAAATAATGTATAAAGATAGATGTTTTGTAATACATTGCCGTAACCGTTCCACCTTGTTTTTCCAGCAGATATGTAAGCCTTTAAATTTATAATTCTTTATTCAGAAATCAGACAGAGGTAATACATTGTGTATAATTTTATATGATTGTGATAAGAATAGTTCTGCAGTAATCTATTGATGCATATAGTTTCTTTAATCATAAAATTTTGCTTTGTAACTGCTTCTCTCCAAGTTTTTTCTGCACCTTTTTGCACAGTTTGAGAAAAATTAATGATATTGATTACAATTCCCTATGCAATTTGAATTTCCTCGCACCAATCCTTTAGAATATTTATACTGTCTTTATTTATTCCCTAACTTTCTGCATTGAAGAAAATGATAAAGAAGTAAAGTAGAATATATTTCAACTATTATATTATTATATTCATGATCCGTATTGCAGCATTGTTTTGTAAAAAGAAAACAAAATTATTGCATTGCGTAGTAGAATGTACAGTACGTTTATTGAATATTCATTTTGTCGAGCTACATTATTTTGCCGTATTTAAATTCATATACAAGTGTAAATATTTATTAACCCTTTCCCAAACAAGACCTGGTTTTGACGATAGAAAATGCTTGGGAAAATATTGAAACAAAGGAAGAAACTGCTGATATCCAGCAGTTTCTCCTTTTGTCTCAATATTTTCTGTATCATATTTTACACAAATCCTATCTTTAATAACCACTGGTGGGAACTCGGCCAAAGCGAGGGACGTTTTTTCGCGATCAATGTATTTCATCGGTGTTGTTATAAAACATCGTAACGACGGCTTTATCGAAGCCGTAGTTACGAGATTTTATAACAAAACCGACAGTTTGTCAATACAAAATGGTAAATATTACCCGGTCTGTTTTTAGAACAAGTTCATGTCATTAGAAAAAAAAACTATAAACCCTCATTTAAACGCAAAATATCTAGGCCTATATCTTGTTGTATCGAAAATTGTTGTAGTTCACCACCAGTGCTAACATCCATTCTGTCATTTGTGACAGTTTTTGAAGTGGATTACTCTTAAATTGTGTCGTTTGGGAAAGGGTTGATTAACTCATTTTTTTTCAAATGACATACTTGAAAATATATTAGTTGCTGAAAAATATTTCCTTTCCCAAAGGACAAGATTTTTTAATTGAATCTGAAACACCAGAACGTCAGAAACTTGTCACACCGGGAATTATTAGTTGTGTGATTCTGGTAACAAATCTTCATTAATTTCATTATTTTTTGCTCTTAGATCTGACCGATTTAAAACAGCTAAATAAAAATAATATTCAATTTATTACAATGAAATTGGACTTTTGAAAAGCAAGTAACAAAGTAACTGGTTTAAACTGCTTCTTTGCATATAGGTTATTATTTCTGATCTTGCAAAAGGGCATGTTCTATACCATTCAAAGGAATTTTAGCCATCAAATTTGTTTATTATTGAGGATTGATGACAATCCATTTAGTCTGTATGTAATATATCTATGATAGATACATTTAGTTATTTTAAAAGACTCAGACAGAACCTTTATTAACAAATTGGTTAATTGTAAACGTTTATATATGAACAAAAAATCTACAAAATAGTCCATTAACCAATGTAGATACAAAGGATTTCAGTAAGCATCTCACACTTGTGATGTCACACTGGCTTTATCTAGTATTTGCAAATCTCCCACAGGTAAGATAATCAGATTTTGGCCAATAAGCGCTTATAAGATAACATTCAGCGAAACAATTTTTTTGTGATTGTCTTTCAAAATAGTAAATATTCTGATACTGGTAGAATGCTTTTGGTCTCATGTACCTCTTTAACTTCAAAGTAAAAGTTTCGTTCTCATGTCAATTTACCCCACCCACTTTGTTAGCCATTAGCTCTAAAAATAAGCCCTCATCAGATTCTTTACAAATACAAATTCAAGATATTATGTAACCCTATCAATTCACAGAATTCAAAGAAAATCTATTTTTTGAACCCTTGTTGCAACCCATCCTTTTGCTAAAATATAAAATTCGTGTACGATATTGAGGCGAAAAGAGAAACTGCATATCATCATTTTCTATTCGGGACATCAAAATTAGGTCTTGCTTTGAGTAAGGTTTAATAACATTTATATGATTCACCTATCATTATATACAAAACTTGTGCCTGGTTGGTATCAGCTACTATAAGGTCCCCGTTTCTTTCTTTTTCCTCTACTCTTTCCTCGATATTTTTTTATAAACTAATTGATTGACTATTGCATGCACACCCCAGTATTTGCATACATGTATATGTTATCGATACGTCGAGACAAACATATCAACATAGATCATAGTTATGTCTTAATGTAATTGGATAACTGACAGAATATAGATTGCAGATATACAAATTGTGCAAGTCTTTATCTTGATCTTTATCTTTATCTTTATCAAGTCTCCGATTGGCTGTTTTATAATTATGAACTTAAATTACGAAAAAATGTTTTCTTGCCGTATCCATGAACAAAATCTGTCAAAAGCTGTCATAAGGTTGCCATACGTTATAGAGAAATTATCAGAGATTTTAATTTTAGTATATACGCAGGCTGATCTAGATATTATGTTTCTATAAAAATGTACAAGGGCGGATCTAGGGGTGGGGTCAGGGGGTCATGTCCCCCCCTGGAATTGGCTGAAAATTGAATTTTGACTATATAACTTCTTATTAAAAGCCATCATTTGGGCTTTGACCCCCCCCCCCCCCTGGAAAAAAAATCCTGGATCCGCCATTGATGTACATCCGAATTTTGCCCCCAAAACAAACATAATCTACAACATTGTTATAGACCAAGTGGCAATTGACTGTTGCTTGCAGACTCTCGCTATTTGCATATATTTTGTTATCTATACGTCGAGACAAACATATCAACATAGATCATAGTTATGTCCTAATGTAATTGGATAACTGACAGAATGTAGACTAGACAGCAGAAATAGAAATTGTGCAATTCTTTATTTTAACAAGTCTACAATTGGCTGTTTTATGATTATGAGCTTGAATTACGAAAAAAATGTTTTTTGTCGTATTTACGAACAAAATCTGTCAAAAACTGTCGTAATGTTGCCATAATTTATAGAGGAATTAATTATCAGAGATTTTGAATTTAGTGTATACGCAGGCTGATCTAGATATGGACATGCTTTTCTCACATGCATACCACGAGGTTCCTTTGTCATATTCCAGCAATATATATATGAGCCAGGATCTGGAAAAAGGTCCTTAAGGCATTTGAGCCCAACATAGATCCAGATCAGCCTGCACATACGCACAGTCTGATCAGGATCCATATTGTTCTCTAACAGCTTCTTCGTGACCTTTAGAAACTTAAAGAGATCAGCATGGATGCATATTGGACCCCATTTGATTACAGGCTGATCTTTAAACTCAATTTTGAAAAATGCTATAAGGGACATTTTTCCAGATCCCGGCTCAATTATGTTTTTTTATAAAAAATGTATATATACATCCGAATTTTGCCCCCAAAACAAACATAATCTACAACATTGTTATAGACCAAGTGGTAATTGACTGTTGCTTGCAGACTCTCGCTATTTGCATATATGTTATCAATACGTCGAGACAAACATATCAACATAGATCATAGTTATGTCTTAATGTAATAAATTGGATAACTGACAGAATATAGACTGCAAATATAGAAATTGTCTTTATTTTGACAAGTAAAGTAGCTCTCGAAAAATGACCTGGCAGAGCATCCCAGGCTATAAGCTATTTATCGTAAGCTATATAGCTTACGATAAATAGTATATAAGTTGTAAATTATTTTAATTGATGGCCATTTTTCACAAAGACACATGCTAGGTAACAACTTCTGACCAGATCAACTCGTTCAAGACCGATGCAAATAGGGTTTGGTCGACAAGGGTGATCGAGGTGATCGAGCTTGATCTGCATTGTTCTTGCGTCCTACTTGAGAAGTTGCACTTGTCGACAATACTCGTGACAAGTCGTATGCGTTCGATTAAAACACAATCGGGAAGCGATCGTGTATTGATCGGATATATAAGATCGACCTGATCGAGAACCAATTGTTACCGGAAATCGACTACTACCGGGTTGATGTCTTTCACCTGACCTGCACCCAACCTGCACTCGATCACCTCGACTTGTACCAGAGTGATCACCGGCTGCATCCTGATGAACGCGGTTCCATCTGTTCACTCGATCAAATCTGTTGAGATCGGATTTGATCGTCTAGAGATCTACAAGAAGTTATTTAGTTTGGTTTGATCTGAATATTTATGCGATCGAGTTGATCTGATCGGAGGCTTGGACAAAGCAAAGGATCCGGATAAAATTGTCTTAAATAGTTGTTTCATAGTTCGTTTTCGGCTGAAAAGGGCTTCTTGCATTTGAGTTTTGAAATTGTCCACTGCAACATCTTTGAACTTGGACCAGTAGGACCTACAAAATTATGCCGTTTGGTTACACAAAAAAATAAAGAATTACCTGCGATAATGATAGGTACCGATATTTGTAGCACTAGAGCACCTTTAACCCTCTGCCCGGAATAAAACACCAGGTCGTCTCCTTCCAAGTTTAAATCGATAGCCGTCACGGCCATACCGGCCTACCACAAGGCGGTGCTCGCAAGTCCTTATTGTTTGTGTTTTTTATTAACACAGATAACAGAGTATCCTCATTGTTCACTTGACAGCCACAAAAAGTATTGTTCTAAATAGCCGTGCGTGCAGATGTCATTATTGATTCTGAACTCTTTCATAAATGACACATTTTTATTCCTCGTCCTTTTTAAAGCTGCACTGCAGAAGAAACGTAAATTGATGTTGATTAAGGTAGGATTGATGTGAACCATAACATAGAAAATTTTGAGACAAATGAGAAAAATGCCACTTGTCATATTTTTTTCTTTTGCATCAAGACTTTTTCGAGCCTTTATTTTCATTTAGGGACCTCGAGACAAGGCCGAGCTTCGAAAGGGTGAAAAATACTCGTACGTTTCCAGGTTTTGAGTTCAACAAATCCATATTTTTATCACATTACTTGGTTACCAGGCACATCTAAAATGTATTGAATTTCAATTAACGTAGGCCCCTATATTGCGATGGCTTACCACAAAACTGTTCTAGTATCATAATTGTAAATAGTGCCTACCTTTTAAACTTACAATGGTTTCGACCTTAACATTGTTGAACAGTTCTTTTACGTGATCATTATGGCTCTTTGGTAAATCGTCGGTGTTATTGCAAAACCTCGTAACTCCAGCTTTAATAGAGCTGGAGTTACGAGGTTTTCCAATAACACCAATGGCATAATAACAGTATTCAAAAGTTCTTATTAGATGATGTCAACATATAAGTTGCGTGGAACTGTCCGTACATAAGTCCTTTTCTATATCCTCCAAAATTGTTCAGAGAAATCTTCAAAAATACAAAAGCAAATAGCGGTATCTAATACTGTCTGGTAAGATTTTTTTCTCTTTTCTATCAACGTCTTTTACTCTTCGGAGTAATTATGTGAAGCTTTTTAACTTAGCCTGTATATAATTGTTTGTTTTGGAAATTGTGAAATAAAATGCAAACGTGTACGAAATGCAAACACATCAAATATAGTGATAGACATCTGTGCTAATATCAATTTACAAAAGTTTGTTGTCCTTTATGATATTTCGTAGAAACCAGTTTTGGTTGTACTATAGGCTATTGTTTTGATAAATTGTGGACAATTGCAATTCTATTTCTACATTTAATTGATGCAAGCAATATACATTGCATGGTGCATCTGATTTTTAGGATGTATTATCATACATTTTAAAGACGAGCAAAATAATTTGCATATGAGTAATCGGGTGATATTTAAGGAAATATTCTCCATGTAAATAGAAGCATGTTTGAAAACTTATACAATGCATTATCACAACTGATGCAAAGAGTGCTCGCACATGAAAGGCTAAAAATCTAGGTACAGATGTCTTTTATCTACGATTATGAGCAATTTGCTTTTTCAAAGACAGCCCTATCTTAAAGAGTTACAAATATTTCTATAAATTTCAAGACAATGGCGAGATATTACAATTGTAAATTTTGCTGGAAAAAGACATTGGATAAATGCTAGATTTTAAAAAGAAAGGCGTTACATAAGTTCTGAAGGGTCGATTCCCCAATTTCATAAGATTTATTGTAGAGAGTTCAAGCTCCCTTTCCATAAATAATTACACCGTGAATTACAATACAATGTAATAGCAAGTGATATTTTAGGCCCACCGTGACACATTTGCCAGTACAAAAATGCTCGGAAAGATGTTGATCAATGCAAGAGTTAAAATGAGGGCAAAGGACATTTTGATGTGTCTCATTTTATTGTCTGCAAAAGCATTCAAATTCGAATTTAGAATTTTAACTTGAAATTAAATTTGTGCCATTCGGAAATGGTTAGCTTCAAAGACAAAGCCTTTACGAAAAATATCGTACAAAAGATACCAATCGATCTATTATGTACACAGTGACTCTTCTTGTCACTACAAAAAACCCATGACGTAAACAAACTCAAATTCCGATATACCCAGAAATCGCATTAATTACTCAATATGATGAACAAAAGCATTCATTCAAGATTTCCTGCTCATCTTTTCGCGGTCTAACAATGCATTGTCAGACAAACAAAACGTCGCCAAAGAGCTAGAAACCCCTACAATAGATTACATTGCTATATCGCAAATTATTGTTTTCCAGTACTGCAATCCAAACCCTATGATATATGTAGGCCTATGACATGTCTTGGGAAAACCCCTACTTTTGAAGACCTGGATAGAAAAGGGATTGGAAAACGTTTACAGTAGAAATATAGTTGATAAACAATATTTTCTCATACTGCCTTCGTATTTTCCATGTATACAGATGCTAGTTCATTAACACAATTTTGTTGTCTGCAATAGCATTAAAATTCCAACAGTCTAATTATTCAAAGACAAACCCTTTACGCAAAATATCGTACGATAGATACAAATCGACCTTTTAAGTCCACGGTGTCTCTCTTGTCACAACAAAAAATCCATGACGATTGTATCGTAAACAAACTCAAATTCCGATATACACAGAAATCGCATTACTCAACATGTTGAACAAGAACATTCATTAAAGATTTCCTGGTAATCTTTTCGCGGTTTCATAATAACTTGATAGACGAACGAAATGCCATCAACTATCTAGATACAATTCTAAATAGCAAATTATTTTTGTTGCTTCAATCCAAAACCTGTGATATAGGCCTATGTATTAATCTGTTTATTTTGGACGTCTTGTGCGGACAAACCCTGGTTTGATACCATAAATAGTACAGGCATTTAGGAACTTTCATGGAAGAAATGTTTATAAAAACAACACTTTCTAATATTTCCGTAACAAGTATGCTATTTTATGCTGTATTGTGCACAAAGTCTAGTTCATTTACACCAATTTTGTTGTCTCGATAGCTTAATTTCAAATTTGGACAGTCTAAACTAATGTCATTCGAGAACGTTTTTCTTCAAAGACAACCCTTACGCAAAATATCGCAAGATAGATACCAATCGATCTATTAAGTCTACGGTGTCACTCTTGCCACAATACAAAAAATCCATGACGATTGTATCGTAAACAAACTCAAATTCCGATATACACAGAAATCGCATTACTCAACATGTTGAACAAGAACATTCATTAAAGATTTCCTAGTAATCTTTTCGCGGTCACACAATAAATTGCTAGACGAACAAAACGCCATCAACTATCTAGAAAAGCCTGCTTAACAACAGAATCATGGATTACATAGTCCAATCGCATTCTATATTTGTTATTACAATTCCAAACCCTATGTTGTGGGTGCTCGTTTAAATCGTCTCTTCGAGACGATTTGAATGAGTACCCACAGCATAAGGTTTGGTAGAGAATTTAAGATTATTTTGTAAAAAATGAAAAAAAGAAACGGACTTAATCGGCAGCCCTGCTTAACGCCGTTGTAAACGTCACCATGTCATACACGATCCTAATTTTCTGAAGCAATAAGTTACCATGGCAACGGGTCACGAATAAAATAAATATCACCGAATCGACGTCGTTTTCTCTGCGGATCAATTTGTTCTCCGTTACAAAAGACATCCAAAATTTCTGCACTCAAAAACCAAAAACACATCTTTCTATGTATAAATCTCCAAATTATACAGAGACACTTTCATGTAGAACATACGTAATTCCAAACCCGATCATTAGAGAGGAAAAACACACACAAATCAACATGAAATCCAACTGAATAGCATGGCCTTTCTACGAGCCTATAACGACCTATTCCAAAGCCTAATACGGCGAATTTCTCTGAGAGAGAATCCATCACACTATTATCGTTTTTCAATAAAAACCTCGTAACTGCAGCTAAAAACAAGCTGCAGTTACGGGGGTTTTATTGAAAAGCAGCACTGCGGAGAATTTCCCAACAAGGAATTATTGATCTATTTTGGTTCGCTCTTCCTGCCTTGTTTCCCATTCAACACGTGTTTTCACGAAGCCAAATATGGACAGAAATTCTATATGACAAATGCTATTATATTGACACTCGCCTTTGATGCTTTAAATTGACCCTTTGCATTGCAGCCCGGTAGGTTAAATGTATCCTAAACATGCCCATATAAATCAATTTTACAAAAGGGGGGCTACAGCCCCTGTCTGGACAAGTGTCTGAATATTGGAGAGGCTGGATTGGATTTTCTCTAAAAATTAAGTGTAAAATAAGGAACATTCGGCATTTTTGACCAACTTTTGGGTGGGGTGTTGGGCTAGCCCCCTGCCCATCCCCCATCCCCCACCCCCCGTTCCTTTTGGCCCGATTCCATATAGATCTATAAGCTTACATAAATAGGACACGTTTTATTTCACAACTGTTTTACTGCAAAACTATGCATAAAATTCACAGAAACGAATATCTTCGACTATGATCAGCCTGCGTGCATGACACTGGTTGATCTATGTTAATGATTTTCGCACTAGCATGACCTCGGCAATTAATTTTTCCTAAGAATTAGAACTATTGATCTCTTTTTCATTCGCTATTCCCGACCTTCCAACCCCCCTTTGAACATGTTTTTTCCAAGTATCTACACGCCATTATATTATATGCAGAAATTATATATAAAAAAGTATTACAATTATGTTGACGCTCATCTTTGACGGCTGCATAGTCCGGTTACGCTTTTGTGGCACATGTTTACAAATAACATACGTAGGAAGTAATTTTATATTGGTTGAACTAAAACCACATTGTCTGAAAATCGGGGGCTAAGTTGAATTTTGCCATTTTTTTCAGTCTAAAATTAGAAACAATGCGGCATTTTTGGCCAACTTTTTAGATTCTTACTGCTGGAATATTTTTCATTATCGGAAATGTTGCGAAAAAAGAGCAATTTCAGCTACTTTTGAAAGGATATTTTACTAAAAATGTCAAAATCATCACTAAATTTTCCCAAATTGATACTCATTTAGACAGAATAAAACATATTGAACACAATAAAGGCTTATTTATGTAATCCTAGTAATTTCGAACATCATTTTTGTGAGTATTTAAGTGACACCTCATTTTTGCAATTTTAGACAAGAGTAGTCTCCCTTGAAATCCAATAACTTTTTTATTCGCTTGGTGACCTATAGTTTTTAAGTCATTGTTTTACTTCTCATATATTTAAATATCAGTACAGAAAAAATAAAAAATCTTACCGTAGGAAATAAATGGAGGATCTGTCCTTAAAGATTCAATCCATCACGTGCAACGGTATAAGGGTTTGATTATGATGCTGTTTATATCGGTAAAGCTTATAAACATCCACCACAGCAAACGAGTAGTTCTTCTAGACCAGACTGCATCGACTAAACCTTTCGCACTTTCATGATCGCCACCTAGTTTACATGTATTTTGTGTTTTTGTTGACAAGTTGAAAAAGTGGCGGCCATTTTGATGACATTAATTTGGCACCTGAGTGTTAATGACGAAGGGAACATTACTGACATGAAAATTGTTGTAGTCTTTTGAAATACTATTTAGGGGAAAAAACTTACTTAAAACAAGCTGCATTTACGAGGTTTTCGAAGAAAAGCGACGATATAGCTCTGATGTCTGAATCGAAAGTAGGCCTATTTACTTTAAGCGTTGACATAGGAATACGAGGTTGAAATAGCACAGAAGCACTGTGAATAATACCGTAAGTATCTTTGAAATTTGTTATCGTTTAATTTTGTTTGTAGACATAGAATATAATTGTTTTTATCACATTTGCACCTATGTATTATTTTTATTGTTAGAAATGTTGTAACTCTGCCTCCATAACGCTATTTCTCGTCAAGTTCTACGTTATTTCAATTAAGCCTTTATTTTCCTCGGTCTAGACTAATTTCGTAGCTCCTGCTTTAAAACTGAAAAAAGTATGGATTAAGAAAGAATTCAGTCAAAATTATATCATGAACATGTGGTACAAATGTGACCAGCGAGTCCATAGCTCGGATGACAGCAATTGTTCAAACAGGAATAAAATCCTAATTTCCGAATACATTTAGATTTGGTGTCTTTGGAAACTAGATGCTATTTCTGGTTCAAATCCGACATTCATTTCCTCATTTATGTCGTGACGACGTTAGGTACCAGAGCCGCGTTCTTGAGAGCGAGATTTCTTGAGATATCTTGAGATTTCTTAAGATGTTTAAGGATAAAGCGCTCTTTTGAGCAAGATTTTTAAGACGATCACTGCGAGCCGCCATTGCTCTATACTTCTTTAGCAATCCCTCGGTAAATTCTGTTGAATCTATATGGGAGAGAATTGACCGAGTTGTTCCGAATGCTCCATGATTCATAAACTGCGGAGTTCCGAATGCTCCACACTTCATACAAATGACGTCATCATGACGTCATTTGTATGAAGTATGGAACATTCAGAACACCTCGCTTATAATCTCGGTCTCAAAGACGCTGTATCAAAAACATCTTTTAAAGGAAATCTTAAAAAATCTCGCTCTAAAGAACGCGCCTCAGCTAGACGTTGTCAACATAGGCACCTCGCACGTTTTTGAAGTCGAATTTCTTAAGCCCGGAAATGCACAAAATTGCGTCTTAGTCGTACATTTTCAACGTCACAACAATGAAAATTACATCGATGGAAAGATCTTTTCAAGCGTAATAAGATGATACAAGAATAAAATATTTCGGACTGATGTCGCAGAAGTAAACAGCAAACTATCATTTTTTTGTCGTCAAATTTCGTGGAAAACTAACTGTAGAGCAGATTTTCGTAAAATTGGCCAGAACGATAAACAGACTGATATGGCTAATAAAGAAACTATAAAATAACAACATGGCCTCGTTCTCATATTTACCACTAATGTCCTTTTCCCAGATTATAACCCATACCTTTTCAGTCTCGGAAACCCCTCGGGAGCATTTAGAGTAAATACCGTGATATGTCTAAATAACTCTTGATGGTTGTAAGAAAAACAGAGAATCCATTAATTATTTATAGAGGCTAGTCTACCAGTATCGAAAATAGGTCGAGTCAAAGTGCTGCCTCACTTTTGTATCATTTGCATATGATTCTTGGTGCATCCAGGTCAAGTTTTAGATTTCGAATATTGTTTATAGAAAGAAAAGCAAAACGAAGACCACAAAAAGCCATTTGAATTGATTAGAGTAAGTACCGTGATATGTCTAAATAACTCTTGATGGTTGTAAGAAAGTAGAGTCTATTAAATATTTAAAGAGGCTAGTTTATGATTATAAAAATAGGTCTCGTCAACGAGCTGTCTCACATTTTTTCTTATCATTTCA
Organism: Fragum sueziense; assembly: GCA_963680895.1. Taxonomy (NCBI): domain Eukaryota; kingdom Metazoa; phylum Mollusca; class Bivalvia; order Cardiida; family Cardiidae; genus Fragum; species Fragum sueziense. The sequence goes on along the minus strand of OY804598.1, from coordinate 34,504,305 downwards.
TTGCGATTCTTGGTACGCCAAGGTCAAGTTTTAGTTTTTAGAATATTGTTTATTGAAAGAAAGGGAAAACGGGTAACACAGCGAGTCATTTAAATAAGTAAAGTCTACTATCATAAGAAATGGTAACAATTATATAAGACAACAGGGTTCTTGTAGCATTTGAAACCGTCGTGGATTCAGACTATAGTCCAGTCAAAGTAGCATGAAAGGTCAAACTAATTCCAACAGAAACTTTTTTGCGATATTTACATTGTAAGTAACCTCCTGATGCACACATAAAAAGTCCCGAAGGAAATACTTTGCCAAAAGGTCATAAATGGAAATTTAAATTTCGTAATTTCAATAAATTGAAGATGGCCCTTCTGTTCGCCGTACTTAGATATTTTGCTATGACAGAAAATGATGACGTCACAAATGTCAAAAAGTATTATAGTATTCGGATGTTTCAACTACGGATGGCGAAATAAACGTGTTAAAATGTTGGAAATTTTAGTCTCAATTTACATGTACGTATTTGTTGATCTCCGTTTTGAGGCTCTGTTCGCATGAAATGTCATTTTTAAAAGAATTTTTCTATCAAATCGTTTCTAATAGACTTCTTTTATTTCATACAACAATACAATACATTTAACTTACCCAGGAAAAACAGCATTACATTAAATTGAAGAACCTTCGGTCTGTGCATTTTCTGTTAATTTTTAAACTACGGAAGCCTATTAGTGACATAAAACGTAAAAATATGTAAACTTAAGGTATTTACACAGAATATTCTCATTGTGTTGTAGTTTGGGTCACATATTCAGCGCTGTCGTGACAGATCGGGGTTGACAATATCTTCCATGCATTAAATAATGATTCGAAACAAGACGGCTTAAGCAATGCATGCTCTTTGTATTGTAAATTAACAATTTTAAAAGTACAAGGGCGATGCAGAGATCATATTGAACTCATGGCTAAATGTCATTAATTCAACAGTTAAAAACCACAAATCCATGTGCGATGATAACCATATCACGATTCACAGTTTTTTTCTTTTTATACAGCACTCACACACACATATTTTTTTCATTTGATATGGACAAGATGACAGTTTCTGAACTCAAAAATATATGTTGGAAAAGGGTACCAATGGGGCCATGTCTGGATGAACTGTATCAACATATTTGATAAAGATAGACCAAAAAGGTTGTCGCATATTTAATGGAATCTTCGAGGATGAGAAATTAATAATTGGCCTAACTTATTCCGGTTTGAGTTTTACTTATTCCTTTTCAATATAATTTCTATCCAGGGCTGAGCCCTTGGACAAACAGTGCTCAAATGCTACCAGCCCAGAAGTAAAAAAGCCGGGACAAATCTCGAAACGGTCTAACGTTATCTTGGTAGAGCTTGAAATGGTGAGCAGGTGAGCATGCATGTCCCAATTCACATTTTGCAAACGTGAAGAAGTCCCTATAATATAGGTTCTTTGAGTAGTAATTTCTATCCATTTCGGTCGACAGCATCGATTGCAAATGTGCTGTTGTAGGGAAAAGGGGTTGGGGGGATGGGGGGGGGGGGTTCATGGGTGATGATCTGTTTCAGTTGGTGTAGCAATTTAGAATTTATAGTAAGCTCCTCTCAGGTTATTGTACTATTCTTTGGGGAAATATCTAACAAAAATGCCGTTAGCGTCCCAAAATAACGTTACTATCACTGAAAATGATTAAGACGAACTAACTTTGAGACTTAGACACTATCCACTTGCGACTTTGTGATTCATTTTCTTGTTCATAATAAGGCGCACTTGCAAATCTAATCAACGGTGATAAGACAATAAAGGAATTCATGTTTAACCTAAAATGTGTCAACAACGCACTTAATTATTTGCTTTTCGCAGAGCGAATCTAATGTACTGTAAGGTTGCTGCAAGATTGACAAAAGGTCTACTTTGAAAATGTTGACGTGACGTTGATTTTCAAACATTGGTGCATTAAAGCTTACGAGAATACATACCCAATTAGTCCCAACATTGTATGAAATGCATGCCACAAGAGATTTCCGAATCCCGGACAATATTGCTACAGGTATATTACCATGTGAACTATCTAATACCAAAGTAATTTGTTCGACTTTATCTCACCTATCTGAGTGAGTAAACCAGATCTGTGGCTTCACTGCAAATTTTATGGTGCACGCCTTGGACATCAACTGGGTATATAGTGCAGAATACCTGTAGTAATTTGTTAGGGTGTTTTAAAAGTAGAATAATTATAATATCTTTATAAGATGAATAACATTGACTAACTCATAATATATTTTCTTACCTTTTTTAGAGCGACGATTAGGAGAATAGTGGTTGGCTATTCTAGTCACCCAGGTGTCAGCGTCGGTGTAGTGCTTTGGTTAAGTTTCTACGCAAAAGTTTGTCAAATCTCTGTTTCTATAATATTAATGCTATTGCTCTGAATCTTTATACATGCCTCTGTGATCGTGATATCAGCTTCTATACAAAGATCCATTATTTAAACATGTAATTCAGTTGATTTTTTTACCACTTTGGACATAGAAGTTCTTGGTTACGTTTTTACGCGCAACTTTAATTTATCTCTGATAACTTTTTCTGTAAGTTCAGCGTTTGCATTAAACTTTGCACATGCGTCTGTGACCATACTTTCAGTCTCTAGGCAAAGACTTGTCACTCTGATATTTAATTTAATGGATCTTGTTTGCCCTTTTTGGACTTAGAAATTCTTGTTTAAGTTTTACGTGCAGCTTTCATATAATGTGTTATTGTTTCTGTACAGCTATTACTTTCAAACTTTGCATATGCTTCTGTTGCTTTTAGGCAAATATCCTATAGTCTGGCATTTAATTTAGTGAAATTTTCACCTTTTGGACTAAAATTTTTTCGCTCTTATAAATCTGTTCTACGACAACTCTTGTTACCTTTTAAATGCAAGTAACAAATATTATATTGTAACTACATAAACAATAACATGCATAGCATAACTTCCTCTAATGCGACAACATATTATTTATCAAGTGTAAACCTGATTAAGAAACTCAACTTCGTTTGAATGGTGCGGGGAATATTTTCAAATAAATGTGTAGCAATTAAATACACCATTGTCCTGGAGCCTTCTTGAAGACGGTGTCATGTGGTTGTAAACAGAATTGTGCCTCTGTAACATGCACTTCGATTAAGGTATTCGCACACTAATGAACGTCGAAGATCATCGGCAAATGTCGACATATGTCGACATTTTCCGTATTTTCTTTTAAATATTTTTTCCAAGGGAAATTATTTGTGTTAGTATAATTAAATCCATTTGTTCCAATATTTTAGAGTTTTAAAGATAAAATTTTGAAAAAAATAACCTCTTACTGTATTTGTCTTGAAACAAAAGTTACAGTTAAGAATTTGTTTTGATGACGTCATAACGTCGCCGCCAAAAAATACGATGTCGTTCCCGCGTTCTGTGTAATTGACGTCGACTCGTGTATAGCTTGTTGTCAAACATCTAAAACCAAATTCTAGGGAAATCGGTTAATAGATTTGTAAATGGGTGATTTGTAAGTGAATTATAATTCAATTTTCAGTTTAACCTCTTCACAAAAATCATGTCCGAAAGGATAGATACTTAAAAGAAAAATAAAATTTAACATGTTCTTTGTCATTGTGTGTCAAAAAAAACGCACAAGGCATGTTACCATTGCGATTTTTGGACGGCGAAACTTCCCTATTCTTATGTATTTACTTCATACACATGTGTAGATATTTTTCAAGTTCAGATTAGAAAGGCCCCACCAATACTTAATGTAGAAATACCTTTTTAAATATGACAACCCCAAAAAACAGGTTTTCAAGAGAATGTTGTTTCTATGCATTCCGACTTATGCATTTTTCCACTATTATTGTTGCACAATATGTCAAGAGTCATTTTTATAGTAGTATATTTAATAAGCTCTTGTTTGGTACATAAATTATAGATGTTTCTGGAAAATATCACTTTTTATTCAGTTTTGAGCATCTGTTACTCAGTGCGCGAAAAGCCCATTTTTCATATCGGTGTGGTAAATCTTAAATTTGTCATAAAATTGTAAAATTGCGGTCAAATTCCCTTATTTTTTCAGAAAAGGTGTCTCTTTGTATGTAGATTGAAAAAATAAAGTGATCCAACCCGTAGAATTTTATACCTATTAGTGTGTGAATACCTTAAATAAAACACAGCAGACCTTTAGGGGAAACGATGCATTTGAAGACCAAGCTTTCTTATATAATTGTGATTTTCAAGATGGTTACCGGCAGCCATCTCTATTTTTTTTTATACTTTCCTGATTTTCGTATACTGCATTTAGAATCAAATTCTGATTCAGCATACCAAAGAACCCATAGATAGACATTTTTCACGAAATTTAGGACGATTTGATAAAAAAAAGTTGATTTATCCAGTAGTGTTTGGTGGCCATCTTGGAAATTTGCGGATTGTGGGCGTTGTTGTCCCAGGTTGCCATTCTGGCAACAAAGCTAGGTCTGCTCTACAGCATCTTTACAATGCGTAGAAAACATAAAACTTCATTGTACTCGACATTGCAAGGTTGTCATTTAGGACATATAGTAGCGTCAAACGGACCATCACCACATTCGGTACTTTTTGCAACTTTCAATGGCTCCCTTTTCCGTGACAAGAATATTTTTTTAATTTTGGCAGTGAAAAGTTTAGAATACCTTATATGACAACATATGATCAAAATAAACTTAAGGTTTTTATCAAAAATAAACATCGAAAATAATATAATTTTATAGATCTACACCTGTTTAATTATGAAAAAGTGGGTGGGGTAAGTTTCAAATTCTTTTATAATTTCCATATTTTTGGGGATTTATTTTTTCATGAGACAGCAAAAACATTTATTTCAATAATTCTTATGAGTTGTAAATGTATTTTGCTTTTGTAAATTTATATAATTATCATCTTTTTATATGAGATTATCATTTTTCGCTAAAATTTTATTTCGACAGGGCATAAATTCATCGGCCGATTAAAAAAATTTCCCCTCTTCGGATGTTTTGGAACTCTTTTTTGGAATGACCCAAGGGTCATACTTAATGCTGGTAACAATTTTTTATTCTGTTGGAATTTGTTTGAGGTTGGGTGCAAAAATCGGCTATTGTGCTGCGTGACGACGCGATCGGTTTTAAAATTCGCATATTTTTACGGTGGTCGACATTTTCTGCCATTTTAGATGGCCCATTTTTGCATGACATGGCAAATATATCTCGAATATATAATGTGACAAGTCTAGCATACGTAACCATATGACTCAGTGCTGAAATCATTTAAAGGCAAAATCGAAATTTGAAAATATCTTTAAATTCATGTATATAAAAAAGTGGGTGGGGTAAATAGCTATGATTTGTAGATAAAAACACTCATGTTGAGATTTTTTGTATGAAATACCTGTAATTAAGATAGCAAAATCATATCTTTCATCATAGCTTGTGATATAAAGGGGATACGATGTATTTTGTTCATTAAAATATGTGATCTCTACATATTACTTTGATAGTTTTGCCAAACCCTTTTTTCAACAGGGCCTTAGTTAATCGGTCGATTTCACCAATTTCCGATCATCGGATTTTTTGGGACTTTTTTTCTGGGATGGCCCAAGGTTCATACTTGATGCTGGAACCGATTTCATTTCTGTTGGAATTTGTTTGAGGTTCGGCCAAAAAATCGGCTAATTTGACTGGACTACTAGTTATTGACCATCTTGTGTCTAATTTAAGAGTCCTTTTACAAGATTTTGGTTCATAAACTATACAATCTGGTAAAACCCCTGGGGAGCTTTTAGGGTAAATGCCGTGATATGTGTAAATAACTCTTAATGGTTTTAAGAAAACAGAGAGGCTAGCCTGCAATTATATAGACAATATGTGGAGCCAAACGGCTGTCTTGACTTTTTTTTGTGATACTCGGTAGGCTACGTCGGGGTCAGGTTTAACTCTTTTCGAATATTGTCTACAGAATGAAAATCAAAACAATGAAAACAAAAAGTCCGTTAAACAGGTATAGTCGCAAGTCTACGATCATAGTACAGTCGACATTCGTTATGTCGACATCGGATAAGTCGAATTTTCGCTTAAGTCGAAGTTCAAATCTGGTCCCGTCCTCATCAATGGACATAACTTTTTTTTCCAAACAAAATTATTTCGAACTGAATATAGCCATTGAAATATAGTAGGAAAAGGATAGAAATTGCTCGACACGAGCAATTTCTTTCCTTTTCCTACTATATTTCAATAATAATCGTAAATGATTAGTTTCACAAACGGTCAAATATCAACTTTATTGAAGCCGAACAAAATCGGATGAGTCGAACTCCGGGTATGTCGAGGTATTTTGATGGCCCCTCCGACTTCGACACAACGAGTGTCGACTGTACATACTTGAAGGTTGGGGTCAAAAAGCTGTACATGTATAAGACAAATTGGTCCTTATGGATAAAAAAAAAGAGCTACCACATCCAGCCAATTTCTGATATTTTTTCCACTTTCTCTGTTTCAAACCGAACAAAAAAGGTCATGCTTTAACAAAATTATACACGAATTTCTGAAATGTTTGTGTTCCGTGATTCTCGCTGTATTGTAACATTTGAGACAACAATGAAATGGCAATGAATTTTGTGACAAAAATATACCAGGTTTACCGTTATGTTTTTATAAACCGTCGGTATTGCTATAATAATTATGAAATTTAAAATTAGTTCGTCTTTTTACACGGTACGGAAACTACAGAGACAGAGCCATTGGCTCTGCCGCTTAAATCCTCTGGGGGGCTTCCGGCCATGTGTGGCTCTGTCTCTGGGGTCGTGATTTTTTGACAAAAACAGGTGAGTGTTCAACTTTGTTGTTCATTTATTTTCTTCTGGTGCTTAAAATCGAAAAACCGGGAATGTCATGCTCCCCTAAGACCGTTTATCTGCCTGTTCTAATTCTGTGGGCTTCAAAGTCGGCAGGGTTTTCACAGGATCATTGTCGTCGTGGGTCGACCCTAAGTGATTTTTTCTTGTTTACATCATGTATTCGTACACATTTCAACGGTAAATAGCCAATTGCTGCAGCCAAAACATGTGATATACTAATCGAGGGATAATCTCGATCAGACATTGCTTTCCCATGTAACAAAACCTTAGAAATGATTGGCAAACGTAAAGTTTGAGCAATTTCTATCGGTGGCTCTGTCTCTGGCGGCTGGCTCTGTCTCTGGCGGCTGGCTCCGCTTTGAACTGTCGATTAATTTTAGTCTGTTTACAAAATACTTGTCCAAAGCATATCTCTGAAAGTATCGAAGCTATGATCATGAAATTTCATGGGTGGATTTATCTCAATAAAGACAATTTCTGTATCAAAGGAGCATAAATATTCCTTACTTATTTTGTGAGTCACTGTCCTTTGTTTTCGACAAAAAACACTTATCCGGACAAATGTAATGACGGGGTATTATATCACATTAGGTGATACATAGAATTCGTATTTAGGACTGCTCCAATTCAAAATGATGTCCAGACATGCAAGGATGGAGATGGGCGCCCCCCCCCCCCCCCTCTCATGAGAGAGACATGTATGTATCTGCGCATAGCTCCGAAGTATCAAATATGTAATAGTTATCATTGAAATCTGTGAGAAAAAAAATGAAAATGCTGGTTATGAGCAATTTTCTTTTCTCGCAATGCACCAGAAAAATGTCTTGCTTGGGAAGGATTAAATGGAAAGATGTCGGATATATTGGTGCAAATAAAAAAAAAATAAAAAAAAAGAAAGAAAAAAGGGCCAGTTTCATATTTAAGACGTATTTTTTGTCTTTGTCTTACCGATGACTTACGACAAGTTTTGGACAAGAAACGCGTATCACCAATTTATCAAGACCTGGGGCCCGTATTATCAACGCTCGTACGATTATTTTTTGCGTAGTTACTTGTAACAACAAACCTGATTGGTCCAATCTGATTTCTCGTGCACTCGGATGTTTTGTTACACATTTTATACAAAAACTTTGTCGTAAGATCGTTGAAAATACGAGCCCCTGGATTATGCGATTGTTGTTTTAACCGATATTTAAGACATCGTTAAGTCAAAATTACTTCTTTTAAAAATGTTTTGATGAAACAGGCCCCTGACTTTTCGGAAGCGTTCACACCGAAAAATCGTCTGCTTCAAGTCTGTTTTGTGTATTTTCTCAGCTAATACTCGACGGATTTTGACGAGATAAAGTGCACCGCACGCACGCCATTGAGAGGGACATTCCCCGGTTCTAACTCACTCCGCATCAAATCCCATGGTTTCTCCAAACATTCAAAATGAATGTTTTTGGTTGCATTTTAATAAAACTATGGAATACTTTGCATAAAGAGGTTCAGGAATGACCCTCTCAAAGGCGCGTATGGTGCAATTGCTCGTCAAAATACGTAGAGTTTAAACTGAGATATAGAACAAAATATACTTGAAACAGACAATTGTTCGGTGTGGACCTTTCCCCAAATCACGTGGATTACCCATCGTGTAATTGTTTCTTTGTCAACACCCAGTTTGTCGCCTTAAGTACAGTACTACATAGAATCATGAGTCGTGACGAAAGGTTAGTGTATATTCCAATACATGTAAATTGGAAGAGAAGCATGTTTTCCACTGAATAAAAGCGAATGATGGCACATTTTGCGCGGTGGCCGTGAGAGTTCAGTAGCTGTCTCCAGATAGTACGATGTCTTTATCACAGGATGTTCGGTTCGAGTCACATATTTACTTAAATCGAAATCCCTCTTCCCCCGTCAATTTAGACACGCTGATCTTTGATCATTCAAAGGACATTGTTTAATTGTAGCTTTGAAATTGAACAACGCTGAATGTTCGATGTTTTGCAAAGGGTTTAAGGACAGGTCCTCCATTTATTTCCTACGGTAAGATTTTTTTTATTTTTTCTGTACTGATATCTAAATATATGAGAAGTAAAAAAAATGACTTAAAAACTATAGGTCACCAAGCGAATTAAAAAGTTATTGGATTTCAAGGAAGACTACTCTTGTCTAAAATTGCAAAAATGAGGTGTCACTTAAATACCCACAAAAAAGGTGTTCGAAATGACTAGCATTACATAAATAAGTCTTTATTGTATTCAATATGTTTTTTTCTGTATAAATGAGTATCAATTTTGGAAAATTCATTGATGATTTTGAAATTTTTAATAAATCATTCTTTCATAAGTAGCTGAAATTGCTCTTTTTTCGCAACGTTTCTGATAATAAAAAATATTCCAGCGGTAAGAATTTTTTTCTTTTTTGGTATAGACATAGTGCTTGGTCATACCTACAAAAACAAACAAAGAAAAATATATCAAACCAAGCGTTTTTCATAGCTATAAGTAAAATTTTGTTTACTTTTTGCAGCTCTGTCCGAAATTGTTTCACTACTTTTATCCATTTTCTTCCTTATTACCAGCTTTAGATAATAAAAAGTTTCATCTTTTGTGTTCATCTGAAGCGGACTAGCTCATAAAAACACCACTTTGCTTTTGTTGATCCGTTTCCTATCGCTAACGCCACATGTTGAACGCGTAACAGAAAGCGAAATGTACCATCCGAGTACTATTACACTTTAATTGACCAAACAGAGAAAGTTGAAATAACCGAAAAGGGTCCAGTCATTTATCAACCAAACATTAACTAAATCTAAGTTTCTTAGTATAAAGGGGGCATAACTCAAAATAGAGTGGTCCCAGGGTCATGGGCCCTGATAGTAAGGTAGAGGGTGTGATGGTGAATAAGTATTCCAAGTTTGGGTTGAATCCCTTTGATAGTATGAAAGTTATTGATGTTTGAAAAAACTTTAACCTTGGTTGCAACGCCAACGCCAACGCCGACGCCAACGCCAACGCCGACGCCAACGCCAACGCCGACGCCAACGCCCGGGTGACAGTATAAGCTCTCATTTTCTTCGAAAAGTCGAGCTAAAAATACATTTGCTGAAAAGGCCAATTACTGTATCAGCTTTATTTTCGTTATTAAGGATATGCGCAGTAAGTTGCGCAGTAACAACTGGAGGATCTGTCCTTAATCGGTGACTGAACAATTCGCCATACACAATATGATCTATTCAGTGTGTGAGTAAATTACTTCGACACGAATTTTGCGATAGATTAATTTTTTTCACCAAGCACGCAGAGACAGAGCCAGCCGCCAGAGACAGAGCCAGCCGCCAGAGACAGAGCCACCGATAGAAATTGCTCAAACTTTACGTTTGCCAATCATTTCTAAGGTTTTGTTACATGGGAAAGCAATGTCTGATCGAGATTATCCCTCGATTAGTATATCACATGTTTTGGCTGCAGCAATTGGCTATTTACCGTTGAAATGTACATGAATACATGATGTAAACAAGAAAAAATCACATAGGGTCGACCCACGACGACAATGATCCTGTGAAAACCCTGCCGACTTTGAAGCCCACAGAATTAGAACAGGCAGATAAATGGTCTTAGGGGAGCATGACATTCCCGGTTTTTCGATTTTAAGCACCAGAAGAAAATAAATGAACAAAAAAGTTGAACACTCACCTGATTTTGGCAAAAAATCACGACCCCAGAGACAGAGCCACACATGGCCGGAAGCCCCCCAGAGGATTTAAGCGGCAGAGCCAATGGCTCTGTCTCTGTAGTTTCCGTACCGTGTTTTAAGAAAAAAATATTGTGGAAAATGCAGAAATTGCTGTGACACGCAATTTCTTCATTTTCCACGATACTTTCTAAAGCCATTATCTTATAGGGATTCAAAAACAGTCACTGTGTGGAAATGGGTTGAAAAGACTCGTTTCCCATATCACAGATGAAAAAAAATATTTTTCGCAAATCTCTGATGGGTTTTTAGAGGAATTTCCGTGATCTGTCTCTATATAACTCTTGATGGCCGTAAGAAAACATAGAGTCCATTAGATATTTATTGTTGCCAGTCCAGGATTACAGAAAATGGGCCAGGTCAAAGAATTGTCTGACTATTGACATTTTCGTATAGTCTCGGTACGCCGAATAGTAACTTTCAGTAAATTGGTGTCAGGGGAGCATGAAGATTGAAGCATTAAGGCTAGGGATTTTACCAAATCTTTGTGACAAAATATTTATTTGGTTGGAAGGCCTGCAAGCTAGGCCTACATGCGGCTTATAAGTCCGGAAACATTTCCCACTTTTTGTAGAATATGTTTTGTCGTTTGCATCACATTTTGATCTCAATATTAAATATACTGAACAAAAGTGAAAACGCTACACCTACTTTGCTTGCCATATTTCTTCTAAATACAACAAGTAAAAAATCAAATGAAAGTGTTTCGCATTGTTCATTCACTTGGTTGTGTCAAGCACTAAACGTTTTGTGGATCTTAATTACGGGGATGAAACGGACCCTTTTAATGTGACAGGGGTCCGATTTTCAGGTGTACAATTTGAACGGAAATTTTACACAATTTAAACCTTCAGAAACCAAAGCAGAAGAATGCAAACCATGCCGGACTGCACGGGATGGTAGTCTGACAAGTTACCAGCCACGAAATGTAAAGAAACTTGCATAGGCCTAATATTGTTTCAGCGTTTAGAAAAATAATGTTTTCAAAGCAGCATTTTCATTATGTTCTAAAGCTTGAAAATTTCACAATGTAATCTCTATAGGAAATTGTTATCACTATTGCATGGACATCTGCGAATAATCCAAGTCAAAGAAAGGGTTTAAAAATTCCCTGTAACGTCTTCATGATGTTGCAAAAGATCCAAATCGAAAGCCATGATAAATTTGTGAAAACCAACCAATTTAAATTCTCTATTTGTTTATGTGAAAGGGAGGTAATTCGCAAAATTGGCAGATTATACCTACATTTTAGAGCTTGCTGCAAGAGATAAGTGAGATTTTAAGTGTTTTTCTGGCAACCAAGGTATGACCAATTGCGAAAAAATAATGAAGCGTTTTATGTGCATGCGCATATGCGACATTCGATGAAATTAGCTCTAAACGGATTAAGGGCTGTAACTATGACGGTAAAGGAGACAAGTCAATGAAATTTCGACAAAACGGTTGCTGAATGCCTGGGAAATAACGTCAAAATATATTTCATACTATTATTTCGATATTTTTCCAGAAATAAGAAATCTTGCAGTGTAGCGTTTTCACTTTTGTTCAGTATATTTCAAAAAAGTATATTGGATATTAGGCCGTATACCAATTAGACTGGAAAGGAATGAGAGAAAAGATGAAAATGCATTTTTATCTTTTCTTTCAATGCTATCATCTGCGTAGTCTTTTAAATTGATCCAGTCTAAAAAAAATCGTCTGTAAAAGTGTTTCGGAGACAGCTCCTTGCTATATTTAGAAACAGATGCCTTCCCATTGTTACGGCTGCAATATACGCCGAGAATCGATACTTATGTAAACACAGATATTTAACAGATACTTAACTTTTAGCAGCAGTTTATTTGCTTTGCCAATCACCCGATTTGCCTTTCAGAATTTCCCTAATTTTGTAAGGCTAATATCAGTGATGAACCCAGGTGGGTTCATGGGGTTGTTGTACCCCCCTCTGTTGCCCTATTTAATCATTTCCATATTTAATAGCATGCTCGAGTCCCCCTTACAGAAATCTTGAATCCGCCGCAGAATAAAAAACTATTGTCTGACTGCTTTAACCCATCCCGATATAGATCGGGTTACATAATCCGCAAGCAGATCTAATTTATAAATGAGCCGGGATCTGGAAAAACGTCCATTATGGCATTTTCAAAAATTGAGTTTGAAGATCAGCCCGTTGTCAAATGCAGTCCAATATGCATCCATGCTGCTCTCTTTCGGTTACTTTTTGGATCCTGCACAGACTGTGTGTATGCACAGGCTGATCTGGATCTATGTTGGGCTCAAAAGCCTTAAGGGATGTTTTTCCAGATCCTGGCTCAAATAATGGTCTCTTGTTTGTATCGCCCCTCGTAAACTTATGCTTAAAGGTCATTTAGAGATTACATGGAACTAAAATTGTGCATCGTTTTGTCCCTTTTAAGGTTCCGGAACTGTAATGGCAATGTTTGGTACACACACTTCTAGCGTATAGATCTCTTTGAAAGTTGGATATGTTGTAGAGATTGATAAATAAAAATATTTAACCATCTTACTTTTTAAAAATTTGTAAATCCAAGGGGAGATAACTGGCTTTAAAGTTTGCATGGTAGTCAATGAGAAAATGTCTTTCTTGTCAATATTTTCAAAATTAGGCAAATTTTCAAATTATTCAAATGGTAGAAAGTTGCCAATTATCATTTTGCACCATAACATACAATAAAATAGTTCGTTTACCACACAAATTTTGTGAAAACTGATTTTTTTCTTGAGTCAAGGGCAGATAATCCACAGAAATTTATATAATAAGGGGAGATAATGCATTATTTTCAAGTCAGATGTTTTACTGATTATTTACCATTCACATTATAACATATCAATTTTAGTTTTGCCATACATATAATTGATACGTGATCTTAAACACCATCGTGCATATTTGTAGAGCAGCTTAATCATTATAAAGTTACAGCCATTACAGTTCCTGAACCTTAAAACAGGGCCTACTAGTAGCCTAGTTAATTGCAGACAGGATTGGAGATTTTTCTACGTAGTAGTTTCGCTCTTATTCTGTTTAAACAATCAATTTTATGCCATCTTGTTATTAAAGCAAAAACTACAACAACACGTTATTTTCAACATTTCTGTGTATGCCTTCTTCAGGAAATATCTTTAATGAATAAACATAGGCAAACGTGACGTAAGTTTTTTTTGTAATGTAATGTTTTGTGGTAGCAATACAAGGGGCCGATAAATTGCTTGTCGATTAGAAAATCGCTCATTTAGTTTATCATTTTTCTGTCTCTTTTCGGGGACCCTAAAAAGATTCGATGGTTGAAATGCCATCTTGTTGAAATTACATCTTTTCAGATATTTAACTTGTACTAGACCCTATAAATATTCATGAAATAGTCTCAGCATTTCTGTGTTAAAAATGAAACGGTTTTATCATATTTTATCTGGTTTTCAGCATTAGGCCAATTAACTTGCTACAAAGGACATTAGGGTCTTTCAGAATAAAGCGCCTTGGTCTATAAATGACCTTTAATGTATTCCATCCACCATTATATAACAAACACTTCGTGCAAGTCAGGGTGTCGTCCGTGGCAATGGAAATTGGCGAGGGTTCCGTTGCCACGGATGACGCTCGTAAATTGACAACGGTATCCGGATGACATCCGAAGTTTCAAGAAGTGTTTGGTATCTAATGATGAGTGGTACCTTAATAACGCTTCGTACAAGTCAATGTTAGTCAAATAGAGTGAAATTATTCCCAATTTTATTCATCAGCAAAAAGCGTTGTTAACGCATCACTGTAGCAACTAGAACAATCGATTTCCGAGTAAAACCAATATTTATGTGCTCGGTGCGTCTTTGGCTCGTAAAAACTACAAATATATTGTAATATAATGTTTTGTAGTAGCAATACAGTGCCCAATAAATTGCTTGTCGATGGGAAAATCGCTTATTTCTTATATGTTTTTTTCTCTCTTTTATGGAATTCGCAAAACTTTCGACTGTTGTCACCCGATGCGGACTTCGCAGGGTGACAACAGTTGAAAATGTCTATTTCTAGTAGGCTATAGCCTACATTAGTATTTGTAAAATGTTAGGTGTTGATTGCGGGATATGGCAATGATTCGGAAAAGCTGCATTTGATTCTACAAAAAAAAACATTGGTAATACTATATCTAGATCTACTTTATAGAAAAATCGATTTCCGAGTAAAACAAATATTTATATGCTCGGTGCATCTCTTGATCGTAAAAAATACAAATATATATAATATAATGTTTTGTAGCAGCAATACAACGCACAATAAATTGCTTGTCGATTGATCCGGTCGGCACAATTCTTTCAGCCAATCAAAAACGTCGTCAGCGGACCTGCACTCATTCGGTGGAGGTGAAAGCTTCGGTCTTTTTCGTTGAAGCATAACCAACTTTCAGCATTAATATCTCGACGACTACGCCTGATTATTAAAAGTGCGTTGGTAGTTAGAAAGTTTAAATCACATTCTTTAAAGAAAGAGTTTTGTTTATGAATTTTAACGATGGATTTTTGAAATAATCTGCCTCAAAGTTGGTATCCCGTAACGATAAAGACCGAGGTTGTACCCTCGATGAAAAAATGAAAGTGAGGCTATGACGTCATCCCGACTGATTCTATTGGAAATTCGCTCATTTCTTTAACCCTTCCCCAAACGGCAAAAATTTAGGGTGTTGTGATTCGAACGCTGATGCAGATGAGAAAAAAGCTGTAAATAAAAGTAAAATGTGTGTACGAAATAGACCAGAAAATATTGAGGCAAAGGGAGAAAATGCTGGTTATCAGCATTTTCTTCTTTTGTCTCAATGTTTTTCTAACCTTCTCTATTAGAAAATCAACTGCTTACCTTGTATTAAAAAAATGTTAGATGTTGATTGGTGGAAATTGCAATACAGTTTCCGAAAAAGTGCATTTGATTCTACAATAAAGCATTGGTACACAATCCTGTAGAACTTTATGTTTACTACATGTATAGAACAATCAATTTCCGTGTAAAACTAATATTTATGCTAGCCTACATGGTCATATGGGAGTTAAAATCATCCACCCTGTCCATAACCCTCTGTTCCTATCAAGGATCTGTAACAATTTAAAAGGTATTATAATGTTTTATACTACCAATAAAAATCGTTTATGAAAAAAAAAATGCAATGAATCGTGCTCCGTTTTTCGTATCAAAAGAAAAGGGTACGTGCACACTGACAGTACAATACCCATTGTACTTTGATTTTGCATTTCAAGGGAGATAATCAAAATCGAATGCAGCGACACAAGCCGTAACAACTTCCAAACAAATGCGATTTAAGGCGTTTTTCGATCAATTTACACATCTTAATCGCTTAAATCTTTTATGGAAAGTATCTATTTTATTTCTATGGGACATATTCTACTTGATGGATACCATTTTACATCTCTGAAATAAGTTGAAGTGAGCAAATGTCGAATTTGGACGTTTGACAGAAATGTTAAACTTGGTGGGTGGGGTAAGTTTGAAATATTTTTTGTCTCAAATTTTCTCAACGTTTAAAGTTGTTAGATCTCCAGTTTATCATAATACTTTGTAATTAATTTTCAGATTGCCTTTCAAAAACTATCCAAGATGTCATCATTCTGACGCACGAGAGATCAGCCCTCAATCCCAGAATGGAGAGAACTGTTGGGTAAGAACATCAGTGATGGATCCAGAGGGGTTCTAGTGGTTCAAAACGAACCCCCTTTGAAGCCTGATTATTCATTTTAATAAATATATTCAGTCAAAATTGCGTAATGATAGATAAAAGAACCCTGCCCCCCTTAATCCCTATTTGTATGTTCATGCCCCCTCACAGAAATCCTGGGTCCGCCTCTGGAACCCTTATTTCTAAATAAAAAGTCTATGTTAAAACCATGTCTTATTAAGGTAGTTCACCCTTAATGAGATTCATGCGACGACTGAATTTTCCGTGTGACGTCAATGTCACGTCTAATCCGAGTCTTCTCTGATGTAAATACGCTCTTTGATATTTTGATTTTTCGCTATTTACATCAGAGAGCGTTGCTCTTTGAAAACAGCGGAAAGTTCGGTAACGTTACAAGTAACTTGAAGCTTTGTTTTTGTGTATCATATCGAATCACTCGGTAAAACACTGTAGGGTATAGATCAATATATCATTTTTTGTCATACCTGACCAAAAATTTCATTTCAAATCGGCCTGCTGGATGAGTATAACCTTTGGTTTTGAATGGAAGGTCAAGGTAAACAAAGGCTGCTCAGGTGAGGGTTGTTGCAAAACATTGCCTATAAACCTTTTAGAAATACTTTTTGGTCGTAATTTTTTCAGCAGCCATAACAATAAATGGTTCATTTACCGATATCATCAGGGGTTTTAACGATAGCGTTTAAGATCGGACGGTGAACGATGCGCAACAATTTGTTGCGAACTTCTTGATTTTTTCAAAGAGCAACGCTCTCTGATGTAAATAGCGAAAAATCAAAATATCAAAGAGCGTATTTACATCAGAGAAGACTCGGATTATGTCACGTCATGAGAAATGATTAACATTCATTACATATATCCAAACTTATTTTGGCGAAGTTGTTAACATTTGGTGGTAGGACATTTAGGCGATAGAATTTTCCACTGCTGAATGTTTATGATGTTACCCAAATAAATCTGATGTCATGTTAATCTTATTAGCAGTCTTCGCGAAATTGAGAAAAAACTGCCTGACATCCGGACAGGCATTTGGAAATTTTGGCCGGACCGAATCAATTTTGGCCGGACCGGACAAGTAGAGCTGTTGCTTCATACTGCAGAATTAAAAAGAAACACACCTTCCTTTCTTTTCTCTAAGTAGCTCTATTGTACTCTCGACCCAGCAAAGAGTATCTGATAGGGTAACATAGGTTGACTGCAACTTCAGTGAAAGTCGCATTACTTATTCTAGGGCATCCTTGAATAAAGTTTAAATTTTATTGTAAACCCTGTTTGGATAAAAGATTTTTAATTAGTTCAATGTATTCATAGCTATTCTGTACGGTACCATTACAAAGTTAAAATGCGAATCCATTTTCTTGCACAAATTTGTACTACTCCTCAGTTAACAAAATGCTCTTCTCCAGTCCTGAGTTTATAGTAAACTGGTAGACATCGACTTGTACTACTCCTCAGTTAACAAAATGCTCTTCTCCAGTCCTAAGTTTACAGTAAACTGGTAGACATCGACTTGTACTACTCCTCAGTTAACAAAATGCTCTTCTCCAGTCCTGAGTTTACAGTATGCTGATTTATTTTCTGCTATCGACGATAAAATTCATTTTTGCATAGATCTGTCCTGCTGAGTGTATTCCATTTATATTCAGATCAAATAAAGAAATAGTGCCCTAATCTTAATGAATTACTTGAGAAAAAACGGAGAAAGGATTACATAGTGACATGATGAATTAATGAAAATGTAAATGCTTTCAGAAAACGTCGGACATCAGGACCGATCACCCAAAATTTATGCTAGACCAAACTGGGTTTTGCCGGCCATTGACCGGCGGTCCGGCGCTTTCGCGAAGACTGTATTAGGGGTGAACTTCCCTAAGACACAAGATTGGTTTGGATTTTCCCTCAGCAATAAATGGATTTTCTACTAATTACATACATAGCTTAAAGCAGCTCATGGCTTCAATTTGGTGCTGATTGTTGAAATTGTGTTTAAACTAGTGAGAGAAAGTCAAATTCTTATAACACACATCCATGGCGAAGGACTCAAGATTTTTGTCAGTCAGTCTGACAATACTGGATGATCTGTCAAACCAAATATAATTTTGGTCAGACTAAATTATCATTCACTACATCGCAGGTCGAAACTGTGTGAACTATTGCCAGCATCATAGCCACTAAAGTTGTTGAACAGAACACTAAAGTTTAGTTAAAGTTTAAAACTGTATTCAGTATATATAGAAAACTTAAATGCTGATTCGATTGAAATACTTTATATAGGAAAGTGAATTTGAATTTAAACTATGCAAATTTTATTTTGCAGAGCCCGTCTCCAGAACATGTTCCAGCAACTGGAGAAGATTGGAGGAAAGGCAGCCAAGCACCAAAGTGGAGAAGAGCTACAACAGATCCGATATGTGACCTGTAAAATATTCCAGATTATTACCACACAAGGTAAATGTACATAGTTCTAATGTTATGAACTCCCCTCTGTCTGAAGCCTGATTATTTCATTTTCCTGCAGAAATTCAGTCACAGTTGTATGATAATAGTCTAGGAATACAAACCCCATATTTGTATATATTCACCCCCCCCCCCCCCCCCCTCACAGATATCCTGGACCTACCATGCTTAAAAGTTAATCTCAAGACAGTGATGACCAATTTCAGCATGTGAGACTGTAACCCTTTCCCAATCAATGCCTGATTTGATGTCTCTATAAGAAAATGTGTGGGAAAACATTGATGCAATGGGATAAAATACTGATAATCAGCATTTTTCTCCTTTTGAATACTTTCTGAACTGTATTGTATCTTTGTATATTCGTTAACATCAATTTTATCATTTTTGTCATCAACAGCATCTTTCAAATTGGACCAGCCTAAAATATGTTATTTTGGAAAGGGTTATCCCTTGTCATGCTGATCCAGGAATATTCCAGGAGCTTTTGCCGGCACCTGCACAGTCTAATGCTATCATGATGTTTCAATGTTTTATGGTAAAATATCCCTTTCATGTAAATCTATTATCATTATTTTCAGAAAAAATCCACCGAGATTCCATACTAAAGAACCAGGCACAATTGGACCTGCTCCTTCAGACACTTAAGGTAAGGCAGAGCTTCAGATAAGAGGGAGTGATGACTTTTCAAAATGCAATATCAGAGCTCCAAATAAGAGGGAGTGATGACTCTCCCAACTGCAATAATTCTGTTAATGTTCATCAAACCCTATGTTGTGGGTACTCATTTGTATCGTCTCATCGAGACGATTCAAATGAGTACCCACAACATAGGGTTTGGAATTAGAATAACAAAGTTAGAATGCCTTCACCCCCACTTATCTGTAGTCCTGCAATATCATTTATTGCTCATCAAACCCTATATTATGGGTACTCGTTAGAATCTTCTTATCTAGATGATTCAAAGGTTTTGATTTGAAATAACAAACGTAGAATGTCCTGACCCACTACTATCATGAAATG
This sequence comes from Fragum sueziense, assembly GCA_963680895.1. Lineage (NCBI taxonomy): Eukaryota > Metazoa > Mollusca > Bivalvia > Cardiida > Cardiidae > Fragum > Fragum sueziense. The sequence goes on along the minus strand of OY804598.1, from coordinate 34,484,464 downwards.
AATGTGAATTTAAGATTGGCCGTCATCAAAATCATTTGTTTGACATTGAATTTTTGAGATTTAATACATGGAATAAATTCTCCAAGAAATTATACATAAACAATGATTTTTTTCCTTGTCAAAAAAATGTAAGATAAGGCATGACTGAGGTAATTCACTTGATAAAAGTCTATTTGTACACTACTTTATTTAGGGTACTACCGAAAAATATTATAATAGAACCACTCTTGATATTTTGGAGGTAAGATGGCTATTGTGAAATTGCACCCAAATTAATTGGTTCATACGAAATTGTCAAGATCTCTGAAAATTGTCACTATGCCTATGGAGTCAGAGTGTCAGACAAAAAGTTTTTGCACCAAGTAATAGATATGAGCCAGGATCTGGAAAAACGCCACTTAAGGCTTTTGAGCCCAACATAGATCCAGATCAGCCTGTGCATACGCACAGTCTGATCAGGATCCACGTTGTTCTCTAATAGTTTTTTCAAGACCTGTAGTAACTTAAAGAGAGCAGCATGGATACATAATGGACTGCATTTGACAACAGTATGATTTTCAAACTTAAACTTTAAAACTGCTATAAGGGACATTTTTCTAGATCCCGGCTCATATATATTGTTGTAAATGCACAATGCACCTTGTAAATGACAGTGCTTCATTCACACAATGTGCTTTTAGCTGTAAAATATGTGTATGTTTGATTTGTGTTAATAATGCTTTGCAAGATAATCTAAGGATTCAATGACATCAAGAGTGAAAACTTTGAAAAGCAACAAGGGGTTGGTTGATTAAGAATTGCCAAAATTGTACAAGTGGTATTTTGATTTAAATAACATTGGATACCATACTGTCAACTGATAGTGTATATGGAGAATATCTACTGGCCCGTAGGAAGCAATTTTATATTGGGTGGGCTAAAGCCCCAGTGCCTTAATATTGGGGGGCTAATTTGGCTTTTCCCTCTGGGGGGGGGGGGGGGGGGCTTAGCCTTCCAGCCCTCCTGTTCCTAAGGGCCTGATCTATATTAGATTTGTTATCTTGTAAATGTAATACCATCAATTCTATGCCTATGTGTTATCTTTGTTAGACTACCCCAATACTTTATCTATGTTTATTATGTTCATATAATTATATGGAAAATAAAGCTTAACACATTACCAAACAACACAATTTTAGCCTAGTCCAAACTCGTAGGTGTTGTAGACGACATTTTCCATTGAACAAAATTTAACATTTTTTGGTCTTTCTTGGTAGAAAACATTGTGGGAAATGAAGAAATTGCTTGTCACAAGCAATTTCTTCATTTTCCACAATGTTTTCCAAAGCCTTTATTTTGTGGGACGTCCAAAAGCGTCAATGTGTGGGAAAGGTTTTAAAAAAAGGTGGTATTTGAATTTGTGAGTTTGCACCAGTTTTAAGCAAACCTGTCTAACGGATAAGAGAGCTGCAGATAAGATAGGGATAATGGCTTTTCAAAATGCAGTGTTTATTATTAATTTTGGGGGAAGGGGGTCAGGGCCCATAGGTTGGGAAAAATTTCTGCGTGAACGCACAAAAAGGGGAAATTTCAATATATGATTATGCTCTCAAATACAGCGTTGTAAATGCATTTAACTTGCTTGTATATCATAATGGGACATTCAAACAACCATTAGAACTGTTAGAGATGCCTACAATCTAAATATGATATGGATTTTTCTTTGCAACATAAAATCTAGTTTCTGGAGGGGAAAATTTTATCTGAAATGGGGGGAAAAGTATGTTCCTCAGAGAGGGGAAAGGGGCCCAATAACGAGCGTTTTTTAGGAAAAAATCACTGAAATGTAAAATATCTTTCAGTGTTTATCAAATCCTATGTTGTGGGAACATATTGGAATTGTCTTATCAAGATAATTCAGATAAGTACCCACAATATAGGGTTTGGATCCTAACTCAACTTTATTAATGGCTATTCAGAATTTCTGGGAAAAGTTTTAAGTTATTACAATTGTATACGAAACGGTTTAAGAGTAATATTAGTTTTGAACAAACCTGTAAATGGAAAAGCTTTACCCTGTCCACATAATGATTTCTTTTAACACGGTGTATAATCATGCGACTCAGAATTTCCAATAATCTTCAATATCTTTTTCAATATTTGACCAATTTGAATTCGGTTTGAAGCAGAGAATGTGGGAAAATGCCAGGAATAAGCTGGACGTGTTGGATTTTTGAAAAATCAACTGATAAAAAAGTTATTGAAGATAAACCAAAATTTTGGTTTCTCTTCAATAACTTTTTTATCAGTTGATTTTTCAAAAATCGACCATGTCCATCTAATGCATGACATCTGTCCACATTCTCTGCTTCAAACAAAATTCAAATCGGTCCAGTATTTACAAAGTTATTGAAGATTTTATGAAATTATTGTATCACATGATTATACACCGTGTTTAATGTGCCACAAGAAGGTTGTGGTAAAACGTGGAAAATGAAGAAATTGGTTTTGAACCAGTCCACAAATGTGTTGTCTGATTATGGGTTTACCTATTACCACATAATTATGGTTTTTGTCACGCCCCACAAGATAAAGGACGTATAAAAATGTGTAAAATGACGAAATTGCTTGTGACAAGCAATTTCTTCATTTCACACAATGTTTTCTACCAAGAAATTTGGACCAGTCCAAAATTATGCTGTCTGGTAATGGGTTGATAATAAGTACCATTCCCCATTTCAGAATGCCACAGACAGAGCTGTTCTGGTTAACATTATAAATATTTGTAGTGAGCTGCTTGGCAAAACACGTTAGTATCACACTCTTTATATTTTGCTTTATTAGTAAAAAATGTTATATGAACAATGTTGCCCTAAACTGCAAACTTGATCAGATTTACATGTAACCAAATGAGACCCGATTTTGAAATCCCTGTCAGAAATGGCTTAGGAAAATATTAAGACTAAAGAAAAAAATAAATTATGATAATCCACAAACCTGTAACTGGGCTAATTAGTTAGGCAGATATGGCATAATTATGATCGTTCACTTTTTCAGGAAAGCACCAAATTTGGCACACATGTAGTATAGACCCATACAACTGGTTTCCTAGGTAGATCCCAAAATCTGACCCTCCTGACGGCCGCCATATTGAATTCCAATATGGCCGCCAATTTTGACTTGTTAACAGCAATACCTCCCTTACTATGGCAGATATTGACTTACTTTTTGAGTCTACACCTATATTTGAAGTACCAGCGGATCAAATGAATTCATGCATGTATGCGTTTGGAATGGTCATCTTGGATTTCAAAGATGGCCGCCACTAAGTTCTGCTCTGTTTATATTTTTCGAATTATAACTGATAAAAATGATCTTTCAATGACTTTCAATCACTTTTACGAGCTTTGTTTCAATAAAACCATTTTCAAAAGATTTTGAGTTGGACATTTCAATTTCAAGATGGCCGCCCGTAAGTCGACTAGTATTTCATTTATTTTCATCTTTTCACGGCAAAATATAGTTGACATAGTTATAAATGGAGCAGATAAGACATGACATGGTACAGATTGTGTTTTAAGCATAAAATTAGAGAAAACATTGCTCATTATGAACATTTTGAAGGGGTACATTTGTTGAACAAAGGACTTCTCTGTTGCATTTTATTGCCGTACTGCGAATTTGATATGGTTATGCAATCTTTAAAAAGAAATATCCAAGCAAGAATGTTGATAAACAAATGGCAGATTTCTGTTCTACTTAGAGATGGCTTCGGCAAGAGATGTAGTAAATGACTTGTGCGTCAACCCTCAATCTTTGAGAGGACATTGGGTCTATTGAAGTCACTTGCACATCACTTGTCTTATCTTTATTTCTAAACTTACAACTGATACATATAATCTGTCAATGTATGCCTATATTTCACTTATAGGTGAATTTTAGTAAAGTCTCTTACACCTTAAGCGAATGATTTGCTGATTGATATAATAAATGTATTGTCTAGGCAGACAAAATTGGGGGCAAGTAGTTGCCTCCACCCACATTTTTAGTGGCTGTCATGTAGGAAGAATGAATGAACGAATAAAAAGATTTTAAACTGAATTGAAACTCTGACCTTATGTGTGAGATTAAATCTAGAAGACAAGAACCAGAATGAAATCTGCTGACAAGTATTGCTGCTTCATTTATGAAATGAATGCAGGACAACATTTGTGTGCATAGTGATAACTTACACAAGATACAGGCTTGCAAAAAATAACGCATGTATCCTTCAAGTATACACGCAGCAGATACCTGATCTAGCACCATATTCAGTGACAAAATAGATGGAAGAATACGGAAAAGCAATGATTATGTACACGTACATGGAAGCAGGCTGAATATAAATGTATGTTATTTCACATTCTTTCACATTTCTATTAAATTGAACCTTCTGGTGGTTTTTAACTGCCGGTCGTAAAGCTCTTTTTTAAAATCACATCTTTTTTGGAAATAAATGAAATCTTTCATAAATATATGCATTGGCATCTTGTCATAGAATATCAATGAGTAGGACCAGGAATTCCACAAATAATATAATCTTGCACAATTATCTATTTACAATTTACAATTTATGGTTTTACTTTAATCAAGAGCACTCGAAGAACTATCGTGTGCTGAATAGTGAAAAAATCGCGTGTTGTTGTTTCTACGGCACATATAATTATACAGACATAGATTCCACAACCAACATGCAATCTTGTACTGGCCAAGTCTTCAACAACACTACCAATAACATCTCCTTCCATTGCTAGCAATCACAGAAGCACATGCAAAGTTTGAAAGCAATAGCTCAAGCAGAAATAAAGTCATTACAGATGTATGCGATTTCACGCAAAAACTTTACCAAGAATGTATAATTATGTCCGAAGAGGGCAAATTTTCACGAAATCAATTTTCAGATAAACGAATTCTTGCTTAGAGTCTGATACTATAATCACAGAAGCATGTGCAAAGTTTCAGCGCAATAGCTTTTATAAAATCAGATATGACAGTTGCACATAAAAACTTAATCAAAGCATTTCGATTACGTTGACACCTGGATGTCCGGAATATTCTAACCCCCTTTTCTACGAATATTCACGCTAAAAGGGGACGAAAAGAAGGAATAACTAAATTTGAAGGAATATGTAAGTCTTGTTTGCCAGTCATCTCTTATTTGGTCATGGAACAATATCACAATCCCTAAACATGATATTAATCATCGACAAATCCGATTTGTCATTTCTTTTAAAATGGCTTCCATCTTCTGCTTCAAATTTCAAAAGTAAAACGATTATGATGTTTACCCTATATGAACCCACTGTTCATATAATTATGTATTACCTTCTCTTGTGGTAACCATCTTTAAAAAACAACAATATTGTAAATGTGCCACTTTTTTCAGAAATGTACACTTTACATCGTCAATCAGTTATCTCACTATGGCATCCATGTACTATGTTAAAGAAAAGCACAAGATATTCTTTGATATTACAATTCCAACATCAAAACCAGATGTGCTTGTGAAACACAAACGCCCCCGAAATGGCTATTCTTATAAAATGATAATTTTTAGTGTAAATGGTTGATGAGGGTTAACAAATGACCATGATGAAGGTCATATTGCACACAACAGATAGATATCATTGAAATAAGGTTACATACCAAATTTCAGCTCTGTGTGTCCAATACTTTCCGATTAAGGCAAATATTAAGTTTTCAAACAGACGGACGGACATACGGCAGACAGATAGACACAATTAAAACAATATGCCCCGATCTTTTGATACGGAGGTATAATGAATGTTAACAAGCTCTGTTTACAGTCTAAAAGATAACGTAACATTTTGTATATTCAAAAGATTGCTATTTATGTGTATTTATTTATCTATACCATGTATCTTGGAACATGGCAGCCAAACAAAACTGATTTATTTCAGAATAAAACTTGTTTTTACTTCAACGTTACAAATTTGGATACATTCCCTTTACTTTTTGCACTTAAAATCATAACTCAGACGATTCAATGACTATATGCTCAATTGATAAGTCACGTGTATTGTGAAAGAACGAGAAGAACTCATCGACATAATGGCGCCCATCTTGAAATTCAAAATGACCAACTCGAACCAATTTATAAAGGATCTCATTGAGACAACAGCTGTTCAAAGTGTTGGTGTTAACCCTAAAAGTTTTGTTTGTTTTTATAAAGATTTTCATCAGATATTAACAAAAACATTAATGAGTGGCGGCCATCTTTGAAATCCTAGATGGCCCTTCCACATGCATATATGAATGAATTTATTTGATCCGCTGGTACTTCAAATATATGTGTAGACGCAAAAAGTAAGTCAATATCTGCAATAATAAGGGAGATATTGCTGTTAACAAGTCAAAATTGGCGGCCATTTTTTAATTCAATATGGCGGCCATCAGGGAGGTCAGATTTTGGGATCTACCTAGGAAATCATTTGTATGGGTCTATACTGCATGTGTGCCAAATTTGGTGCTTTCCTGAAAAAGTGAACGATTGACCCCAAATTTTGGATATATCTGCCTAACTAAATATGCAATAACTTGATTAATAACTTTATGATAATGTGACCATGGTCTTCTTTATAACAGAGGTTGGGAAGAAAGTGACTGTATTCTTCAGTGTGAATGCCACAAACATTGTGTTTGGAAATGTTTTTCTCTTTCCATCAATTTGTAATAGTATAATTGACAATAATGTGACCATGGTCTTCTACATTTTAGAGGTTAATGTGACCATTGCCTTCTATATTGCAGAGGTTGGGAAGAAAGCGAGTGCATTTGTGAGTGTGAACGCCACAAACATTGTGTTCCAAACTCTGGTACAAGAGTTTGAAGATTCTAGTCCGTCAGAGGAGTTCATGTTGACATGTTATCATGTGTAATTACTACTAATTAGGCTTATAGGAAAGGCCTGGGAAAACATTGAAGCAAAAGAAGAAAATGCTGATGATCAGCATTTTCTCCTTTTGCCTCAATATTTTCTTTCCTTTATTGAAAACATATCCTATCTTTTTTTGAAGACATATGGATGTAAAAGAAGAAAATGATGATATTTTGTCCTTTTCTTTAACATATCAAAAAGCGACCAAAAAGGCAAGATTTGTGTTGAGGAACACATGATTTGTCATCTGGAGCACCTTTAAGCGTTGAGCAGTCTTTGATTTTATGATTTTGGAAATATGTGAATGTTTTTCTGGCTGTTTGTTTAAGAGTAGCTCATGATAATTTCTCGTATATTGCAGAAGTAGGGAAGAAAGTGAGTGCATTTGTGAGTGTGAACGCCACAAACATTGTGTTTGGAAATGATTTTCTCTTTCTATCAATTTGTAATAGTATAATTGTCAATATCGTGGTCATGGTTTACTATATTGCAGAAGTTGGGAAGAAAGCGAGTGCATTTGTGAGTGTAAACGCCACAAACATTGTGTTCCAAACTCTGGTACAGGAGTTTGAAGATTCTAGTCCATCAGAGTTCATGTTGACTTGTCACCGTGTGTAATTAGGCTTAAAGGGAAGGCTTGGGAAAACATTGAGGCAAAAGGAGAAAATGCTGATGATCAGCATTTTCTCCTTTTGCCTCAATATTTTCTTTGCTGTATTGTGCATAATATCATTTCTTTGTTTTAAAAAAACACATGGAAGAGAAAGAAGAAAATGATATCCAGTATTTTGTCCAATTTTTATAAGCTATCAAAAATCTCCTAAAAAGAGATGGTTTGTGTTTGCACAAACCCTCAAAAAGGAAAATTTGTGTTAAGCAAAAATTACTTTGTCATCTGAAACACCTGTTTGTTTTGAGCAGTCTTTGATTTTGTCTTTTAGGAAAAGTTTGATGATTTCCTGTCAGTTTATTTCAAAGTAACTCATACTTATGTCTTGTATCTTGCAAAGGTTGGGAAGAAAGCAAGTGCATTTGTGGGTGTAAACGCCACAAATATTGTGTTTGGAAATGTTATTTCTTTTTCATCAATTTGTAGTAGTGTAATTGATGGCCCTAATTGACAATAATGTGTCTCCTACATGTATATTGCAGAGGTTGGGAAGAAAGCGAGTGCATTTGTGAGTGTGAACGCCACAAACATTGTGTTCCAAACTCTGGTACAAGAGTTTGAAGATTCTAGTCCATCAGAGGAGTTCATGTTGACATGTCATCATGTGTTACGCTTATAGGAAAGGCTTGGAAAACTTTGAGGCAAAAGAAGAAAATGCTGATGATCAGCATTTTCTCCTTTTGCCTCAATATTTTCCTTGCTTTATTGTACACATATCCTATCTTTGTTATAGAAATATGAATGTAAAAGAAGAAAATGATGATATCCAGTATTGATATCCAGTATTTTGTCCTTTTCTATAACATATCAAAAAGCGAACAAAAGGCAAGATTTGTGTTGAGGAACACATTATTTGTCATCTGGGGCACCTTTGAGCTTTGAGTAGTCTTTGATTTTATCATTTGGTTAATACATGAATGTTTTTCTGGCTGTTTGTTTAAGAGTAAATCATGATAATTTCTCATATATTGCAGAAGTAGGAAAGAAAGCGAGTGCATTTGTGAGTGTGAACGCCACAAACATTGTGTTCCAAACTCTGGTACAAGAGTTTGAAGATTCTAGTCCGTCAGAGGAGTTCATGTTGACGTGTCACCATGTTTTAGGCAGAGTTGGACAAAAAGGTAAGACATTATTCCATTACTAGCAAAATCATAGACTTATCCAAATTCAAATATAGATATTAGGGAAAAACATATTGTGAGTAGATCTACTGGTTGATAGGAAATTTATAGAAAGTGGCTTTAGCTGAAAAGAAATTATTGGAAAAGGGCTTTAATTTTTGGACAGAATGTGAAAAATGCTATAATTTTATTATCATACTTGAAATAAATGGTTTGATCTGTAGTCTTTTCAAGTTATTTCACCCATCATTAGATACTAAACAATGTGTGCAATTTTTGACGCAATCTGTTGCAACAGATAATTGGCCAGGATATCCTTCACTAATTTCAGTTACCAGGGATAATGCTCGGAAATTAACAAGGGTATGCCATTGTCATTTTCTGTTGCATCAGGCAATGCCAAAAATTGCAAGAAGAGTTTGGTATTTAATGATGGATGGAATTTTTGAAATACTTTAACCTTATTATCTTTTCTTTTTCAGATAGAAAATTTGCCCTAAAAGCAAGATTGAACAGAGCCTTACTGATTACCCTTACTCTGATAAAGAACAACATCACTAACTTTAGAACCCTACAAGTGCTTCTACCAGTTTTTAAGCTCTACACAAATAATAGTAAGTAATATAAATACATGAATAAAAATTGTCATGAATCAAGACAAGCAGCTATGGTTGAATTTTAATCTTAATCTTAAATTAAGAAATTAGATTTAAATTGAATTTAAAACTAAATAAAACCAGAAAATATTGAGAAAATTACAAATTAACAGTAACACCATCTTGATATACAAGTGAATTCTATTATTATACCCCCGCAAACGAAGTTTGGAGGGGGTATACTGGAATCAGCCTGTCGGTCCAGTGGTTGGTTGGTTGGTTGGATGGTTTGTTTGTTTGTTTGTTGGTCTGTCTCCAAAACTTTGTCCGGACAACTCCTCCTACACTTGTTGACCGCTTTAGTTCATACTTGGCACAATTGTTCATTGTAACCTGTAGATGTGCAAGACGCAAATTTCACGAAAATCGGACCGATACTTTCTGAGTTATACCCCCGCAAACGAAGTTTGGAGGGGGTATTCTGGAATCAGCCTGTCAGTCCAGTGGTTGGTTGGTTGGTTGGATGGTTTGTTTGTTTGTTGGTCTGTCTCCAAAACTTTGTCCGGACAACTCCTCCTACACTTGTTGACCGATTTAGTTCATACTTGGCACAATTGTTTATTGTGACCTGTAGATGTGCAAGACGCAAATTTCACGAAAATCGGACCGATACTTTCTGAGTTATGGCCCCTGATTTGACCAAAAAATGCTTGTCCGGATAACTTCTCCTACACTTTTGGACCGATTTAGTTCATACTTAGCACAAGTGTTCATTGTGACCTGTAGATGTGCAAGACGCAAATTTCACGGAAATCTGACCGATACTTTTTGAGTTATGGCCCCTGAATTGACCAAAAAATGCTTGTCCGGCCAACTCCTCCTACAGTTACTGTCCGATTTGCTTTATACTTGACACAGGTGTGCATTAGGACCTGTAGATTTGCAAGACGCAAATTTCACAAAGATCAGGCCGATACTTTCTGAGTTATGGCCCCTGATTTGACCAAAAATTGCTTGTCCGGATAACTCCTCCTACACTTGTGGACTGATTTTGTTCATACTTGGCACAAGTGTTCATTGTCACCTGTAGATGTGCAAGACGCAAATTTCACGGAAATTGGACTATTACTTTTTGAGTTATGGCCCCTGATTTGACCCAAAAATGCTTGTCCAGACAACTACTCCTACAGTTACTGTCCGATTTGCTTCATACTTGGCACAGGTGTGCATTAGGACCTGTAGATGTGCAAGGCGCATATTTCATGAAAATCGGACCATTACTTTTTGAGTTATTGCCCCTGATTTGACCCAAAAGTGCTTGTCCGGATAACTCCTCCTACACTTACTGTCCGATTTGCTTCATACTTTGCATACGTATGCATTAGGACCTGTAGATGTGCAACACACAAATTTCAGGGAAATCTGACATTTACTTTCTCATTTTTGGCCCTTTATTTTACCAAAAAATGCTTCTCCGGACAACTCCTCCTTTAGTTACTGTCCGATTTGCTTCATACTTGGCACATGTGTGCATTAACTTCTGTAGATGTGCAAGACGCACATTTCATGAAAATCAGACCGGCACTTTCTGAGTTATAGCCTCTGATTTGACAAAAATGCTTGTCCGGACAATTCCTCCTACAGTTACTGAACAATTTGTTTCATACTTGGCACAGGTATGCATTAGGACCTGTATATATGCAAGATGCAAAATTCATGGAAATCAGACAGATACTTTCTGAGTTATTGCCCCTGATTGGACCAAATTTCAAGAAAATCGGATTGACAATTTCTGAGTATGGCTCCTGATTCAACAAAAACGCTTGTCTGAACAAAGGTGGTGGCGGGGGTATTTTTATCACCTTCAGTGATAGATTTCTAGTTTTATCATATTTTCATGCTCTTGTATTGAAAGATCAGGGGAATATTGTTTTACTTGTGTCTGTCCGTCCATCTGTCTGTCAGAAAATATCATTGGCCATTTTGAGGGCATTGATGTTTCACAAATACATCTTGTTTTTTATTTTAACATTAATGATATACTTTAACATTGATTATGGATATGATTATTATACCCCCACAAACAAAGTTTGGAGGGGGTATACTGGAATCAACCTGTCGGTCCAGTGGTTGGATGGTTGGTTGGATGGTTGGTCTGTCTCCAAAACTTTGCCTGGACAACTCCTCCTACACTTGTTGACTGATTTTGTTCATACTTGGCACAAGTGTTCATTGTGACCTGCAGATGTGCAAGACACAAATTTCACGAAAATCAGACTGATACTTTTTGAGTTATGGCCCCGCAAACGAAGTTTGGAGGGGGTATACTGGAATCAACCTGTCAGTCCAGTGGTTGGATGGTTTTATGGCCCTTGATTTTACCAAAAAATGCTTGTCTGGATAGTTCCTCCTTTAGTTACTATCTGATTTGTTTCATACTTGGCACAGATGTGCATTAACTTCTGTACATGTGCAAGATGCACATTTCACGAAAATCAGACCGACTTTTTTCGAGGTATGGCCCCTGATTTGACAAAAATGCTTGTCCGTGCAATTCCTCCTACAGTTAATGAACAATTTGCTTCATATTTGGCACAGGTATGCATTAGGACCTGTTTATATGCAAGATGCAAAATCTATGGAAATCAGACCAATACTTTCTGAGTTATGGCCCCTGATTGGACCAAATTTCAATAAAATCGGATTGACAATTTCTGAGTATGGCTCCTAAATCAACAAAAACACTTGTCCAAACAAAGGTGGTGGCGGGGGTATTTTTATCACCTTCAGTGATAGATTTCTAGTGTTAAACTTGTGCCAATTAAGACAGTGTTGGATGAACAGGGATTGGATATTTGTATCGAGTTTTCATAGATGTCTTCTTTTTATATACCAATGCTTATGGCTTTCCTGTGTTGTGCATTTGCTTATAGTTTCACAATTTTACATGGAAAAGATAATAGATTAAAGATTGGTCAATAAACCTTAGTTATAATGAAATAGGCACAGGAATTTGCCTTAGGCACAGGAATGTTCCACAAATATTTTTTTCAAGTAAAAAAAAAATTATATATAATTTCAGGTGTAAATTCCTCGTATCTAGGGAAGCACAACTCCATCCCACCCGTGTGTAAAGTTGTTCTACAGTGTAGTAGAAAACATGCCACAGTGTTGAAGTATGCTCTGGATATACTGAATAACCTTACAAAGTCAAGTAAGTCCGTTTTTAACTTGTATGTTTGCAGATTCTATAGTTATGTGCCCTCTTTTGCAGGAGTATGGCTGAGTGGAATCCATCAAAAAGAGGGAAAAATGATATTCATGAATAATTTGAAACAACATACACAAACTTACACCAGTATAAGGAGATATTACAAAATATTTTTACAGGCTAGAAGTAATGTGCTTGACAAAAATTACAATACATAATTTAGTGATTATGACCTTTTACATTTGAGCTATTGTCATGGCGTTGTGTCAGTCGTGTGTGCGTCCGTGCGTTAAATTTTTCTTTACAAATCTTCTCCTCTGAAACCAGTGGGCCAATTTTGACCAAACTTGGTTTCTTCAAAGAATTTTGATTGGTCCGTAAATGTAGGCGTGGCAGGGCGGGGCTTATCAGACTTAGAGAAATCACAAAATAATTCTTTAAAAATCAACCATTTGGCCAATTTTGACCAAACTTGGCAGAAATGTTCCTTGGGTGACTCTTTACATAATTTGTCTGTGAAATTTTGATTGGTCTGTAAATGTGGGTGTGGCAGGGCGGGGCTTATCAGACTCAGAGAAATCACAAAATAATTCTTTAAAAATCTTGTCCTCTCAAACCAGCCAGCCAATTTTGACCAAACTTTGCAGGAATGTTCCTTGGGTGACCCTTTACTTAGATTGTTCAAAGAATTTTGATTGGACCATAAATGTGGGCGTGGCAGGGCGGTGCTTATCACACTTAGAGAAATCACAAAATAATTCTTTAAAAATCAACCATTTGGTCAATTTTGACAAAACTTGGCAGAAATTTACCTTGGGTGACCCTTTACTTAAATTGTGTGTGGAATTTGATTGGTCCATAAATGTGTGCATGGCAGGGCGGGGCTTTTCACACTTAGAGAAATCACAAAAGAATTCTTTAAAAATCAGCCTTTTGGCCAATTTTGACCAAACTTGGCAGAAGTTTACCTTGGGTGACCCTTTAGCTTAATTATTCAAAAAAATTTTATTGATTCATAAATGTGGGTGTGGCAGGGCGGGGCTTATCAGACTTAGAGAAATCCCAAAATAATTCTTTAGAAATCAATCTTATAGCCAATTTTGACCAAATTTGGCAGAGATTTACCTTGGGTGACCCTTTACTTAGACAGTTGGTGAAATTTTGACTGGTCCATGAATGAGAGCTTCGCAGGGTGGGGCTTATCAGACTTACAGAAATTACAAATTAATTCTTTAAAATCAACCATTCTGCCAATTTTGACTAACTTAGCAGAAATTACCTTGGGTAGCTCTTTACTTAAATTGTCAGTGAAATTTTGATTGGTCCATAAATGTGGGCGTGGCAGGGTTGGCTTATTAGACCCATTGGAGAAATCTCAAAATAATTCTTTATAAATCAACCAATGGGCCAATGTAGACCAATTTTGGCAGTAATGTTCCTTGGGTGGCGCTTTTTTTTTATTGTTTGTGAAACCTTGATTGACCCATTAATGTGGATGTGGCAGGTAGGGCTAACAGAATGGGAGAAATCACAAAATTATTCTTTAAAAAACAACCGTTTGGTCAATTCATTACAAACTTGGCAGAAATGTTCATTGGGTAGTCCTTTACTTACATTATCAGTGAAAATTTGATTGGTCTATAAATATGGATGCAATAGGGCAGGGCTTATCAGAATTGGACAAACCATGAAATAAGTTCTTTAGAATGAAACCAATGGGCCAATTCAGTCCAAACTTGGCAGAAATGTTCCTTGGGCAACCCTGCTCAAGATTTGGTAGTGCAAGGCTTACAAGAAATCATGAGATAATTCTTTCACTATATAGCCAGTGGAGTGATTCAGGCCCTCTTGGGCCTCTTGTTTTTGCCATCGTATCATAAGATTGGGGTCATATTGTTTTACCCTTGTACATCTCTCTGTTTGTCAGTCTCTCACATCTTGTTATTTTTTTTTCTATATTCAGGAAACAATGCAGCCAGAACTATAGGTGGAGATTATGTGCCTTCAATCCTGGCTCTCTACCACGACTGGCACACTGCAGATACAAAACACAGGCATGTCAGTATAAGAAAGGGCCTTCTGAATGTGCTGAAAAATATTACCAATCTTAGTAAGTATTTTGTACGGACAAATGGCCCCTTCCTTTAATTTAGTATAAATGGCATACTGCAAGATACAAAACATAGGCATGTCCGTATTAGAAAGGGCCTTCTCAATGTGCTGAAGAATATTACCAATTTTAGTAAGTACTTTATAGCTTAGTCGTACGAAAATAAGGTAAGGGGCCATTTGTGCATATTATATGGACAAATGGCCCCTTCCCTTATTTTACCATGACTGGCACACAGCAGATACAAAACATAGACATGTCAGTATTATAAAGGGCCTTCTGAATGTGCTGAAAAACATTACCAATCTTAGTAAGTATTTTATATCATAGTCATAATAAAATAAGGGAAGGGGCCTTTAGTGCATATTATATGGACAAATGGTCCCTTCCCTTATATTCATATGACGGACATACAACAGATACCAAACATGGACATCATGTCCGTATCAGAAAAGACCTCTGAATGTGCAGAAGAATATTACCAATCTTAGTAAGTATTTTGTATGTCCAAATGGCCCCTTTCCTCTATTTTACCATGACTGGCACACTGCAAGTACAATACATAGACATGTCCATATTAGAAAAGGCCTTCTGAATGTATTGAAGAACATTACCAATCTTAGTAAGTATTTTATATGGACAAATGGGCCCTTCCCTTTATTTTGTATGACTGGTATAAATCAGATACAAAACATAGACATGTCAGTATTAGAAAGGTCCTTCTGAATGCGCTGAAAAACATTACCAATCTTAGTAAGTCTTTGCCATTTGCAATGCCTATTGTGAAAATACCATGAATGTACAACATTAATCATGTCTCTGGTATGATCGAAACCTGATAGTATTAGATGTAAGGAATAGCAATGAATTTTATGCTAAAAACAGACAGGGTTCACCGTCATGTTTTGATAAACCATCGGTGTGTTGTTATAAAAGCTAGTAACTACAGCTTCAATCAAAGGCTTTAAGCATAGTTGCTGGGTTTTAGAATTACAAGGGCAAAATATCATTGTTTGTCCGAAATAACGTCAATATTTACTTGCTAATAGTGAACTCTATTCATTTGCTACAATTTCGTCCTCTCCTTAAAAAGATTATCTCTCTGAAAAAAAAAATAGTTTTCACCTCTGAAATAAATGCATCTAATATTTGATATTTTGACATTTTCATTTAGTCATACATGTAGTTGTTATTTAGTTTTCTAAAGAAATAAAATTTAGGCAGTGATCATGCAGATGGTCACCTATTCAAATTTTTTATGACCTTTCGATAAAATGTCACCTGATATAAAAATGTTTGTAAGTTGACATGAATTTTAATAAAATATTTTGACTACTGTCAGGATCTGGTAGAAAAGCCCTTGTAGAAGCCCATGGTATCCGTATACTGTATGAGAGCGCGCAGGATGTGATAGACTGTCGAGAGATGGAGGGTTTGATCCTCCTGGCCAGCGTGATAATGAGGAAGTGCTGTCCACGCAATAAACTGCCACTGTCGGATATACAGAGTGTTGTCAAGTTTGAAAAGCCTCTGTCAGAGCTGTATCCTGAAGAAAGCACAGGTGAGGTCATTTATGATTAACTTAATTATCAAGGAATTAAAAAAACTACTTTAACGTAGCAATATACCACTTGACCCTCTTTAAAATGTTACATTGCAAAAGCAAGTCTTAGTGTAGCATTGAATTACCAATTCATCATTTGAAAGGCTTTGATAATGTTAAAGCAACTTATATACCCATCATGTTTATTTGTTATGCCCCCGTATCGAGAGATCGGGGGCATATTGTTTTACTCGTGTCCGTCCGTCTGTCTGTCCGTCTGTCTGTCCGTCTGTCCGTCCGTCTGTCCGAAAACTTAACCTTGGCCTTTTCTCCAAAAGTATTTGAAATACAAAGCTCAAATTTGGTATGCAACTTCCTTTCAACAATATCTATCTGTTCCATGCAATTTGACCTTCCTCAAGGTCATCCGTTAACTCTTATCAACCCTTTACTCTACGAAAACTTAACCTTCTACTCCGAAAACTTAACCTTGGCATTTTCTCCAAAAGTATTTGACATACAAAGCTCAAATTTGGTATGCAACTTCCTTTCAACGATATCTATCTGTTTCAAGCAATTTGACCTTCCTCAAGGTCATCCCTTAACCCTTAATAACCCTTTACTCCACGAAAATTTAACATTTTAGAAAAATGGCCGTTTCGGGGGCATTTGTGTTTCACAAACACATCTTGTTTTTCATTCTTTTTTTTTTGTTTGTTTAACCCTTTCATCAATCATTTATTCGCATGATCATTCATTTGATTTTCCTTCATCATTTGACAATCAAAATATAAAAATAAATAGGAAATACAGGAAATTCTGTCCAATAAACTAGCCGCTATAAGTAACAAGGTTTGATTATCCTTTCTATGGTTTTAGAAGTGAAGCTGTTCATTTCCCTACCAGAAGATTTGCTAGGTTGGTAATGTATGCAGAGCTTAAAGATAGAGGTGTATAGGCATGTCAAAAGGCAAAATAGTTGTACCAAAATTCTTTAACAGTACTCATCACAATTGTTTGTGGGACAATTGCAATGAGTACCCACAATATAGAAGTTGATACTTTTTCCATCCTTTATTTTTGCTCAGTATGCCTCAAAGTTGTGAACACAATAAACTACCAACGAAATGTTGTAAAGTATCTCATTGTAAAACTCACAATGTCTTAATTATTGTAGTTTGTATTTTGAGATATAAAACTAACTAAGTGTTGCTCAAATTCTATTTATTAGACATTTCCCAAGCAGTAGAATATTGCATTTGTCTAAAATTTAAATATTATATTTGAAAAAATGATTTTGAACATTAAGTTAATCGGGTAGATGAAGCATATTGAAACATATGAGGGAAATGGAGAAATACTGGTTATCAGCATCTCCTTGTTTTCTTTCAAAAGTCTAAGAAATATTTCCATATGCAGACTAAACAGTAAACACTCATATACACAAGTTTTGCAGATCTCAGAAAATTAGCTTGTTTTTATCCTTCATCCTTTCTAACAAAAAAATTCATTTGTATAGCAAAATGATTTTTATGTGCTTGATTGATTATGTTGTATGTTTTGCCATTACATTGTTTTATAAATGTACCTCTGTATAATTTTTCAACAGTGACAAAGAAGTGTAAGGCATTTAGATACAATATTTTTCATTAGTAGAAAACTTACTCAATTAGACATCCAGAGATCCAATTTAGAATGGAAATTTATTTGAATGAAAATGAATAATCTTGGTAAACTTTTAACTCTCTTTACATATTACCCTTTCCCAAATGATGAAAATACCAAATTTATGAAAAGTCCAACTTTAAAGGTGTCCCAAACTCTTAGATTGAAAAAACAAATGTGAAGGATATAATATTATTTTGATTCAAGACAAAAGAAACAATTGAGGGAAAAATAAGAAATAGGTTTTTAATCCACTTGTTTTCTCTCTCAATATTATAAAGTTTTATGTTGTCCGGGCATCTGATCAAGGTGTTATTTCGGTAAGGGTAAATCACAAAGCTCAAAATTTTTCAGAAACTTCTGAAATGATGATAGCAAAACCTCTCAGTTGGATCTCTGATAATTCAAGTTATTTAGCCTTTAGTGTAGATAGATGTAAGCATTAGCATTTTCTTCTTGAATTTTACACATACCAGAATCTAACACTGTACCAATTTTAACCCTTTCCCAAACGGCATAATTTAAGGGTGATCCACTTCAAAAACTGCAACAAATGACAAAATGGAAGTTATAAAAGATAGAATTTGTGTAAAATGTGGCATAGAAAATATTGAGACAAAAGGAGAAACTGCTGGTAATCAGCAGTTTCTTCTTTTGTTTCAATGTTTTACCAAGCCTTTTCTATTAGGGATGTCAAAACCAGGTATTGTTTGAGAAAGGGTTAGAAATTAACAGTCCTGCATAAAGATGCTTTTCAAAGCAGTATTGAGATAAAAAAAAAAAAAAAAAAAAAACACCAAAGCTGGCAGTGCCTGGTGATGGCATTGAAGACCAGCAATCATCCAGATCAGCCTGTACCAGCATGCAATCTGATCAAGATCCATGCTGTTCTCTTGTAGCTTCTTCATTTCTTTTGTCAACTGTGAGAGACTAGCATGGATTGGATATTGATCAGACTGCATGTATACCCTGACTACTCTGTATCTAATCTATGATAGTCTGAAATGCCCTTTTCACTTTTAGACATTAGCTTATATCATTTTTGTCAACACATAGCCATTTATTGTTGGCGCAAGATCATATGGCACATGTTTACGTTTTGTTCAAATGTAAACAAAACCTTGTTCCATAAAACGCAGAAAAATCTGAACAGTGAACAGACCACTCTTTCACTGTACCTACATTTTCAACATGTCTACGTCACTACTTATAAAGAATTTATTCATCTTTTATACAACACTGTTTTGTTTACATTTGGACAAAATGTAAACATGTGCCATACGATCTTGCACCAACAATAGTTCACATCTCACACTGTTTTGATAGTAACATTAATATATCTAGGACTTCAAGTAGATACCATAGTCTTTTCTGGTAATGTTTATTGTAACCATCTTTTATCTTTTCTTTCATTATTCATTAAATACTATACCTTATACAGATTTTAAACTAATTTCAGAAATAAATGTATGATTGTACATGTAATAAATGTTTGAAATGATTTTTATGCCCCTGTATCGAAAATATCTGGGGCATATTGTTTTACTTGTGCCCATCTGTCTGTCTGTCTGAAAACTTAACATTAGACAGTTTGAAGCATATGTGTTTCACAAACACATCTTGTGTTGTTTTAAAAACAACAGCAAAAACTGTATCACAAAGCAGACTTCATGAAATACTGTCAGTCTGCCTGACATATCTGCTTAAATTGAGGGAGGTCTGGTAAAATGAAACACCTTTACCAGGCTAAATGACCTGTTCAAAAAATAGCAAAAAAGGAAATTGTAAATGTTATTTTAACCATTTCTAAGGAGCTAGGATTTCAAACTGTTCAGTACTAAACCAATTTCTTAACAGTAGGATATTTGGATAATGTGAGAAGCATTTGACTGAGCAAAACTTGTAAGTTTAAAGAGATATATTGTATTGTAAAATTATTCGTGTGATAAAACATGGTTTGGTCTTACATATTTCTTAACTTCACCAGTCCCACTAGTTGTCCTGTGAAAAAAATATTGAGTATTTTGTGAAGTCCGTCACAAACAATTTACAAACTATGCATTGCCGAGCCCGGATAGCTCAGTCGGTTACGTCGGAGTCTGTCAATCCAGGGGTCTCGAGTTCGAACCCCGGCTCGGCCAGTATCCATTCTGACATTTGACTAAAGTCATTTGTCTCTCACCAATGGGTGTGAATCATCTATGTGAGAGAGCAGCTGGAGGCTTGGTTTGGATATTATGGTTGTACTGGTGCGAGAAATACCAGGAACCCATGGTTAGGTGCTCCAGCCGCCGCGATATGACCCCCGGTAGTTGAAAACGGCGTAAAACCCCAATAAACTCAAACTCAAACAAACCATGCATTGAATAAAGTAAGAATTTCAAGTAAAATTATGAAAGTTTTAAGTATTACTTGTATAATCATTTCATGGCAAAGGTCAATTTAATTGAAAGGAAAAAGAAAACAATCAAAGACTTGGTAGCAAGGGCTTGCTTTTGGATCTGTTGAACATTTTTTTGCTTCCGATAGGTTTAGCTTCTTTACAGGTATAGATATGAGTGGTAATGGCTCTTCAAGATGCAACATATCGTTCAATTTTCATCAAACCCTACATTGTGGGTACTCATTAGAATCGTCTTGTCAAGATGATTCAAATGAGTACCCACAACATAGGTGTTTGATATGAAATAACACAGTTAGAAGCCGTTACCCCTTCTTATCTGTTACTCTGCCACTTACAAAATTATACATTTCAGATGCTGGAGCCGCCACATTAAACAGTGAGGGTGCAGACAGTGATAACAGCTCTCTAGATGATGATGATGACATTGATAGTGATGATGAACGATTTAAAACAGACAATATTGAGGAGGTAGGAGAATTATTTGTTTGGTAAAGGTATAAACAGTGAGGGTGCAGACAGTGATAACAGCTCTCTAGATAATGATGATGACATTGATAGTGATGATGAACGATTTAAAACAGACAATATTGAGGAGGTAGGATAATTATTTGTTTGGTTAAGGTTTAAACAGTGAGGGTGCAGACAGTGATAACAGCTCTCTAGATGATGATGATGACATTGATAGTGATGATGAACGATTTAAAACAGACAATATTGAGGAGGTAGGGGAATTATTTGTTTAGTAAAGGTTTAAACAGTGAGGGTGCTGACAGTGATAACAGCTCTCTTGATGATGATGATGACATTGATAGTGATGATGAACGATTTAAAACAGACAATATTGAGGAGGTAGGAGAATTATTTGTTTGGTAAAGGTTTAAACAGTGAGGGTGCTGACAGTGATAACAGCTCTCTAGATGATGATGATGACATTGATAGTGATGATGAACGATTTAAAACAGACAATATTGAGGAGGTAGGAGAATTATTTGTTTAGTAAAGGTATAAACAGTGAGGGTGCAGACAGTGATAACAGCTCTCTTGATGATGATGATGACATTGATAGTGATGATGAACGATTTAAAACAGACAATATTGAGGAGGTAGGAGAATTATTTGTTTGGTAAAGGTTTAAACAGTGAGGGTGCTGACAGTGATAACAGCTCTCTAGATGATGATGATGATGACATTGATAGTGATGATGAACGATTTAAAACAGACAATATTGAGGAGGTAGGAGAATTATTTGTTTAGTAAAGGTATAAACAGTGAGGGTGCAGACAGTGATAACAGCTCTCTTGATGATGATGATGACATTGATAGTGATGATGAACGATTTAAAACAGACAATATTGAGGAGGTAGGAGAATTATTTGTTTGGTAAAGGTTTAAACAGTGAGGGTGCAGACAGTGATAACAGCTCTCTAGATGATGATGATGACATTGATAGTGATGATGAACGATTTAAAACAGACAATATTGAGGAGGTAGGAGAATTATTTGTTTGGTAAAGGTTTAAACAGTGAGGGTGCAGACAGTGATAACAGCTCTCTAGATGATGATGATGACATTGATAGTGATGATGAATGATTTAAAACAGACAATATTGAGGAGGTAGGAGAATTATTTGTTTGGTAAAGGTTTAAACAGTGAGGGTGCTGACAGTGATAACAGCTCTCTAGATAATGATGATGACATTGATAGTGATGATGAACGATTTAAAACAGACAATATTGAGGAGGTAGGAGAATTATTTGTTTGGTAAAGGTTTAAACAGTGAGGGTGCTGACAGTGATAACAGCTCTCTAGATAATGATGATGACATTGATAGTGATGATGAACGATTTAAAACAGACAATATTGAGGAGGTAGGATAATTATTTGTTTGGTAAAGGTTTAAACAGTGAGGGTGCAGACAGTGATAACAGCTCTCTAGATGATGATGATGACATTGATAGTGATGATGAACGATTTAAAACAGACAATATTGAGGAGGTAGGAGAATTATTTGTTTGGTAAATGTTTAAACAGTGAGGGTGCAGACAGTGATAACAGCTCTCTAGATAATGATGATGACATTGATAGTGATGATGAACGATTTAAAACAGACAATATTGAGGAGGTAGGAGAATTATTTGTTTGGTAAAGGTTTAAACAGTGAGGGTGCAGACAGTGATAACAGCTCTCTAGATGATGATGATGACATTGATAGTGATGATGAAGGATTTAAAACAGACAATATTGAGGAGGTAGGAGAATTATTTGTTTGGTAAAGGTTTAAACAGTGAGGGTGCTGACAGTGATAACAGCTCTCTAGATGATGATGATGACATTGATAGTGATGATGAACGATTTAAAACAGACAATATTGAGGAGGTAGGGTAATTATTTGTTTAGTAAAGGTATAAACAGTGAGGGTGCAGACAGTGATAACAGCTCTCTAGATGATGATGATGACATTGATAGTGATGATGAACGATTTAAAACAGACAATATTGAGGAGGTAGGAGAATTATTTGTTTGGTAAAGGTTTAAACAGTGAGGGTGCTGACAGTGATAACAGCTCTCTTGATGATGATGATGACATTGATAGTGATGATGAACGATTTAAAACAGACAATATTGAGGAGGTAGGAGAATTATTTGTTTGGTAAAGGTTTAAACAGTGAGGGTGCAGACAGTGATAACAGCTCTCTAGATGATGATGATGACATTGATAGTGATGATGAACGATTTAAAACAGACAATATTGAGGAGGTAGGAGAATTATTTGTTTGGTAAAGGTTTAAACAGTGAGGGTGCTGACAGTGATAACAGCTCTCTAGATAATGATGATGATGACATTGATAGTGATGATGAACGATTTAAAACAGACAATATTGAGGAGGTAGGAGAATTATTTGTTTAGTAAAGGTTTAAACAGTGAGGGTGCAGACAGTGATAACAGCTCTCTAGATGATGATGATGACATTGATAGTGATGATGAACGATTTAAAACAGACAATATTGAGGAGGTAGGAGAATTATTTGTTTGGTAAAGGTTTAAACAGTGAGGGTGCTGACAGTGATAACAGCTCTCTTGATGATGATGATGACATCGATAGTGATGATGAACGATTTAAAACAGACAATATTGAGGAGGTAGGAGAATTATTTGTTTGGTTAAGGTTTAAACAGTGAGGATGCTGACAGTGATAACAGCTCTCTAGATAATGATGATGACATTGATAGTGATGATGAAGGATTTAAAACAGACAATATTGAGGAGGTAGGGGAATTATTTGTTTGGTAAAGGTTTAAACAGTGAGGGTGCTGACAGTGATAACAGCTCTCTTGATGATGATGATGACATTGATAGTGATGATGAACGATTTAAAACAGACAATATTGAGGAGGTAGGAGAATTATTTGTTTGGTAAAGGTTTAAACAGTGAGGGCGCTGACAGTGATAACAGCTCTCTAGATGATGATGATGACATTGATAGTGATGATGAACGATTTAAAACAGACAATATTGAGGAGGTAGGAGAATTATTTGTTTGGTAAAGGTATAAACAGTGAGGGTGCTGACAGTGATAACAGCTCTCTAGATGATGATGATGATGACATTGATAGTGATGATGAACGATTTAAAACAGACAATATTGAGGAGGTAGGGGAATTATTTGTTTAGTAAAGGTTTAAACAGTGAGGGTGCTGACAGTGATAACAGCTCTCTAGATAATGATGATGACATTGATAGTGATGATGAACGATTTAAAACAGACAATATTGAGGAGGTAGGAGAATTATTTGTTTGGTAAAGGTTTAAACAGTGAGGGTGCTGACAGTGATAACAGATCTCTAGATGATGATGATGACATTGATAGTGATGATGAAGGATTTAAAACAGACAATATTGAGGAGGTAGGATAATTATTTGTTTGGTAAAGGTTTAAACAGTGAGGGTGCAGACAGTGATAACAGCTCTCTAGATGATGATGATGACATTGATAGTGATGATGAACGATTTAAAACAGACAATATTGAGGAGGTAGGGTAATTATTTGTTTGGTAAAGGTTTAAACAGTGAGGGTGCTGACAGTGATAACAGCTCTCTAGATGATGATGATGACATTGATAGTGATGATGAACGATTTAAAACAGACAATATTGAGGAGGTAGGAGAATTATTTGTTTGGTAAAGGTTTAAACAGTGAGGGTGCTGACAGTGATAACAGCTCTCTTGATGATGATGATGACATTGATAGTGATGATGAACGATTTAAAACAGACAATATTGAGGAGGTAGGAGAATTATTTGTTTGGTTAAGGTTTAAACAGTGAGGGTGCTGACAGTGATAACAGCTCTCTAGATGATGATGATGATATTGATAGTGATGATGAACGATTTAAAACAGACAATATTGAGGAGGTAGGAGAATTATTTGTTTGGTTAAGGTTTAAACAGTGAGGGTGCTGACAGTGATAACAGCTCTCTAGATGATGATGATGACATTGATAGTGATGATGAACGATTTAAAACAGACAATATTGAGGAGGTAGGAGAATTATTTGTTTAGTAAAGGTTTAAACAGTGAGGGTGCTGACAGTGATAACAGCTCTCTAGATGATGATGATGACATTGATAGTGATGATGAACGATTTAAAACAGACAATATTGAGGAGGTAGGAGAATTATTTGTTTGGTAAAGGTATAAACAGTGAGGGTGCAGACAGTGATAACAGCTCTCTTGATGATGATGATGACATTGATAGTGATGATGAACGATTTAAAACAGACAATATTGAGGAGGTAGGAGAATTATTTGTTTGGTAA
Source organism: Fragum sueziense (assembly GCA_963680895.1). NCBI lineage: Eukaryota > Metazoa > Mollusca > Bivalvia > Cardiida > Cardiidae > Fragum > Fragum sueziense. The sequence continues at coordinate 34,459,409 of OY804598.1, read as the reverse complement.
AGGTTTAAACAGTGAGGGTGCAGACAGTGATAACAGCTCTCTAGATGATGATGATGACATTGATAGTGATGATGAACGATTTAAAACAGACAATATTGAGGAGGTAGGATAATTATTTGTTTGGTAAAGGTTTAAACAGTGAGGGTGCTGACAGTGATAACAGATCTCTAGATGATGATGATGACATTGATAGTGATGATGAACGATTTAAAACAGACAATATTGAGGAGGTAGGAGAATTATTTGTTTGGTAAAGGTTTAAACAGTGAGGATGCTGACAGTGATAACAGCTCTCTAGATGATGATGATGACATTGATAGTGATGATGAACGATTTAAAACAGACAATATTGAGGAGGTAGGAGAATTATTTGTTTGGTAAAGGTATAAACAGTGAGGGTGCTGACAGTGATAACAGCTCTCTAGATGATGATGATGACATTGATAGTGATGATGAACGATTTAAAACAGACAATATTGAGGAGGTAGGAGAATTATTTGTTTGGTTAAGGTTTAAACAGTGAGGATGCTGACAGTGATAACAGCTCTCTTGATGATGATGATGACATTGATAGTGATGATGAACGATTTAAAACAGACAATATTGAGGAGGTAGGATAATTATTTGTTTGGTAAATGTTTAAACAGTGAGGGTGCTGACAGTGATAACAGCTCTCTAGATGATGATGATGACATTGATAGTGATGATGAACGATTTAAAACAGACAATATTGAGGAGGTAGGAGAATTATTTGTTTGGTAAAGGTTTAAACAGTGAGGGTGCTGACAGTGATAACAGCTCTCTAGATGATGATGATGACATTGATAGTGATGATGAACGATTTAAAACAGACAATATTGAGGAGGTAGGAGAATTATTTGTTTGGTAAAGGTTTAAACAGTGTGGGTGCTGACAGTGATAACAGCTCTCTTGATGATGATGATGACATTGATAGTGATGATGAACGATTTAAAACAGACAATATTGAGGAGGTAGGATAATTATTTGTTTGGTAAATGTTTAAACAGTGAGGGTGCTGACAGTGATAACAGCTCTCTAGATGATGATGATGACATTGATAGTGATGATGAACGATTTAAAACAGACAATATTGAGGAGGTAGGAGAATTATTTGTTTGGTAAAGGTTTAAACAGTGAGGGTGCTGACAGTGATAACAGCTCTCTAGATGACGATGATGACATTGATAATGATGATGAACGATTTAAAACAGACAATATTGAGGAGGTAGGAGAATTATTTGTTTGGTAAAGGTATAAACAGTGAGGGTGCTGACAGTGATAACAGCTCTCTAGATGATGATGATGACATTGATAGTGATGATGAACGATTTAAAACAGACAATATTGAGGAGGTAGGAGAATTATTTGTTTAGTAAAGGTATAAACAGTGAGGGTGCTGACAGTGATAACAGCTCTCTAGATGATGATGATGACATTGATAGTGATGATGAACGATTTAAAACTGACAATATTGAGGAGGTAGGAGAATTATTTGTTTGGTAAAGGTTTAAACAGTGAGGGTGCAGACAGTGATAACAGCTCTCTTGATGATGATGATGACATTGATAGTGATGATGAACGATTTAAAACAGACAATATTGAGGAGGTAGGAGAATTATTTGTTTGGTAAAGGTTTAAACAGTGAGGGTGCAGACAGTGATAACAGCTCTCTAGATAATGATGATGACATTGATAGTGATGATGAACGATTTAAAACAGACAATATTGAGGAGGTAGGATAATTATTTGTTTGGTAAAGGTTTAAACAGTGAGGGTGCTGACAGTGATAACAGCTCTCTAGATGATGATGATGACATTGATAGTGATGATGAACGATTTAAAACAGACAATATTGAGGAGGTAGGATAATTATTTGTTTGGTAAATGTTTAAACAGTGAGGGTGCTGACAGTGATAACAGCTCTCTAGATAATGATGATGATATTGATAGTGATGATGAACAATTTAAAACAGACAATATTGAGGAGGTAGGGGAATTATTTGTTTGGTAAAGGTTTAAACAGTGAGGGTGCTGACAGTGATAACAGCTCTCTAGATGATGATGATGACATTGATAGTGATGATGAACGATTTAAAACAGACAATATTGAGGAGGTAGGAGAATTATTTGTTTGGTAAAGGTTTAAACAGTGAGGGTGCAGACAGTGATAACAGCTCTCTAGATGATGATGATGACATTGATAGTGATGATGAACGATTTAAAACAGACAATATTGAGGAGGTAGGAGAATTATTTGTTTGGTAAAGGTTTAAACAGTGAGGGTGCAGACAGTGATAACAGCTCTCTAGATGATGATGATGACATTGATAGTGATGATGAACGATTTAAAACAGACAATATTGAGGAGGTAGGGGAATTATTTGTTTGGTAAAGGTTTAAACAGTGAGGGTGCTGACAGTGATAACAGCTCTCTTGATGATGATGATGACATTGATAGTGATGATGAACGATTTAAAACAGACAATATTGAGGAGGTAGGAGAATTATTTGTTTGGTAAAGGTTTAAACAGTGAGGGTGCTGACAGTGATAACAGCTCTCTTGATGATGATGATGACATTGATAGTGATGATGAACGATTTAAAACAGACAATATTGAGGAGGTAGGAGAATTATTTGTTTGGTTAAGGTTTAAACAGTGAGGATGCTGACAGTGATAACAGCTCTCTTGATGATGATGATGACATTGATAGTGATGATGAACGATTTAAAACAGACAATATTGAGGAGGTAGGAGAATTATTTGTTTGGTAAAGGTATAAACAGTGAGGGCGCTGACAGTGATAACAGCTCTCTTGATGATGATGATGATGACATTGATAGTGATGATGAACGATTTAAAACAGACAATATTGAGGAGGTAGGATAATTATTTGTTTGGTAAAGGTTTAAACAGTGAGAGTGCTGACAGTGATAACAGCTCTCTAGATGATGATGATGACATTGATAGTGATGATGAACGATTTAAAACAGACAATATTGAGGAGGTAGGATAATTATTTGTTTGGTAAAGGTTTAAACAGTGAGGGTGCAGACAGTGATAACAGCTCTCTTGATGATGATGATGACATTGATAGTGATGATGAACGATTTAAAACAGACAATATTGAGGAGGTAGGAGAATTATTTGTTTAGTAAAGGTATAAACAGTGAGGGTGCAGACAGTGATAACAGCTCTCTAGATAATGATGATGACATTGATAGTGATGATGAACGATTTAAAACAGACAATATTGAGGAGGTAGGAGAATTATTTGTTTGGTAAATGTTTAAACAGTGAGGGTGCTGACAGTGATAACAGCTCTCTTGATGATGATGATGACATTGATAGTGATGATGAACGATTTAAAACAGACAATATTGAGGAGGTAGGATAATTATTTGTTTGGTAAAGGTTTAAACAGTGAGGGTGCAGACAGTGATAACAGCTCTCTAGATGATGATGATGACATTGATAGTGATGATGAACGATTTAAAACAGACAATATTGAGGAGGTAGGAGAATTATTTGTTTGGTAAAGGTTTAAACAGTGAGGGTGCTGACAGTGATAACAGCTCTCTTGATGATGATGATGACATTGATAGTGATGATGAACGATTTAAAACAGACAATATTGAGGAGGTAGGAGAATTATTTGTTTGGTAAAGGTATAAACAGTGAGGGTGCTGACAGTGATAACAGCTCTCTAGATGATGATGATGACATTGATAGTGATGATGAACGATTTAAAACAGACAATATTGAGGAGGTAGGAGAATTATTTGTTTGGTAAAGGTATAAACAGTGAGGGTGCTGACAGTGATAACAGCTCTCTAGATAATGATGATGACATTGATAGTGATGATGAACGATTTAAAACAGACAATATTGAGGAGGTAGGAGAATTATTTGTTTGGTAAAGGTATAAACAGTGAGGGCGCTGACAGTGATAACAGCTCTCTTGATGATGATGATGACATTGATAGTGATGATGAATGATTTAAAACAGACAATATTGAGGAGGTAGGATAATTATTTGTTTAGTAAAGGTATAAACAGTGAGGGTGCTGACAGTGATAACAGCTCTCTTGATGATGATGATGACATTGATAGTGATGATGAACGATTTAAAACAGACAATATTGAGGAGGTAGGAGAATTATTTGTTTGGTAAAGGTATAAACAGTGAGGGTGCTGACAGTGATAACAGCTCTCTAGATGATGATGATGACATTGATAGTGATGATGAACGATTTAAAACAGACAATATTGAGGAGGTAGGAGAATTATTTGTTTGGTAAAGGTTTAAACAGTGAGGGTGCTGACAGTGATAACAGCTCTCTAGATAATGATGATGACATTGATAGTGATGATGAACGATTTAAAACAGACAATATTGAGGAGGTAGGATAATTATTTGTTTGGTAAAGGTTTAAACAGTGAGGGTGCTGACAGTGATAACAGCTCTCTAGATAATGATGATGATATTGATAGTGATGATGAACGATTTAAAACAGACAATATTGAGGAGGTAGGAGAATTATTTGTTTAGTAAAGGTATAAACAGTGAGGGTGCTGACAGTGATAACAGCTCTCTAGATGATGATGATGACATTGATAGTGATGATGAACGATTTAAAACAGACAATATTGAGGAGGTAGGATAATTATTTGTTTGGTAAAGGTTTAAACAGTGAGGGTGCTGACAGTGATAACAGCTCTCTAGATGATGATGATGACATTGATAGTGATGATGAACGATTTAAAACAGACAATATTGAGGAGGTAGGAGAATTATTTGTTTGGTAAAGGTTTAAACAGTGAGGGTGCTGACAGTGATAACAGCTCTCTAGATGATGATGATGACATTGATAGTGATGATGAACGATTTAAAACAGACAATATTGAGGAGGTAGGAGAATTATTTGTTTGGTAAAGGTTTAAACAGTGAGGGTGCTGACAGTGATAACAGCTCTCTTGATGATGATGATGACATTGATAGTGATGATGAACGATTTAAAACAGACAATATTGAGGAGGTAGGAGAATTATTTGTTTGGTAAAGGTTTAAACAGTGAGGGTGCTGACAGTGATAACAGCTCTCTTGATGATGATGATGACATTGATAGTGATGATGAACGATTTAAAACAGACAATATTGAGGAGGTAGGAGAATTATTTGTTTGGTAAAGGTTTAAACAGTGAGGGTGCTGACAGTGATAACAGCTCTCTAGATGATGATGATGACATTGATAGTGATGATGAACGATTTAAAACAGACAATATTGAGGAGGTAGGAGAATTATTTGTTTGGTAAAGGTTTAAACAGTGAGGGTGCTGACAGTGATAACAGCTCTCTAGATAATGATGATGACATTGATAGTGATGATGAACGATTTAAAACAGACAATATTGAGGAGGTAGGAGAATTATTTGTTTAGTAAAGGTATAAACAGTGAGGGTGCAGACAGTGATAACAGCTCTCTAGATGATGATGATGACATTGATAGTGATGATGAACGATTTAAAACAGACAATATTGAGGAGGTATGTGTTGAAATATATATTCCTTGTCAAATAAGCTGTAGGGGCCCAACTACCACATCATGTAAATCCCTGAAATGATCCCTACATCTTTAAAAGTACCCCAGCTTAATTTCTTCTTTTCCCATCATATTATCATACACACCCCCCCCCCCCCCCGTCAATTTTGGGGGTATGTAGGAGTCAGCTTGTCTGTTGGTCTGTCTGCTGTTTGGTCTGTAGCTTATTTGTCTGCTCAATAAATCATAGACCCCTGGACCAATTTTATTCAAACTTAAGATGTCGAACTCATTACCAAGGGGAGATGTGCATATTATATTTTAATTACTGTCCATTGCTTCTGAACAGAGTTATGGCCCTTTATTGAATCTTCTTTGCAGCGCTATTTCTCTGTAAGTAATGGACAAATTTCATTCAAACTTTGCAAATGCTCTGTGACAAGCAATTTCTTCATTTTCGCCAATGTTTTCTACCCCCCCAAAAAATGCAACATTTCATTCTCTTGAAATTGTTGTCTGCATTATGAAATTTGCTGTCTGGTAATGGGTTAACATGATATTGGTTCTGTGTTTTCTTTCAGAACGAGGATGATCAGGGGGACACCACTCCGGAAGGTCACAAACGGACACCTGAAGATTTACGAATGTACAACATGTTTTTCCCGGAATTGTTCGAAATTGATGTCGCAGAGGATGGTGCAGAGTCTATAGTCATTCCAACTGCCTCTTTCGAATTTGGAGCAGAAAGATCAAAAGAAAAAGACAAATTTAAACAGGGCATTTATCCGTTATCCGAGGAAAATATTCACAAATCTGTTTCCTGTCCGGCTGGATTGTACAGGTCAACGACAAGTGGAAGTGAATTCACGGACACGTCGGGTTATTCAAGCGCGGGACGCAGTCAGCGCAGTCAGAACGTCTGTGATAATGAATACATAGAAAGTTACTCGGGTGTTAGACCGGACACGGCAAGTGTAATTAACCTTAAAACAGGCACCAGTGTCATTTCGTTTGATTTTCCAAATTCCCAAAGCTGTAAATCCGCAAGTTCAAATGCAAGGAAAACCACTAATCAAAAATCCAAAAAGGCCAAAAGTACAAAGAAAACCAACAGCAAGGAGACTCCTACTACCAGAAAACCAAAGAAAATTGTCAAAGAATCCTCCACAAGTGTTCAAGTAGTTCATGAGCCGGTGTCGACGACGTTCACCGACGCTCTCTGCATCACTCCGATCCCTAGTCAGCAACGAGAACAGCTCGACGACGAATATGAGAATGGGTCAGTAGACGGAGAAGATGACGATGATTTATTGGATTATTCGCATGACCCAATGTTGTATCAGGAACTAGCGAGACAGATCAAGTCTGTGTACAAGTTTGAGAAAGTGGCGTACCCTGATCTCTGCGGGGCTAAATCTGCTTGTGGGGATGTGGAGACACTTTATCATAGAAAATTTGGTGTTCAGAGGTATGTAGGCATTCTTATGTTTTATCATATTAATATATTAACCCTTTCCCAAACGTCAAAACTTTAGGATGATCCGATTAAAAAACTGCCACAAAAGACAAAATGGATGTTATAATAGATAGAATTTGTCTAAAATATGGCACAGAAAATATTGAGACAAAAGGAGAAACTGTTGGTAATCAGCAGTTTCTTCTTTTGACGCAATGTTTTCTCAATAATTTTGTATAAAAGATGTCAAAACCAGGTCTTGTTTGGGAAAGGGTTAACTCATCTCCCTAATGTCAAAGTTTTAGGGTGGTCAAAATTGAAAGCAGTTGCAGGCGACATTTAAGAGTTGATAGAATTATAAAGTTTTATGCGTTTTATGAGTTTATGGCTAGAAAACATTTTGGGAAATGAAGAAATGGCTTGTCACAAGCAATTTCTTCATTTTCCGTAATGTCTTCCACCTTTTTCTTGGGCAAGTGTCAATGTATGGGAATTGATTGACACTTTCCTAAACAATTTGTGGTTTTTGGTCTAGATATCACCAACATAGACACTTTGTGTTGGAAATCAATGGAGAAAAAAAATGGAGAAGAAAATGCTAGTAACTGTATATTCTTCTTTCCTGTCAGTTATTTAACTCTTTCCCAAACGCCGAAAATTTGGACTTTTCCACTTAGAAAGCGGCTGCAGAGGTCAATATGTATATTGATAAAGGCAGGATTTGTGTAGAATATAGCATAGAAAAATATTGAGACAAAAGGAGAAATTGCTGATTATCAGCAATTTCTTCTTTAGTTTTTCTTTTTAGGACGTCAAAACCAGGTCTTGTTTGGGAAAGGGTTAAATGCTATTAAATAAAGTGTTTCTTATTTTTGATAACATGCATTTGATACTCTGCAGTATTTTTGAAATTCAAGAGGTCTAAAATTTTGTTCAATGCGTCTGAAATATTTTTAAAATCTACTTGTCCACGGACAAGCGTTAAACCAAAATTGACTTGTCCGTATCAAAAATCAACTTGTCCGTACAATGCCCAAGTACTTTTTAATAGCTTCATATGTTTATTGCATATCTATTATGAAATTCTAACTATTGGCTTAAATAAAATTTGTACATTTAACTATCAGGAATTACACTGTATAAAAATATTGTGAGAAAAAGAAAAAAAGAGTTTTTATTATAACCAGATTTTTCACTTGTCCACGGACAACCTAGCTTTCAAAATCTGCTTGTCCGTACCTACATATATAGGTATACGGACAAGTCGGACAACTCGGGCAAATTATTGCAGAAGCACTGTTGTTGTTTGGGAAAGGCTTGAAAAACAATTCTTTAATATTTATTTCAGTCTGTATTTCTTTTGTGTATATTATTCAGCTGTTGATGATTTCTGTTGGACAAACAAAGGACTTTTCTGTGCATTGTCATTCTTGTCTGTATGTTCATTTGCATGTCTTTTTGTCTGTCTGCCTGTCTATTTGTCTGTCCATCTTTGTATCTGTTCAAGATTATGATCAACACAAGTTTGAAGAATTAGAATGCTGTTTGTCATTTTCTTCAATGGAATTTGTTAAAGTTCTGCTTAATCATTTTAATGCAAGAACAGGCAGGCCTGAATAGGGTTGCTTTACAGATTTAAATAAAGCCTTAAAAAACCTTTAAGTAATTGCATGTATAAATTTTACCAGGAGAATTCAAAGGTACGGGTAATTTTGTATCACATGTATTTCACTTGTAAATCTGTATGTATATCAGCTTGTATGCCCAAAATATTCACAAACACATCATGATATTGCCTTCAATCAATTACCCTTTCAATAATATCGTAATATTTATCCTCCACAGCCTATTCCAATCTGAAAACTTTTAGCCATTGATGAAATTGATATTGCTTAATTGATACATGGAAAAGAAATGCTAAACATCATCAATGAAGTGTCCAAGAACAACCCCTACTATTGGGATCTCACTCTTTTTAGCTCCCCTGGGACAAAAGTCTTGGAAGAGCTTTTGTTATAACCTCAGATATTGACGGTGGTATCCGCACAGGCTTTAATCTGGCCCATCCTGCCAAGGATTTTAACCCATTACCAGACGACAAAAATTTGGACCGTTCCAATTTCAAAGATGTTGCAGACGACAATTTGAAGTGGATGGAATTTTACATTTTCAGTGATTTTGTTAGAAAACATTGTGGGAAATGAAGAAATTGCTTGTCACAAGCAATTTCTTCATTTTCCTCAATTTTTTCTAAAGCCTTTATTTTGTAGGGCGTCAAAAGGCGTCATTATGTGGGAATGGGTTAATTTTGGACCATGAACTTTAATCTTCATCTTGAAGTTTGACCTTCTATTTTTGACGAACAGCTGTTTGGGCGAGCTATGCTTCATGTGCACAACTCTCTTTATCACGGTGTATAATCACGTGACTTAGAATTTCCGAAAATCTTCAATAGCTTTGTCAATACTTGACCAATTTGAATTCGGTTTGAAGCAGAGAAGGTGGAAAAATGTCAGGAATAACATGGGTGAGGTAGATTTTTAAAAAAATATGGTTTATCTTCAATAACTTTTTCATCTGTTGATTTTTCAAAAATCAACCATGTCCATCTAATGTGTGACGTCTGTCCACATTCTCTGCTTCAACCTGAATTCAAAGCGGTCCTGTATTTACATAATTATTGAAGATTTTTTGAAAATATTGTATCACGTGATTATACACCGTGTTTATGCAAGGCTAACACTCTACTCTCAACAACAGACACCACACATGTTTCTATTTCAGCTTCTTTTATTGAACCTTTTTATATTGAAACAGAAAATAATGACTTCTTGACTGTACTGGAGGTATACATGGTAAATGATGAGGTTACTTAGTCTAGACCTGTCTTCCCTTGAAAGTGGAAAATATGATTGAATCCTAGTCCTCAAATTTCTTCACCACTCCTCCTCATGTTTTACCAGAATGTGCATCTCTTAACCCATTACTGCACAGTGAGGCCTTTAGACTTCTTACCAGAAAAGTCTTGGGAAAACATAGTGGAAAATGAAGAAATTGCTTGTGTTAAGCAATTTCTTCATTTTCCACAATATTTTCTACCAAAAAAGACAACTAAAATTTTAATTTCATTCATTTGAACATGTCGTCTTCAACATCTTTGAATTTGGACAAGCTTAAAATTTTGTCTTCTTGTAATGGGTTAAATACCCAGGTTATGTCCTATTTAGGGAATGGTCAGGAATTTGTGTCAATTTGGCTTGGCGCAAAAGTATGACAAGTGCATATGATTCTTTATGTATTTTTGATACTTTTGTGCCAGGCCCTCATTATAATGTTAGCTCTTCTCAAAAGAATAAAAATCGCTTACTTTGACAAAAGCTCCCAACTTTTTCCTTTCTTTACCAGACCACAAAAAGAATGTTAGGAATTAGAACTTGACCTTGTGACCATGCTTGAGATTTACTTTCTTAATGTTGTCAACAGTTGTTTCCCTTTGAAATTTGAAAGCTTCAATCGATTTTGATAAAAATAGATGACATGACTTGTATTTCATACTTTCCAAAACAAGTGAAAAATGCTGTTTTTGATTTTCCAAATAGCAAAAGGGTTTGGAAACATTGAAAGGAAATATAATGCTTCATTGTCTTCTTTTCTCACATTGCTTTCAAGGCAAAAGCTGACACGTTTTATCCATTTTAGTAAAAACAATTCTGCTATGTGCATCACTTTTCTAATGGAATCAGTCTAAAATTGTACCTAATGGAAAGTGTATTGTCCGTAAATATTGACCTGAACCTGTTGAATATGCAATGAGAAATTGTGATGCGGAATAATCTCTCTCCAACATATATTGACATGAAAAGCACGTGCAAAATACAAAGTCACAATGCTTATGGAAACGATCGACTCTGTTTGACAGTGTATGCTTGCTGGCGAGTATTGATTATTCCGCGTCACAATTACTCATTACATATTCATCGGGTTCAGGTCAATATTTACGGACAATACACATGCTTTCTCAATGTGATTGTTTACTGTCCAATCAATGCAGTGTCTTGTCTTCTTGCATGTCCCCTATTTGCCTTGGCATTTACTACAACATTGTTGGCTGCTCTATAAAGCTATTGTTTTTACCACAATGTTTACCAGGTTATACAAATACTGATTAAAAGGTTGACACAGAGCTACAACCTCTGTGCCAAAACTCCACCTGAAAGAAAATTAACAAATACATTTGAGCCGGGATCTGGAAAAAGGTCCCTTATAGCATTTTGGTACTACCATGTTTCCAGATCAGCATGTACCTAAGAGCAGCCTGATCAGGATCGATTTTGCTGTCTTACAATTGCTACAAATCACAAAGAAGCTATTTGAGGACAGCATGGAACCTGATCAGACTGTGCATATGCACAGGCTGGTCTGGATCCATGTTGTTCTCAGATGCCATAAAGGATGTTTTTCCAAACCCTGGCTCATTTGTTTTCTGCTGTGTTTGATTTGTCATCTGCATCTCCTTGCACTTTTATAAATAAAGCAAGTGATTTAATATTATTGATAATTAATTTCTGTTGCTATTGTGAAAGCTTGTATATTATACATGTATACGTATGCATAACTATTGCAAACACATTCAGTTTAGAACTTGCTTTAACTGCTTCACAAATTATATTTTTTCTGTGAAAATGTTTGATTATTACATGTATATGTTGCATTATAATACATACTTATAGTTGATGGACTTATATTTGATTCATTGACGGTTAAGTTCACACATATCAATTTTAAAGCATGTGTTGAATTTAATTGATACGCTTTTTGGAAATAGATTTTTTATTTGAATGCTCTGTCACTTGGAAATTAATCTATAGCCTCTGGATGGCTCCTTGGATATGTTTGAGCTGCATTATTCTTGGTTACTAAAAGTGAATTTTGGTTTTTATGCTTTGTATGTCTTGATGATAGGAATTTATCAATTTAGTAATTAGCATTGCTAAACAAAGCTATTTACTGCTTTGCTAAAATGCTATGTAATGTTTTGTCAAATGTAAAATATGTATACATTGCATAGTAATTACTTGTTATGGGTTAAGGCTTTTTTACATGCTAGTTACTTGTAACATTTATTTGCACACCAAGAATTATCCTAAATGTAGCTTTTTTCTAGAATTTTGGAAAATGTCAATATGTCATTTGCTTTCAATGTGTAAAGGAAAATATTGATGACCAATATTGCTTAGTTCTGTATTTCGTTTTCAATCTGTTTTGCATTGTACTGTCGCAAACAACAGCAAACATTTTCTTAGGTTTTGTTTTAGTGTCTATCAACAGAGCAACAAATGAGATGGGGTAAAGGCACTTTAATTTTTTTTTTCCAAATCTAAACCTTATATTGTTGGTACTCATTTGAATCGTCTCATCGAGACGATTCCAATGAGTACCCACAACATAGGGTTTTATATTATAAACTATTTTCAAAATGTCGCATTTTGAAAAGTCTTTATCCCCCTCCATCTGGAGATGTATGAATTACGAATGTTTGTTCAATTTTTCAGAACGAAAGTGTTTGAGGACATAGACCGTATGATTCATCCGGAGCATGTTATAGATAGAGAGATGTATAACTTGGACAACATAAAGGCAAGGTCCGGTGCTAACTTTGTTCCAAATAACCTCAACATATCAAATAGAGATGAATTCAGGTGAGGTGTGGTTTTATCAATGCTATTTTTGTTAAAAAAAAATTGGTAAAAAAAAGATTATGAGTAAAATAACATGTTATAGATAGAGAGATGTATAACTTGGACAACATAACTTAAGGCCAGGTCGGGTGCTAACTATGTTCCAAATAACCTCAACATATCAAACAGGGATGAATTCAGGTTAGTTCTGGGGTTTATCAAACAAAATGTAACACTGTTCATGTAAAAAACATTACATTATGGAAAAAAATGTGCTATAGATAGAGAGATGGGTGTCCAGAGATTGTTTTGAAAAGGAATTAACAAAATTTAGAACTGAACATTTACATAAGCCTTTGATTGATATGAAACTTTTCAGAACAGTTTGTGTGTTTTTGCCTAAAACACTCACCTAGCGCTGTAAAAGTAAATTTCGAGAGGAAAATCGTGATGATTGCCCACTATGTCCCCGCAATATTCCTCGCAAAATGCTGGATTTGCATTGATCACTGCCTTTGGCGCTGGTACAGGAAGGGTTATGAATACCAGTGATAAATCACAAGGGAAATTGCAGTGATTCCTTGGGTTTACAAACATTTTTACTATAGAATTGTTGAAAATAGATTTCTTTCTTCTTCTTCTTAGAAACACACTTTTTCATTTCTATATTTTTAGAGTTGGTTCTGGGGGTAGATATGAGCCAGGTCCGGATGCACTCAGATTTAATGCTCAGTTTGAATGTGGAAACTTGCGGAAAGCCATCTGGGTAAGACAGACTTTCTTTGTCCTCTTGTATAGTACAATGACAATATTATTGTATATGTTTACAAATTTTACCTATGAAAACAATATAGAATTAGTTCTGGCGGTAGATATGAGCCAGGTCCAGATGCACTCAGGTTCAATGCACAGTTTGAATGTGGAAACTTGCCCAAAGCAATCTGGGTAAGAGCTTAGGCATATATTTTATGATATAATAGATTAGAAATTTATACAAACCTTTAACAGTTGACAAAATCTTGCAATTGTACAGTTGAGAACATCATGAAATTGACATTTATACCATTCCATTCCGATCAAAATCATTCCACTCCAGCGTTCATTCATTCCGATCACAAAAACACTCAAAACGCTTATAAAACATTCACACCGTTCAATAAACGTTCACTGGTTTAATTGGTTGTTATAAAAAGAAGGAATTTCATTGGCCGAAATATTATCGTTGGCGTTTTATCGATAAATCTTCATACCTATAATATTGGTAAATTTCCAATATCGAGCTGTTACTATTTAAAGATCACGTTTGATTGGTTGAACGGTTATCATGGGCATGTTATCGATTTTTTAGATACACAAAATCATTCAAAACGCTCATTCCATTCATCCATTCATTCGCTCATAAAACATTCCCATTCCACTCAGAATGTCAATTTCATGATGTTCTCAATTGTACTGTTAATCGAATGCGAAGGCAATAGAATAGTTGTATCTTAACCCTTTCCCAAACAAGACTTGGTTTTGACATCCCTAATAGAAAATGCTGGGGAAAACATTGAGACAAAAGAAGAAAATGCTGATAACCAGCAGTTTCTTCTATTGTCTTAATATTTTCTGTGCTATATTTTACACAAATTCTATCATAAACAAGGTCAATTTGTCGTCTACAGCAGCTTTTGAATTCGAAATTTTGAAAATTTGTCGTTTGGGAAAGAGTTAAATAGTATATCATTCATTATCCCTTAAAAGTAAGTTTCAACAACAATTTTCTGTGAGCAATGACACGATGTATAATCATGTGACTTAGAAATACCGATAATCTTCAATAACTTTGTCAATACTTGACCAATTTGAATTCGGTTTGAAGCATAGAATGTGGAAAAATATCGAATAACATGGCCGTGGTAGATTTTTAAAAAATCAACTGATAAAAAAGTTATATCTTCAATAACTTTTTTATCAGTTGATTTTTTACAAATCAACCACACCCATCTAATGCGTGACGTCTGTCCATATTCTCTGCTTCAAACAGAATTCAAATCGGTGCAGTATTAACAAAGTTATTGAAGATATTCAGTAATCATTGCATCATATGATTATCCACTGTGAATGAATTTGCCATGAATTTTGTGAAATGCTGTATAATGTTTTGCTATATTGTAGGTACGAGATCACGAGTATGACCTCATTTTGAATCCAGACATCAACGTAAATCATCATCATCAATGGTTTTATTTTGAAGTATCGAACATGCAGGCTGACGTTCCATACAGATTTAATATTGTCAATTGTGAAAAGCTCAATAGTCAGTTTAACTTTGGTAAGTTTCTATGCCCCCGTATCGAGAGATTGGGGGCATATTGTTTTACTTGTGTTCGTCTGTCCGTCCGTCTATCCGAATACTTAATATTTGCCTTTTCTCCAAAGGTATTTGACATACAAAGCTCAAATTTGGTATGCAACTTCCTTTCAGTGATATATATCTGTTCCATGCAACTTGATGCAGCTATGACACAAGGCTTCGTGTTTTAGTGCTTGAATTTGATATAAGACTTTAAACTGAGGTCAGGTGTCCATATGATGGATGGCCATGGCCATAGCCCATTTGGTAGGGCATCAGACTCTCACTCATGAGGTCCTGGGTTTGATTTGATCCCCAGCCAAGGCAAATATCAAGGCAAAATTGTCTATTATTTGATTATCGTTAACCTAGGCTCGGTATAGTTGTTTTTGGTAGTAGTGGTCTGAGAAACGTCAGGAATTTATGGTTAGGTGCTCCAGCCACTAACATATGACTTTTGCAGTCAAATTCCAATTAACTAACCAATCAATCAATGATTTGATCTCTTGTTACAGGTATGCAGCCTCTGCTATTTTCTGTGATAGAAGCGATGGAGGGTCGTCCCTTCTGGACTCGGACAGGAACAGACATTTGTTACTATAGAAACCACTTTACGCGCAGCGCGCAGTGTACAGGCGGAGTTAAGGGGAAGACATATTACACCACCACGTTCACGATCTTGTTCAAACATAGTAAAGATGTGTGTTACTTGGCTTACCATTATCCATATACATTCACCACACTTCAGGTAATCATTACTGCTAATCATATTTCATGAGAATATACATTTGAGCCAATATCTGAGCCGCATTCTTTAGAGCGAGATTTCTTGAGATATCTTAAGATGTTTTTGATACAGTGTCTTTGAGACCGAGATTATAAGCGAGGTGTTCCGAATGTTCCATACTTCATACAAATGACATCATTATGATGTCATTTGTATGAAGTATGGAGCATTCGGAACTCCGCTGTTTATGATCAAACAAATCGGTCAATTTTCTCCCATATAGATTTTACAGAATTTACCGAGGTGTTCCGAAAGAAGAATAGAGCAATTGCGGCTCCCAGTGATCGTCTTAAAAGTCTTTCTCAGAGGAATGCTTTATCCTAAAACATCTTAAGAAATCTCAAGATATCTCAAGAAATCTCGCTCTAAAGAACGCGCCTTTGGAAACGGGTCCTTATAGCATAACGAGAAAACAATGTTTCCAGGTTGCAGACTTATCAGAATCCATGATATTCTCTTGCAGTTGCTTCAGGTTATAAAGAAATTTAAAATAGCAACATAAATCTTGATCGAACCCTATGAATATTGATGACATTGATGCCATATGGTTTACAAAAGGGTCAGATGAGCAATTAACCCATTACCAGACGGCAAAAGTTTAAGCTTGTCCAAACTGAAGGAAGATGCAGACGACAATTTGAATGTGTTGAAATTTCAAAATTTTACAACTTTTGGGGAGAAAACATTGTGGGAAATGAAGAAATTGCTTGTTGAAAGCAATTTCTTCATTTTCCACGATGTTTCCTGAGCCTTTATCTTGTTGGGCGTCAAAAGGCGTCACTGTGTGGTAATGGGTTAAGGACCATTTTGGTATTCTTTTTTTGTGCTAAAAAGCATTTCATCCAAGACTTACATTTTCTTACCCTAAAAGCTGTAGGTTTGACTGTGCTATAAATTATTCTACCATGTTTTGCAGACTCATCTTACAATGTGGAACCAGTCCGTAGATCAGCATCAGATATTTTTCCGTCGACAAGTCCTCTGTGAGACGATATCTGGTAACCCAGTACCTGTCCTTACTATCACCGCTAGACCAAAGTCATTCAGCAAAGAGTCTATTGAAGAATTCAGTAAGTAGGAGATAACCCATTTTTAAGTGGCAATTTTTTTGGCCTTTTCCAAATTCAAATGTGTTGCAGATGACAATTTAGGTTGAATGAAATTATTCATTTGTTGGTGTTTTAGGGTAGAAAATATTGTGGAAAATGAAGAAATTGCTTGTCACAAGAAATTTCTTTATTTTCCACTATGTTTTCCAACGCCTTTCTCTTGTTTGGCGTCAAAATGCGTCACTCATTGGTGAGGGGTTTTTCCGTCGACAAGTCCTCTGTGAGACAATATCTGATAACCCAGTACCTGTCCTTACTATCACAGAAAGACCAAAGTCATTCAGAAAAGAGTCTATTGAAGAGTTTAGTAAGTAGGAGTTTAAGAAAATGTGTACATTTGGATCTTTTGGGAGTTTATGTGTAAAAATAATTCAATACATGATTAACTGATATCTTCCTATTTTCAATGTCTTGATCCAACAGAAATATGCTAAAATTATCATCTCTCAATTTTTAAAATTCAATTTAACATACCGTAATTATTCTAATAAACGCCCATATTCTAATAAACGCCCATCCCCCAAATCTCGGCTGAAAATCTGCTTGTTTCAAGTGCAATTTTAGCGAAAAGGGGTGATTCTAATAAACGCCCATCCCCTTATTCTAGATTGAAATAATGTAAGTCATAACCAAAGAACATTTAAAAAACAATGAAAAAGAGGATGTTAAGCCTTTAATCCGTTGGTAATGAAAAAATGTCCTTGAAAAATCGTATTTTGCAGTCCTTATAACAAGAATTTGCCAAATTTGACTTGCTGAGCTTGGAGTCCATAAAATGACACTTGATTAGAAAATTTTGACAGACGAAATAAGAATGCCTCTAGTAAACGCCCATCCCCTACTTTTCTATCAACCATGTTTATAATAATCGCCCGGGCGTTTATTAGAATAATTACGGTATTCCTTGTAACTCTTGTTAGACTTAAGATTTATTTTGATGTCTGCAACTGCTCTGATTTAGTCCTGTATAAATGTTTCAAATACCATTTCTGTGAAAAAAAAAAAACACACACACACATAGAAAAAAACATGACAAATGGCCGCAGAAAATGCAATTTTACCATTAAACCATGTCTTACCTACATATTGTCACTTTTCAACAAAAACCTCATAATTGTAGCTTGTTTTAAGTTACAGTTATGAGGTTTTTGTTGAAAAGCAGTGATTTTTGCCAGAAAATCTTGTACGCTGAAATCTCAAGTTAAGGTAGTCCACCCCTAATGAGATTCATGCAACGTCAGAATTATTCAGGGGACGTTGTTAACATTTGCCATTTGAACATTCCATCACCAAATGCTTAATACGTCACCCCAATAGGTTCGGATACATAAGGATTGTAAATGATGGCGTTTGAAAAATTGAACATTGCGTAAATCTCATTAGGGTGAACCTATTAAAGACACGGTGTATAATCACGTGACTTAGAATTTCCGATAATCTTCAATAACTTTATCAATACTTGACCAATTTGAATTCGGTTTGAAGCAGAGTATGTGGAAAAATGTCAGGAATAACATGGACGAGATAGATTTTTAAAAAAATCAACTGATCAAAAATTTTGGTTTATCTTCAATAACTTTTTTATCGGTGGATTTTTTAAAAATCAAGCACATCCATCTAATGTGCGATGTCTGTCCACATTCTTTGCTTCAAACCGTGTTCAAATCGGTCCCATATTAACAAAGTTATTGAAGATATTTGGTAATTATTGCATCACATGATTATCCACCGTGTAAAGACATAACTTTCCGAGGTTGTAATGGACATGAGGCTAGATGAGTCAGTGTCCTCCCCAGCCCAATAAGCTGTATCGGCCCCACTACAGCTTCATGTAAATCAGTGTAATGCCCCTACAATAGTGTTCTCCCCAGCACAATAAGCTGTATCGGCCCCACTACAGCTTCATCTACCGGGTATATCAATGTAAGGCTCCTACACCAGTGTCCTCCCCAGCCCAATAAGCTGTATCGGCCCCACTACAGCTTCATCTACCGGGTATATCAATGTAAGGCTCCTACACCAGTGTCCTCCCCAGCCCAATAAGCTGTATCGGCCCCACTACAGCTTCATCTAAATCAGTGTAAGGCCCCTACAGCTTCAAAAGTACCTTACAGCTTAATTTCTTCAAAATGGTCCCCAAAATAGAGGATTTTGGGGTATTTCATGTCAAAAACTGATGAATTAAGGCATTTTGTAAAATAGATCAGCATAAAATCATTATGGAAAAAGAAGAAATTGCTCAAAATGAGCAATTTCTTCTTTTCCCATTATGTTTTTATTCACAATTATTTGCAAAAGCACTGTATTGTAAAGTTCAACTATACTTAAATAATATGTCACTAAAGCTTCAAATTAATCTATATGGATAACCCTGTGAGTCATTTGATTTGCAAATCATTATTATGATTGACAACTGTAATTGAGCTGGGATCTGGAAAAACGTCCCTTACAGCATCTGAGACATTGTTTCAAAACCAGCTTTTGCCTATGCAAAGACTGGCATACACCGATGCTGCTCTTCTATGGTTGCTACAGGTCACAAGGAAGCTATTAGAGAACAACATGGATCCTGATCAGACTGTGCAAATGCTCAGGCTGATCTGGATTTATGTTGGACTCAAAAGCCTTAACCCTTTCCCAAACGGTAAAATTTTAGGGTAATCCACTTCAAAAACTGCCACAAATGACAAAATGGATGCAAGTAAAGATAGGATTTGTATGAAATATGGCATAGAAAATATTTAGACTAAAGGAGAAACTGCTGGTTATCAGCAGTTTCTTCTTTAGTCTCAATGTTTTTCCAAGCTTTCTCTATTAGGGACATTAAAATCAGGTCTTGTTTGGGAAAGGGTTAAGGGACGTTTTTCCAGATCCTGGCTCAATTGTAATCATTCAATTCTTCACTGGTAAATTTATCGCCTGTACATTCCAGGAAGTAGGCCGTACATATTTCTGACAGCCAGAGTACATCCTGGGGAGAGCAACTCTAGCTGGGTCATGAAAGGTGAGTTTTGTTGTCGTGATCGGATTTTAACTCTTTCGCTGCTAAATTTCCTGGAAATATCCTATTTCCAGTGCCAAATTTTGAAAACTTCATAAGAGGGCTTATCAGTTAATAGAATAGTAAAAAATCGTAGTTTTATAATACTTAGCTGAAATTTTCAGGAATCATTGCACATAAATTGTTCTGCCTAAAAGCATGCTTTTTATCATGCTGTTTTATCAGATGACATTGCCCTTGACCTTGAATGACCTCATTAAGTTATTGTTTGAAAGTCGCCAATTGGCGACATTGGAAGTCTTCCTATGGGTTGCTTTTCGGCGACATTGGCAGCGAAAGAGTTAACTTGTGAAAAATACGGAAAAAACATATTTTTATGAAAATAATGTAGTTTTGTCCCAATATCATGAATTTTCAGTAATTGGATCAAGGTTTTCTATTAAGGTCATCAAAAATAGCTGTTTTTGAGATGTCTTTAGTCCTTCTTAATCTCAAACACATTGTTCTTGCTACAAAACTGCCCTTTAAAATTAGTAAAATAATTCCTAAAAACTGATTACTGGAATGAATGCCTTTCTAAACTTACCGCCTAATCTCTGCTTTTCAAACGAAACATATAATTCTCAGCTGTTTAGAAGAGGCTGTGATTACGAGGTCTTGAAGAAAAGTGATAAAATACAAATTGATCCTAACAATACATTGAAAAGTCATTTCATCACTATTTAAAGAGGGTTTTACAACTTATGGAATAACTATGTTTTGAATTTGAGCAACTTTGAATATAATGATGAATATTATTTTAGGTACGATAGATTTTTTGGTCAGTAGAAAACCGATTGCCAGCAAGTTGAGGGAGATGTTCATATTTAAAATTGTGCCTATGTTGAACCCTGATGGAGTGCTCAATGGAAAGTAAGTGTAAACCTTACGACAACCCATTAACCCTTTCCCAAACGACAAAATTTTAGGGTGATTAACTTCAAATACTGCCACAAATGACAAAATGGATGTTATTAAAGATAGAATTTGTGTAAAATTTGGCACAGAAAATATTGAGACAAAAGGAGAAACTGCTGGTTATCAGCAGTTTCTTCTTTTGTTTCAATGTTTTCCCAAGCCTGTTCTATTAGGGACATCAAAACCAGGTCTTGTTTTGGAAAGGGTTAAAAGACTGAAAATTTAGACTGGTCAAAATTCAAAGATGTTGCAGATAATAATTTCAAGTGGATGATATTTTTTGGTCTTTTTAGGTAGGAAGCATTGTGAGAAATGAAGAAATTGCTTGTCAGAAGCAATTTCTTCACTTCCACAATGATTTCAAAGCCTTTATCTTATAGGTCATCAACATGGGTCATTATTGGGAATACTGTAAAAGTCTATTTATACACGAGGACAATATATTCGCTAATTTTCGCGAATGGGTTATCCTGCGAATTCATCATTCTCGTGAATATAACAGTCTGCAGAGTGCCGGAGAATCAGATTACCGATGGTAAGCCGAATATAGGAACCTTCCAAAATCATACATGGTTTTGTTGTTGCAAGTACATCAAAATCGTTTTTTATCATACTTGCTCATATTTATAATGTATACCTATTAAAGCTATATATCGGAGCTCTTTTGACTTTGTAACGATATGAAAAAAGGTTGCTTTTCGCATATAAGTAATCAGTGTAAATCTTACATAAAAATGAAGCAGTTATGATGTTTTATACTTTGAAAACAGATTATTATATACATGTAGGAACAATTGTTTTCGATTATTCTTTTAACAGGTGTTAAGTGAACAAAGGTGCAAAAATAGGTATAGATTGAATAGAGGTGTGAAAAATATTTCACACAAACATCGCTCATGTATTTATCGAATTTATACGGACCTATACGGAAATTACCGAAACGAAGATTTCCGGAAAATGACGGAAACACACGATCTTTATATCAGCCACTCGCGAATTTATAAACTCGCGAATATATCTGAGGCAGCAAAATCGCGAAATGTTGAGCTCGCGAAAATAAAGACTTTTACAGTAGGTTAAGGATGGTCCAATTTGAAACCTTATACAGATGACAACAAGGATGTTAATGAAAAATAAATTTGTATGCATTATAGCACAGAAATTATTTATGCAAAAGGAGTAAATGCTGGTTATCAGAATTTCATTCTTTTGCGATAATGTTTTTCTCAAGCTAATTATATAAGGGACATCAAACCAGGTCTTGTTCGGGAGAGGGTTAATTAAGGTTAATAATTTTGCTAGTCTTCATATACAGCTAAGTTTAACCCTTTCCCAAACAAGACCTGATTTTGACGTCCCTAATAGAAAAGGCTTGGGAAAACATTGAATCAAAAGAAGAAACTGCTGATAACCAGCAGTTTCTCCTTTTGTCTCAATATTTTCTCTGCCATATTTTGCACAAATCCTATCTTTAATAACATCTATTTTGTCATTTGTGGCAGTTTTTGAAGTGGATCACCCTAAAATTTTGTTGTTTGGGAAAGGTTTAAGTGGTATACAACTTTGTTATGAAAAGATTAACCCTTATCATGCTAAGCGCGACCTCAGGTCGCGCTACCCTACCCCATTCGCCACCGCTAAGCGCGACCTAGAGTCGCGCTTCAGGGGTTCCCTAGATATGAGCCTTGTATTCACGAACTGATGACGTTTGGTGCAAGTTTTGAGCTATATTTAGTAGGACACTCTCAGTGAAGGTCAATTCTGTAAAAATATCAGCCAACCAAAAGCCTTAGACGTCATAATGATGCACTGAATATTCAAAAGGGAAATTGGGAAAACCAAAATCCAAAATGGCAGCCCTCAGAAGGCCAACATGTTGATGAAGTTTTGTGTGAATTTTTGATGATAAAGACTTTTAAGCGGAAAGTTACTTTAGTAGTGATGGTTAGAAATATATTTGGAACAAAATATCGTAGATTTGGACTTTGTGTGTTAAATACCAATGGAATAATCGCCCCGATAGCGGAACGTACCAACTGTCACTTTTAGTGGGCCGGGCTTGATTGACAACGGATTTGTTATGATGCAATTTAAGTGGGTCAAAGTAAACCAACAACATGGAATTCTCGATGATCCTACACGGTATGTAGTCTTCTTTCAAAATCATAGGGTTTATAGGGCTAAAATGCCTCATAAATTCAATTTATAGTGTCGGAATAGGTGCACCCCATTTATACGCTGTGCACAGTGAATTAATTCAGTGGTACGGAGGTGTACTAGTCAAAATTAATTCAGCATGATAAGGGTTAAGTTGCATGAAAATAGAGGCTATTAAGTGTTGGTTTTCGAAAATACAGCAAATTATGATTTTTGAAACTGTTGTTGAAAATATGATATGCTATCATACCTCAGTGTCAAAACAGCATTTCGTTTTAATTTGCTGGAATAAAGAAGACAACAGACAAAATGTTTTATTAGTTTTATAGAATGGGCAGGAAAATTACTCAAATTGGATGCTTTGTTTGTACTTGTATGAGATACAATTCTTCTGCAATATATCTAAAATCTTTTTGAACTCCTTGTTGAAATAACATTTGATTAATATCGTTTTAGCCATAGATGCTCACTGGCAGCAGAAGATTTAAATCGACGCTGGGACAATCCCTGTCCTAAACTACACCCCACTATTTATCATACCAAAGGATTGTTACAGTACTTGCAGATGATCAGCAAAACACCTCTAGTAAGTTTTTAGCTCCACTGGCCTTTCAGGCCAGTGGGCTATTGTCATGGCGATGTGTCCGTCGTGCGTCAGTGCGTGTGTGCATCTGTGCGTGCGTCCGTAAACTTTTTCTTTAAAAATCTTCTCAGAAACTACTGGATGGATTTCAACCAAACTTCACAGGAATGATCCTTGGGTGACAGTCTCTCGGATTCCTTCAAAGAATTTGGTTTGAACCAGAATAACCGGAGTTATCTGCCCTTGAATGTCAAAAGTAGCTGGTTTTGACTTTATTTTTACACTAAAATCTACAAATATCTACCAATCAAGACAAAACTTGGACAGAATATATATTAGCATAATATCCTGCCTAGGTGTAATTTTCAGCTTGATCGGAATTTTACATCATGAGTTATGTGCCCTTGAAATTGACAAAATTGCCATTTTCGACTTTGTTTTCACTCTAACAACCATAATTGTTTACCAATCAAGATGATATTTGGACAGAATCTTGTTGACAACAAGATTTTGCTTTTGTGTAATTTTCAGGATGATTGCATTGCTACAATCTGAGTTATGTGCCCTTGAAATTGACAAAATTTCCGTTTTCAACACTTTTTTTTTTCACTTTTGCAGCCACGAATATAGACTAATACTGACAAAATTTGGACAGAATGATGCTGACCATAAGATATTTCTTGAGTTTAATTTACAGCTTGATTATAAACTCACATACTGAATTATGTGCCCTTGAATTTTGCATCTTTCTAAAAATCCCCAAAATATTGGTCAATCATTTACCTTCTTTTCCCTTTGACCACATGATTGCTTCTTTTTACTTTGTTTTTGCTCTAAGAACCACAAGTTTTGAGATATCTAGAGCCGCATGCGATTTAGGCCAGAAGTTGTCTTCTGGAAGAAGAAGAGCTAGTCTGGTTCCCGCCTCTGATACACTACATAGTATTTTTTCTACTTCGTATTGTATCCGAGCCGGGAACTAGACTCTTCTGGAAGAGCTCTACCAGCCTAAATCACACACAGCTTAGTTCTTCTTTGACCACATTGCTGTATTTTACTTTGTTTCTGCTCTAAGAACCACAAGAATTTAAAGATATATAAGTTTAAGCATTTAGGTAAATTTGTCAATTTTTTATAGTAAACCACAAGAAATTCAGGCCTGTGGAGCGACTCAAGACCTTCAGGTATTTCTAGTTATACCCCCCACAACAAAGTTATGGGGGGGTATACTGGAATCAGGTTGTCCGTCTGTCTGTCCGTCCGTCCGTCCGTCGGTGGACATAATTTTGTGTCCTCTTCTCCTCCCACAGTTTTTGACCAATTTTGCTGAAATTTTATCAGGTTGTTTCCTATCATATGAAGTTGTGCACCTGCAATTTTCATCTTGATCCAGTCATTAGTTTCAGAGTTATGCCACTTTGAATTTTTTTAGGGGGGGGGGGGGGGGGAGTAGTAAAAATTTGAAATTTCGTTTCCATGCTCTAACTCGAGAACCGTTTGACATAGAATCATTAAACTTTACACAGTTGTTGCCCATGACCCAAGGAGGTGACCTATTGTTTTGGGGTCACCAAGTTCAAAGGTCAAGGTCACAGTTGGACTTTGTTTAAAATCCGTTTCCATGCTCTAAGTCAAGAACCGGTTGACGTATAGCACTTTTTCGGTGACAAGGCTCTAGTGGGGGGTATTAGTCCGCTTTGCGACAGTTCTAGTTATGAATACTTTCCAAAACAGTGACACCTTTTGATAAATCTATGAGTTGAAAATTTGGAAGATACTGAAGAAATTTTCTTCAGCATTTTCTCCCTTTTGTCTCGATATTTTCTATGGTTTAATGCTGGTAAAATGCTTTCTTTCTTAAAGTGACATTTCAGAATGTTTTGTCATAAATTGTACTTTTATTTTTATTCGAAAGAGCATATTTCCTCATGAAAATTCTGAAAATTTCAAGCCAAAATATTGCGCCGTTTACCAGAATTTTAAATTTTTGTGTTAAAATTCAACAAATTGTTGTGGACAACAGTTGGGATTTATATGCAATTTATCGATTATGTCTCAACTTTAAATGCGTGTTTCTCGCTTATTGGCAGCAACTTCAAAAAACTAATATTATTTATACTCATTAGAATAACCAATCTTGGCATCAAGACATACTTTAAAAAATTGAAATTGGAATGAAATGTCCCTTTAACATCAATTTTATTGTCTGATGTACATTTTAACTCTTTCCCAAACAAGACCTTGTTTTGACATCCTTAATAGAAAATGCTTGGGAAAATATTGAAACAAAGAAGAAACTGCTGATAACCAGCAGTTTCTCCTTTTGTCTCAATATTTTCTGCACTTTATTTTACACAAATCCTATATTTATTAATATTTATTTTGTCATCTGCAGCAGCTTTTAAATTGGACCAGTCCAAAATTTTGTCGTTTAGGAAAGGGTTAATGCTGGTAAAATGCTTTCTTTCTTAACATCAATTTATTGTCTGATGTAATTTTAACCCTCTCCCAAACAAGACCTGGTTTTGTCGTCCCTGGTGGAATAGGCTTGCAAAAACATTGCGGCAAAAGAAGAAACTGCTGATGATCAGCAGTTTCTCCTTTTTTCTCAATATTTTCTATGACATATTTCACTCAAATTTTGTCTTTAATAACGTCTATTATGTCATTTGTGGCAGTTTTTGATGTGGATTACCCTAAAATGTTGGCTTTTGGGAAAGGATGAAATTAGAAATGATGGCAACATTTTAGATGGTTCCGATTTGTGAATTTTCAAAGAAAAATACATTTTGAAAGACATGGTCTAAAACAGTTGGTTAAAATGTTATTATGCATCATAAGAAGTTAACGTTTTAAACAGAATGTTTAAAAGTGAGTTTGACAATCATGGCTATCTTGCCTGAAGTGGTTCCATGGTAATGTGTTGTCAGACTTCATTAGTTTCTCTTTTCTGCTTATTAATTCCACTCTCTGTGTCTTTTACAGGTATTTTGTGACTATCATGGTCATTCACGGAGAAAAAACATTTTTATTTACGGATGCAGTGCAGCTATGTCATGGATCGTGAATGATACGAGAAATCCTCAATGTACTGGAAACAGACTCGAAGACAATGGCTTTAAGGTTGGTTTAACCCTTTTTTCCCTGTCATTGGCTATATATCGTCGGTGCTATGACAAAACGACTTTACTAAAGTTTTGCTCGAAATTCATTTGTTTCAGGAGAGACAAAAAACGTTATTACCGCTTTAACAAATGTGCTGACAAAATTGCATAACTCAATAGGCTAACTGAACAATTCAGCTACTTTTGCTGTGAAAATGGATTTGCACAAACAAATTTATTTCTGAAGCATGGAATGTTATGTACATAGTCTGAAGCATAACTTAAAAAGAATTGTGACCAATGATACCCTGTTGATTTGTTGATTTCTCATTTATCAAGAAATGGTTTCTAAATAAGGTCAACAAAACATTAAATTTGCAATGAATATAATATATTTGGTCAAAGTAGAAGAAATACAGAGGAGAATGCCATTTCCCAGCCTTTTGATAGGCAACTCTCATGTAAATAATTTGTCTACAACGCAGTTTTGTCAGCAAAAAAGTTCATCCAATCCAGTTACTTAATTTTGTCATGTGATAATTGAAATGGTTCTGATAGGTGTAGAGTAAGGCCATTTTTAGAATATGCGCTCCTACATACTTAGTAGAAAGCATTTATTAAAGAAAATTGACAAAATTACGTAAGTAATTTGTTATGCAATTTTGTCATAGCACCGACGATATTCTGTCCAAGAACAGGGGGTTATATATGGCTACTTGATCATGTTTCAAGCTTTATTGTGCTAAATTGTCAAATGGCCTGCTTAAACTGCTTTTAAGGTATTCTTTTTCAACATTAGATACCAAACACGTTGTGCAACTTTGGGCATCATCATGACAACTTAAATTGACACTATTAATGCTATTTGGAGATGGCGGTCATTCTATATCCAAATCACCTGAAACTTATTTCCATAATAGTGAACAAAATTCACCTCTTTGCACCCCTTGCAGTGATTTTTTTACAATTTAAAGACTGTGAGTCCTGGGGACTCGCTAGATTCCATATCAATGAGTCCAGGTACTAGCTTAGTGAGTCCAATACACTATTTTTTGATAGGAAATCTGTAAAAATTGTTGCATCCTTGGACTCGCAAGAATTAAAACTTTGCATCCCAGAGACCAAATTATGAGTAAAAGTTGCAGGATGCGCAGGTAAAAAAATCACTGCCCTTGATTATTGATGCAAATGTTGAAAATCGTAAATCCTTCATTACAGACTTTACCAAGAATGTTGGACTACATCTCCCCGTCCTTTTCCCTCGCCAACTGTAGTTTTCTTGTTGAGAAATCCAAAGAGACGACGGCCAGAGTAGTTGTTTGGCGACAATTAGGAGTCAACAGGAGTTATACTATGGAAAGCACATATTGCGGGCTAGATAGGGAAGGAAAATACAAGGTAAGTCAGAGCAATAGATAAGGGCCAGTGTTGAAGACATTCTAAATTTATTTCAAATCCAAACCCTATGTTGTGGGTACTCATTGGAATCGATTCCAATGAGTACCCACAGCATGGGGTTGATCAACAGTTGATGATATTTTGTTTTTTAAAAAGCCTTAATCCCCTCTTGTCTGTAGCTATGGAAGGTACCTTGTAAGCTCTTTATTTATTTATTTATTTTTTTTGGGGGGGTGGGTGGGGGGGGGGGGGGGGGGGGAGGCACCATAGCACAAATCTGCACCAATATTTAAACTATTGCCATTGTTTGGCGACAGTTAGGAGTCAACAGGAGTTACACAATGGAGAGCACATATTGTGGGCTAGATAGGGAAGGTAAATATAAGGTAAGTACCTTGTTATACCCCGTGAAAACAAAAAAAGGAGAGGTATATAGGAATCACCCAAACTCCACACAGCGACAATGCCTTACATCATCACTGCAGGCATACAAATCACGTGACCATGATGAATGTCATGTGATACCGTAAAGATGGCGGAAATTTATTTATATTTCCGAGATCATTTTTTAAATCCAATCTTATTTTTTATTTGGATTCATATCTGACACCTCATATTCTTAAAACATAACTAAAAACTAGTTTACTTTTTTAAATCTAAATAAAAAAAGTTCAATTACCTAAAATCTTGGTAACTCAAGCTGTGCCTGCAGAGATCTCCCCATCCCAATTCAAGGGAGATAACTGCGAAGGAGATTGGGAATCAGCCTGTCTGTTTGTCCATCCAGATTTCTCTTGTACGCAACATCTCCCAAAGGGCTGGACCGATTGTCATGAAATTTTACAGGCATGATCAACGTGTCATGGATATTAGCATGAAGGAATTGACCAAACGCCGACTGTCAATCAAAAACATCGATTAGCCAATGGACGATCAGAAAAATGTCATGCCCCAATTGTTCTTCGTTGCATGTGTTATTGTATCGATTTATCGACTGACAATAAAAACAATCGACATGCCAATGGCAAAGAATTTTGTGCTAACAATAGACTAGGTTTGCCGCTATGTTTTGATAAACCGTCGGTGTTGTTATAAAATCTCGTAACTACGGCTTAAATCAAGCCGTAGGTACGAGATTTTATAAAAACACCTTCGAAATACTATTTTGTTTGTCCGAATTTACGTCACGATTAACTAGATAAAATCATACCCTATTAATGATCACATCCCCACTGTTTGCCTTAAATTCTATTTTGGGCGGAGCGACAGTGGCGAATCCAGGATTTCTGAAAGGGGGGTTCAAATTTACAATTAGGGGGGTTTGTTTTCCGATTAATATACACTTTTGACTGAATTTCTGCATGAAAATGAAAGAATTAGGCTTCAGAGGGGGGTTCGTTTGAACCCCCCGAACCCCCTCTGGATCCGCCACTGAGCGATCTGTTGGTTGGCGTTTGGTCAATTTCTTTACTTTCCAAGGTCAATTAAGGGAGATCATTTGACTTTGAATTTTTGACTAGCGCTGGCTGGGGCATTACACGGTGTATAATCACGTGGGCTAGAATTTCCAATAATCTTCAATAACTTTGTCAATACTTGACCAATTTGAATTCGGTTTGAAGCAGAGAAGGTGGGAAAATGCCAGGAATAAGCTGGACGTGTTGGATTTTTTGAAAGATCAACTGATACAAAAGTTATTGAAGATAAACCAAAATTTTGGTTTATCTTCAAATAACTTTTTTATCAGTTGATTTATTAAAAAGCAACCACCTTCATCTAATGCGTGATGTCTGTCCACATTCTCTGCTTCAAACGGAATTCAAATCGGTCAAGTATTTACAAAGTTAATGAAGATTTTCTGAAAATATTGTATCACGTGATTATCCACCGTGATTAGTCTGCTCGACAACAGTTCTTGTTAGTTCTCTGTTTACGTGATAGCAAAAGTTGGCATCAATACTGAAGCCGTTCAAATCTAATTTATTCATGGTTATTCATTCATGATCAGCAAATATCCACCAGAATTCTAGCAGAAATGGGCCACAAGTTCTGTGAAGGCTTGCTGAGGCTGGGACGAGGCCAAATACCATATGATAGGAATTGTGAATAATATAGCACATAAAACATTGAAGCAAAAGAAGAAAATGCTAATTATTAGCATTTTCTTCTTTTGCTTTAATATTTTCCTTATTTGATAGGGACCACAACACCAGTTCTTTTTTGGAAAGGGTTAAAGTTATAGAAAGTAATTTATTCATTTTTTTCATTCAGGATCAGCAAATATCCACCAGAATCCTAGAAGAGATGGGCCACAAGTTCTGTGAAGGCTTACAGATGGTTAGGACTTAGTCGGACACCATATGATAGGAATTGTGAATAATAAAGTACAGAAAATATTGAAGCAAACTGAGTAAAGGGTTAAAGTGATTGAAACTAATTTATTCATGCTTACTCATTCAGGATCAGCAAATCTCCACCAGAATTCTAGAAGAAATGGGCCACAAGTTCTGTGAAGGCTTACTGAGGCTGGGGCGAGGACGAACACCATACGAGACTAATTCATCAATGCCCTCTGAGGAAGGGTTAGAACAGTTAGGGGCATGTGCTCAAGAACCAGATATTTTGTGAGTGTTTTACTGATTCCCATGTAGTGATGCCTTTGGATGTCCAACAAGATAGAGACTTCGGTAAACAATGTGGAGAATGATGAAATTGCTTGTGACAAGCAATTTCTTCATTTTCCACATTGTTTTCTACCAAGAAAACCTTTATTGAAAAAGTCATATAGGCTACTTGATATTGCCGTCTGCAACATCTTTGAATTTAGATGAGTCTGAAATTTTCTTGTCTGGTAATGGGTTAATCTAGTTTTACCTTGTCTTACTGAGGCTAGGACTTGGGCAAACACTGTAACAGACAAATTCATCAATGCCCTCGGAAGAAGGGTTAGAACAGTTAGGGGCATGTGATCAAGAACCAGATATTTTGTGAGTGTTTATTTAGTTTTACCTTGTCTTATTGAGGCTAGGACGAGGATGTACGCCATACGAGACAAATTCATCAATGCCCTCTGAAGAAGGGTTAGAACAGCTAGGGGCATGTGCTCAAGAACCAGATATTTTGTGAGTGTTTATTTAGTTTTACCTTGTCTTATTGAGGCTAGGACTTGGGCAAACACTGTAAGAGACAAATTCATCAATGCCCTCGGAAGAAGGGTTAGAACAGTTAGGGGCATGTGCTCAAGAACCTGATATTTTGTGAGTATTTATTTAGTTTTACCTTGTCTTATTGAGACTAGGACGAGGCCGAACACCGTACAAGACAAACTCATCAATGCCCTCTGAGGAAGGGTTAGAACAGCTAGGGGCATGTGCTCAAGAACCAGATATTTTGTTAGTATTGTATTTAGTTTAACCTTGTCTTATTGAGGCTAGGACGAGGACGAACACCATACGAGACAAACTCATCAATGCCCTCAGAGGAAGGGTTAGAACAGCTAGGGGCATGTGCTCAAGAACCAGATATTTTGTGAGTGTTTTATTTAGTTTTACCTTGTCTTATTGAGGCTAGGACGAGGACAAACACCATACGAGACAAATTCATCAATGCCCTCTGAGGAAGGGTTAGAACAGCTAGGGGCATGTGCTCAAGAACCTGATATTTTGTGAGTATTTATTTAGTTTTACCTTGTCTTATTGAGGCTAGGATGAGGATGAACACCGTACGAGACAAATTCATCAATGCCCTCTGAGGAAGGGTTAGAACAGCTAGGGGCATGTGCTCAAGAACCTGATATTTTGTGAGTGTTTTATTTAGTTTTACCTTGTCTTATTGAGGCTAGGACGAGGACAAACACCATACGAGACAAATTCATCAATGCCCTCTGAGGAAGGGTTAGAACAGCTAGGGGCATGTGCTCAAGAACTTGATATTTTGTGAGTGTTTTATTTAGTTTTACCTTGTCTTATTGAGGCTAGGACGAGGACAAACACCATACGAGACAAATTCATCAATGCCCTCTGAGGAAGGGTTAGAACAGCTAGGGGCATGTGCTCAAGAACCAGATATTTTGTGAGTGTTTTATTTAGTTTTACCTTTTCTTATTGAGGCTAGGACGACGACGAACACTGTACGAGACAAATTCATCAATGCCCTCTGAGGAAGGGTTAGAACAGTTAGGGGCATGTGCTCAAGAACCGGATATTTTGTTAGTATTTTATTTAGTTTTACCTTGTCTTATTGAGGCTAGGACGTGGGCGAATACCGTACGAGACAAATTCATCAATGCCCTCAGAGGAAGGGTTAGAGCAGTTAGGGGCATGTGCTCAAGAACCAGATATTTTGTGAGTATTTATTTAGTTTTACCTTGTCTTATTGAGACTAGAACGAGGACAAACACCATACGAGACAAATTCATCAATGCCCTCTGAGGAAGGGTTAGAACAGCTAGGAGCATGTGCTCAAGAACCAGATATTTTGTGAGTATTTATTTAGTTTTACCTTGTCTTACTGAGGCTAGGACGAGGACGTACGC
This sequence comes from Fragum sueziense, assembly GCA_963680895.1. Classification (NCBI taxonomy): domain Eukaryota; kingdom Metazoa; phylum Mollusca; class Bivalvia; order Cardiida; family Cardiidae; genus Fragum; species Fragum sueziense. Next base: position 34,426,744 of record OY804598.1, on the reverse strand, counting down.
CATATGAGACAAATTCATCAATGCCCTCAGATGAAGGGTTAGAACAGCTAGGGGCATGTGCTCAAGAACCTGATATTTTGTGAGTATTTATTTAGTTTTACCTTGTCTTATTGAGACTAGGACGAGGACAAACACCATACAAGACAAACTCATCAATGCCCTCTGAGGAAGGGTTAGAACAGTTAGGGGCATGTGCTCAAGAACCAGATATTTTGTGAGTATTTATTTAGTTTTACCTTGTCTTATTGAGACTAGAACGAGGACAAACACCATACAAGACAAACTCATCAATGCCCTCAGAGGAAGGGTTAGAACAGTTAGGGGCATGTGCTCAAGAACCAGATATTTTGTGAGTATTTATTTAGTTTTACCTTGTCTTATTGAGACTAGGACGAGGACAAACACCATACGAGACAAATTCATCAATGCCCTCAGAGGAAGGGTTAGAACAACTAGGGGCTTGTGCTCAAGAACCAGATATTTTGTGAGTATTTATTTAGTTTTACCTTGTCTTATTGAGGCTAGGACGAGGACGAACACCATATGAGACAAATTCATCAATGCCCTCTGAGGAAGGGTTAGAACAGCTAGGTGCATGTGCTCAAGAACCAGATATTTTGTGAGTGTTTTATTTAGTTTTACCTTGTCTTATTGAGACTAGGACGAGGGCGAACGCCATACGAGACAAATTCATCAATGCCCTCGGAAGAAGGGTTAGAACAGCTAGGGGCTTGTGCTCAAGAACCGGATATTTTGTGAGTATTTATTTAGTTTTACCTTGTCTTATTGAGACTAGGACGAGGGCGAACACCATACGAGACAAATTCATCAATGCCCTCTGAGGAAGGGTTAGAACAGCTAGGGGCATGTGCTCAAGAACCTGATATTTTGTGAGTATTTATTTAGTTTTACCTTGTCTTATTGAGACTAGAACGAGGCCGAACACCGTACGAGACAAATTCATCAATGCCCTCAGAGGAAGGGTTAGAACAGCTGGGGGCATGTTCTCAAGAACCAGATATTTGGTGAGTATTTATTTAGTTTTACCTTGTCTTATTGAGGCTAGGACGAGGACGAACACCATACGAGACAAATTCATCAATGCCCTCAGAGGAAGGGTTAGAACAGCTGGGGGCATGTTCTCAAGAACCAGATATTTGGTGAGTATTTATTTAGTTTTACCTCGTCTTATTTAGGTTAGGACGAGGTAGAACACCATACGAGACAAATTCATCAATGCCCTCAGAGGAAGGGTTAGAACAGCTGGGGGCATGTTCTCAAGAACCAGATATTTGGTGAGTATTTATTTAGTTTTACCTTGCCTTATTGAGGTTAGGACGAGGTAGAACACCATACGAGACAAATTCATCAATGCCCTCTGAGGAAGGGTTAGAACAGCTAGGGGCATGTGCTCAAGAACCGGATATTTTGTGAGTATTTATTTAGTTTTACCTCGTCTTATTGAGGCTAGGACGAGGACAAACACCATACGAGACAAACTCATCCATGCCCTCTGAGGAAGGGTTAGAACAGCTGGGGGCATGTGCTCAAGAACCGGATATTTTGTGAGTATTTATTTAGTTTTACCTTGTCTTATTGAGGCTAGGACGAGGATGAACACCATACAAGACAAACTCATCAATGCCCTCTGAGGAAGGGTTAGAACAGTTAGGGGCTTGTGCTCAAGAACCTGATATTTTGTGAGTATTTATTTAGTTTTACCTTGTCTTATTGAGGCTAGGACGACGACGAACACCATACGAGACAAATTCATCAATGCCTTCAGAGGAACAGTTAGAACAGCTAGGAGCATGTGCTCAAGAACCTGATATTTTGTGAGTGTTTTACTGATTCCCATGTTGTGACACCTTTGGATGCCCAACAGGATAGAGACTTTCGAAAACAATGTGGAAAATGAAGAAATTGCTTGTGACCAGCAATTTCTTCATTTTCCACATTGTTTTCTACCTAGAAAACCCTTATTGAAAAAGTCATATAGGCTATTTGATATTGCCGTCTGCAACATCCTTGAATTTAGACAATTCTGAAATTTTCTTGTCTGGTAATATGTTAATATAGTTTTACCTTGTCATACAGAGGCTAGGACGTGGGCGAACACTGTACCAGACAAATTCATCCATGCCTTCAGAAGAAGGTTTAGAACAGCTAGGGGCATGTGCTTAAGAACCTGCGGCCAGTTTCATCAGAACATTTAAGACATACTTTTGTCTTACTGATGACTTACGAAAAGTTTAGGGCAAGAATAGCGTATTGCCAATCTATTAAGACCTGGGTTATGGGATTGTTGTTTTACGCAATTTTTAAGACTATAGTAAGTCAAAAATATGTCTTAACCCTTTTCCAAACAACAAAATTTTAGGGTGATCCAATTTGTAAGCTGCTGCAGGCGACAAAATTGATAATAATAAAGACTTGATTTGTGTAAAATATGGCATAGAAAATATTGAGAGAAAAGGAGAAACTGCTGGTTATCAGCAGTTTCTTCTTTTGTTTCAATGTTTTCCCAAGTGTTTTCTATTGGGGTCGTCAAAACCAGGTCTTGTTTGGGAAAGGGTTAAATGTTTTGATGAAACAGGCCCCTGATATTTTGTGAGTATTTTTGTTATGTTAACCCATTACCAAACAACAATATTTTTCTGTCCGTCATTCTGTTGGTACAATTTAACATCAAATTATGCATTGCCTTCTCACTGTTATTTACCTTTAGCTTGTATATGGGAATATAAAATTAAATACAATATTTGAATTATTGCAAATCAAAGTGACAAAAGTGATGGTTTAGAATTCAAATAAAAGTTTCTCTTTTGTCCTTTCAGGGATGACCTACATCTGGACTCAGATTTACGCGTGATACAGGAATCGGACGAGCGTGATTATTGCGCAAGTGACGGAATGGCTGACGACGAATCCTCGTCTGATCTTGACTTCCCTGAGGACGATGAAGAAGAAGATCTCTGATGATTTTATGGCATTATCCTCATGAATAATTGACCTTGAATTTAATTTTGGTCATTACACATTTTGAGCTGGGATCCAGAGAAAGGGCCCTATAGTATTTGAGGCTTCTTTATTTTCAGATCATCTTTTACCTAAGTGAAGGCTGAACAGGATCTATATTTATGTATACTAGTTACTACACATCTTACACATGGTATATATGGTAGAATATGAGCCTTGATCAGAATGTGTGTATATGCAGGTTGATCTGGATCCATGCTGTTCTAAAATGCCTCAGGGGAGCCTTGTTCCAGATCTGGGCTCAAATCGGTGGTGTTACTGCAAAACCTCTTTAACTCCAGCTTTGCAATTTAACTCCAGCTTTGCAATAACACTGACGAAATGTAAAATCTCCTGTTGAAAAAGATTTCTACTTGTATGTCTTAGGTGATATTCAACAACCATTGTTATTCCAAGTCTTCTTCCAAACGACAAAACATCCAGTTTGCCTCTGACCTGACGACTTGTAATGTTGTAGCCATTTTGAAAAGAAATTTATTTAATAACATAAACACATTTGATTGGTTGACAATTTTTTTACGTGACTGTTAATTCAACATGTCCTTATAATACCCTTTTAATCCCAACCCCTCCTTCCAAATGTTGGTTTATTACTTGATCGGATAGTTTGATTTATATTTTATAAGAGAATATTTATGCAGCCCATTTGCAAACAGCAATAATTTGGTGTTTTACCATTCCCTTTAAATGTTGATTGGACTGAAGAGCTTCATTTATATTTTTAATTACAGAGCATTTACTTATGTGTTTAATAATTGTATATCATTCATATCAATGCAAACTTGCTCATAAGAAATAATTCCACTGTCATGATAAGCCTTTACATTAATGTATCAAGATTTTAGTCATAACTTATAAAAGCAGTCATTTGCATTTGAATACTGTCTCAGAAATTTACTGTAAGTGTTTTTGAGGGACATCTAAACCAGGACTTGTATAGTGAAAATGTCATATACTGTACTAGAAAATTAGAAATCTCATTTTAAGGGCATTAATTTTTAAATGTATCGAAATAATTCTCTTTTTATGCCCCTGTATGGAAAGATTAAGGGCATATTGTTGTTCTCATGTCTGTCTGTCGGTCCGTCTGTCTGTCCATCTGTCTGTCTGCAAACTTAACATTGACCATTTTGGGGGGCATTAGTGTTTCTCTAACACAACTTGTTGATTTATTTTATTTTTTTCGTGAGAAAATATAAATGAAAAGACAATCTACTTATAACATGATCAAAATATGATTGTTTAGCTTTAATATTTTCCAGAGAAAATGAAAATGTGGGCTTGTCCAAATTGAGAATGATTGTAGACAATTAGTTACATAATAATAACTACATGTATCATTTTTAGCTCGACTTTTCGAAGAAAATGAGAGCTTATACTGTCACCCGGGCGTTGGCGTCAGTGTTAGCGTCCGCGTTGCAACAAAGGTTAAAGTTTTTTCAAACATCAATAACTTCCATACTATCAAAGGGATTCAACCCAAACTTGGAATACTTATTCACCATCACACCCTCTACCTTACTACCAGGGCCCATGACCCTGGCTCCACTATATTTGGAGTTATGCCCCCTTTATACTAAGCAACTTAGAAAGTCGAGCGTGCTGTCTTCGGACAGCTCTTGTATCTCTTACTAAACCTTTTTATATATGAGTCAAATTGATGCTTTCCCCAAGTAAGACCTGGTTTAGATGCCCATAACACAGAAAACTTTGGAAAACACAAAGGCAAAAGAAGAAAATGCTGATGATCAGCATTTTCTAATTTTGCCTCATTGTTTTCTGTGCTATATTATTCACAGAGGTTACCACAAGTAACATTCATATTATGGACTGCAGTAGCTTTGGAATTGGTACAATCCAAATTTTTGCTGTTTGAGAAAGGGTTAACCCATTACCAGACGGCAAAATTTTGGACCATTCCAATTTGAAAGCTGTTGCAGACGACAGTTTAAATTTTAAAAATCTTTGCATTTTGCGTTAGAAAACACTGTGGAAAATGAAGAAATTGCTTGTCGCAAGCAATTTCTTCATTTTTCACAATGTTTTCCCTAGCCTTTTCTTATAAGGGAGTCAAAAGGTGTTACTATGCAGTAATGGGTTAATGCTGTTGTCTGCTATAGCATGAAAGCTTTCAAATTGGACTGGTTTAAACATTACTATCTAGCAATGGATTTTAGTGAATGGATCTTGACCTTTTACCAAATAGCAAACTTTGGCTGTTCCAAATTCAAAGGTGTTGCAGATGACAATTTGAAATGAATGAAATTTGACATTTTAGGGTCTTTCATTGCAGAAAACATTGGAAAGATGCTTCACAGGGCAAAAAGTGTTTTGAAAAACGTAACATTTGTGTATGATATAGCACAGAAAGTATGGAGGCAAAAGTGGAAATGCATTTTCTTCTTTTGCCTCAATGTTTTCCATAGCCATTATTACTAGGGATAAGAAAGTAGTTTTTGTTTGGGAAAGGGTAAATTTAGCCTGATATTAGTTCAGTCAGGAATCCTAAGAGAGGTTGTGATAAGCTTTGTGATAAGCTATGTTTAACGACATCATATTAATTTTGTAGAATTCTGTAAATTCTTTGCCACTTGACAAAATTTTTAAAATGGCCTGAAATTAATACAATTAAACATGTGAAATGTGATACTTGAAAATTTGAATATTTTGTTAAACCCTTTCCCAACAACAAAAATATTTTGATGGTCCTATTTTAGAGCTGCTGCATAGGTCACAATAAATGATGATAAATAAAGGACCTGGATATTGATAAAATTGTGATCTCTGTACAATAAGAATACAAAAAATATTGAGAGAAAAGAAGATGTTGGTTATTAACATTATTTTCTTTTGTTCAATGTTTTATCAAACATTTTCTATAACAGACATCAAAGTCAATGCTTGTTTGGGAAAGGGTTAGACAGTCTATAATTTTTCTCTTGATAAAGAGATCTTTTGATTAACTCTTTCTCAAACAAAACTTGGTTTTGACATCCCTGTCTGATAAAAAAAAAGTTTGGGAATAAATTGATGCAAAAGAAGAAAATGCTGATAATCCACTTTTTCTGTTTTGCCTCAATATTTTCCTGTTTCACATTGTACTCAGAACCTTTCATAATTAGCATCCAAATTGTCGTCTGCAACAGCTTTCAAACTGGAGCAGCCATGATTTTGTCGTTTGGAAAAGGGTTAAATTTTGCTTAACCCATTACCAAACGACAATATTTTAGGGTGGTCCAAATTGAAAGATTCTGCAGACGACAATTTCAAATGATTTTTTTTTAATTTTTGGGTCTTTTCGGATAGAAAACATTGTAGGAAATGAAGAAATTGCTTGTCACAAGCAATTTCTTCATTTTTCACAATGTTTTCCATGGCCATTATTTTGTAGGGAGTCAAAAAGAGTCATTATGTAGTAATGGGTTAAGATATTTCCCAGGTTAGAGAGAAAAGTCTGTGTAAAAGTAATTTGCTGGGTTAATTATATTGAAAAAAATGTTTTATTTTTATTACAAACATTAAAGGATGTTTTCATTTTAAAGGTGATTTTTGTTAGCAAAAGTGTGATAATAAAATGTTACAAAATAATTGAATCTGTTTTCGTTGAAATGAAGAGTACCCCATTAATCCTTACCAAAACAAGACCTGGTTTTGAGGTCCTTAACCCTTTCCCAAACGACAAAATTTTACGGTTATCCACTTCTAAAACAGCTACAAATGACAAAATGGGTGTTATCTAAGATAAGATTTGTGTAAAATATGGCATAGAAAATATTGAGACAAGAGGAGAAACTGCTGGTTATCAGCAGTTTCTTCTTTTGTTTCAATGTTTTCCCAAGCGGTTTCTATCTTGTTTTGGAAAGGGTTAACAGAAAGAACATAATACATTGGAAAAATGGAGACGAAAGAAGACAATGATGTGCTTTTAACTCAATATTTTCTTTGCTGAAGTGTACATAAGTTTTACCCCGTCAACATCCATTTCATCGTTTGCATCAGATGTCAAACTGATTTATTGAATGTGGCATGTCCGTCTCGCCGTCGGCTCAAAGTACCGGTATTGTGGTACAATAGAATTGTCCCTATATTGGAATACTGGGTTCCATATAGAGACAAACAAGGAAATCGTACACAATCTTCCGCAAAATCACGTGACATAGGAATGTACATGCTTGTATCATTGTGGCATGATTCTTCCTGTCAAGATTTTGGCGGAAGTTGTGGGACCTTGGATAAGATTTAGGAAATCATCAATGTTATCTCTGATGTGCGTTTTAGTGTCACAGTGGCCCTCTTGTTATGAAGGGGATATGATTTCTGTCAATTCTTCCCCTAACCAATCACGGTGAATAATCACGATACAACAATTTCAGAAAATCTTCAATAATTTCGTTAATACGGGACCGATTTGAATTTGGTTTGAAGAAGATAAGATGGACAGGCGTCACGCATTAGATGGACGTGGTTGATTTTTGAAAAATCAGCAGATAAAAAGGTTATTGGAGATCAATCAAAATTTTGGTTGATCTTCAATAACTTTTTTATCAGTTATCCATTCTGACATTTGACAAGTCATCTGTCTCTCACCAATGGGTGTGAATCATCTATATGAGGGAGCAGATGGAGGCTCAGTTAGGATATTGTGGTGGTAATGGTGCGAGAAATACCAGGAACCCACGTTTAGGTGCTCCATTCGCCGCGATATGACCATAGCAGTTAAAAACGGCGTAAAACCCCAATAAAATGCGAAAAACCAACACATGCAGCTTATTCCTGGCATTTTTCAACCTTCTCTGCTTCAAACCGAATTCAAATTGGTCAAGTAACAACCAAAATATTGATGATTTTCTGAAATTCTGAGTCACGTGATTAACCACCGTGTCAATGTCTCGTTCTGAATTCTCTAAAGATGACTTTCAAAGGTATTGCAAGAAATGAAGAGAATGCTGATAATCAGTTTGTCTCCTTTATTGCCTATGCAGCTCTTGCTATATACATGTAGATTCTAGTATACAAAATTCATACATAAATTAACACACTTTGGTATCGTCTATTTTTGTTGTTCTGGAAAAAATTTAGATTGACAACACTTTGAAATCGGTCTGCAAACAGGAGTCGTTTGATCTTAGTATATTGTCTTACTATTCTGTGTCAAGATCCAGATATTTGATTTAAGCCCCCATATGATCGATCTGGGGCCGTATTCACCAACATTTCTATATCGATTGTCTAAAGTAAAATTACACAACGAGCCATCTGATTGGACGAGGCGTATGTCTCGACCAATGGCATGGATTGTTGCATGACTTCATCTTAGATTAATAATCCCTTTTACCTTTTTAATTGGCACTTTAGAATTTTGATTTTACAAGAGTAGGGAACATTTTTTCAATCATTTTTTACATAAAAAAACAAGAACAATCTTAATTGATTTACTTTCCTTAGCCTTATCCCAAACAAGGACGTGTTTTATAAAGTATTTAGAAGCGATCAAGCTTTTTAAAAATATAGTGATGGAGAAAATGTTCATTATACGAGCATTTTCGCCCTTGCCAAAAATATTTTTTATTCTGTCAAGTAGGATTTAGTATGATTAATTCTTAGTCTACAACACCTTTGAATTATACAAAGCAAAATATTTCTTGTTTAGGAAAGAATTAAATGCCAAAGAACAAGGCGGAACACATTTAGCGTACAAAGAACCATTTGTCTTCAGTGATTTTTTCTATAAATTACTCCCCTGGCGAGATTCAAAAGACAATTTGTTTTTTTCTGAAAGTTTTGAAAAATCTATTTTAGAGCGCCAACAATCTCTAATGTTTGCCAAAGGAAGTTTTGAGCGATGAGAATTTTGTATTGAACACTGAATTTTAATTTCTTATGTTTTCTAGTGATGTAATTTTCCGACGCGCCAAGTAAAAAGAGGAATTACGAAAGAAAAGGAAATCGACCCGATCATATAGCTCACGATAAATGACATTGCAGAGAATCAATAGCCATTTGCTAGAGATGCTTTGCCATGTCATTAATCGTTAGCTATACTTAAGCGCAAAAATCTTCCTCATGGGGCGATTCTATTTATCTGTTTAACTCGTTCCAACGTACTCGTATTTCATTATTTCTCACAATGTTTTCTATCAAGAAAGACGAATAATTTCATTAACCTGAAATTGCAGAATCTTTTGAATTTGAACCAGTCTGGTAATAATATTCGACCAAGTGTAATTTCTAAAATATTACAATAGATTGAACATAACCTCTGCCTTGCAAAAAATGCACTTTGGTTAAAGTATTGATTCTGGACTGGATCCTGGAGATTTTCGTACACAGGCTTATCAAAATAACAACTTTTTTCACATTTGATTTTATTGTACCTGATTCCACAGGGAAATTATCACAAAATGATCTTATTATATAAGAATAAAAAGACAAATCCGTGAATGGCTTTTCTGAATATCGCCAAAAACTCCCTTGACAAACGAATTATATGACATAGACGAACTTGTTGACTTTTAAGATCTGAAAGCCGCTACAGTCGACAAATAGTAGGTGCTTAGGCCTACTTTAACGAATTAGGAATTGTGTGCAACACATTTCATTAAATATTGAGAGAAAGTTATAGAAATCTGAAGCGGATCGAGGATTTCTGTGAGGGGGCCGGGGGGTCAAACATACGGATATGGGTTCATTTTCCAGTATTACACAATTTCGACTGAATTTCTGCATATAATTGAAAGAATAAGACTGCAGAGGGCGTTCACTTGAAGCCCCGACCAAACGAAACCCCTCCAACCCCTCCCATCCCCGGTCCACCATTGGTAATTGGCATCATCTGTTCTGGCCCTTTTTTGCGCGACGTACGTAGTCCGTATTGTTTTAGAGCGTAAACCCACATTTGTCTGATTAATGAAAGTTTGTAATATTCCGATTTATTTTTACGTAGCTTGTCCGACAGCCGACTATAATTTTCAAATTGTTCAGACCTGTTACATTAAAGTGACATTTCACATTTATTTTATTTTTTAAAAGTATGTCATGATGCAAAGATTGTTTATTCTAATGCAAAGAAATGCTTTCAGTTTTTTGAAGTTGTTATTTATAAGCGAAAATTACGCCTTTACAGTTGAGACAGCATTGACAAATTCTATATAAATCTGAACTGTTGTCCACAACAATTTGTCTAATTTTAGCACAAAAATATGTATTTCTCGTAAACAGTTCAATATTTTAACTTGAAATTTTCAGAATTTCCATAAGAAAAGATGCTCTTTTAGATAGAATAAAAGTAAAATTTATGTAAAAATAAATGTGAAATGTCACTCTAAAATCTAGAAACTGAGGCAGCAACAGATAACAGGACGTAAAACTATCCTTATCTGTTTGATTTCAAATCCAAATCCTATGTAATGGGTACTAATTTGAATCGACTCGACGAGAAGGCCTACTAGTACCAACAACATGGGGTGAAGGGAAGGTTTACAGAGTGGGTGGTGAATCGGGACATACTCTGCAGTCATAGGAGAGTGCTTCATAAGCAAAAGCTGGCTGGCCCTAGGGGTGACACTATGACAATCAAAACCCTTTTTTACCATTTTTATCCTTTTGCATATCGGTGCTTTTCAACGAAAACCTCGTAACTTCAGCTTGAACCAAGCTGCAGTTACGAGGTTTTCGTTGAAAAGCGACGTTATTGAATATCCATTATCTGTACTTATCTGTAGCTCCGATGCTGATCGATTGGAATCGACTTTAATTAGTTCATTTAGCTCGTGCAGGCTGATCTGGATCTGTTTTAGTCCCATATGCCATAAATGCCATGTCTCCATGTCATTCTGACGTTGTGATTAACCCATTCCCAAACATTTACTCTCCTTTACCAACCTATCAGATATGGGTTTGGAAAACCTCGCATGATAATCAGTATTTTCTCCCTTTCCTTCAATGTTTTCTATGCTTTAATGCGGAGATTTTTTTACACGAGTAAGCATTTTCTACCATCTTCATCGTCTCGATTCTATAGAGCAGAGTTAGATATTGTTGTTTGGGGAAGGATGATAAATGTTTGGGAAAACATCGTGGAAAATGGAGAAATTTCTTATGACAAAAATACCAAAAATATAGAAATTCCTTTGACTTGGAATTTTCGTCCGCGCCATCTATGAATTTGGACCAGTTTCAAGTATTTCCGTTTGAGAAAGGGTGTAAGGTCATGCAGATCTGCACTTTCAGTCCAAGCATCGTTTAAATATATGCATTTTTGAAAGAAAAAAAGATGAGATATTCACAGGGTGCCACGAACGTTACAATTTATGTATGTTTTCTGAAATCGCTAGAGCAAATAAAAAATGTTGCTGTCCAAAAGAATGATATATTGATTCATTTTTTTCCTCGTAAAATTCATCGTCCACTATTTCTCTCTTTGCATCTTTTTATTTTTAGATTCTTCTAAAAAAAATTCCAACATGCGTTGTGCGAATAATTGTGTTCACAGGGTTAGGCAAATTATTACTGATTAGGCCTTTTCCAAGCGACACTAATTTAGAATAGCGTTGCCTGTAGCAGCTGAAATAAAACATCATTGGTCCTGATCAGCGTATACTAGAACTTAAAAGCACAGTCTGATCTGGAAACATTGTGGTCTCATTTTTAGCTCCACTGGCCGTCAGGGCAGCGGGCTATTGTCATGGCGGTGTGTCCGTCGTGCGTCCGTGCGTGTCTGCATCCGTCCGTAAACTTTTTCTTTAAAAATCTTCTCCTCAGAACTACTGGATGCATTTCAATCAAACTTCACAGGAATGATCCTTTGGTGACCCTCTCTCAGATTCCTTCAAAGAATTTGAATTGAAGTAGAATAACTTGAGTTATCTGCCCTTGAATGTCAAAAAAGCTGGTTTTGACTTTATTTTTACTCAATAATCTACAAATAATATACAATCAAGACCAATCTTTGATGGAATGATGGTGACTATAAGATCTTGCCTGTGTATAATTTTCAGCTTGATCTGAATTTCACATCATGAGTTATGTGCCCTTGACATTGACAAAATTGTCTTTTTCGACTCTATTTTGACTTTGTTTTAACTCTAGCAACTACAAATTAATATTGACCAATCAAGACAAGACTAGGACAGAATGTTGCTGACTATAAGGCATTGCCTTGGTATAATTTTCAGCTTGATCCGAATTTTATATCATGAGTTATGTGCCCTTGAAATTGACAAAATTGCCATTTACGGCTTTATTTTCACTTTTACAACCATTAGTATTAACTTATCAATACAGAACTTTCACAGGATCTACAGCCATGCGATCTCTCTTGCTTGTAATTTTCAGCTTTGTCATGTATTTGCTTGTTTGCGCAGCCTGATCCTTTGAAATTGCATTCAACAAGACAAACAATCAGGCCTGTGGAGCGCTTCCAGACAACCAGGGCTGTCTATATAGGTCCTTATTCCAGATCTAGACTCCATTCATTACCCAGGTCTTACAACTGTAGTTCCTGTGTCGACTTTAACCCTTACCCAAACGACAGAATTTAAGCATGTTGCAATATGAAAGCTGCTGTAGACATTACAGGCGACCCTGATAAAGAACTGATTCGTTTACAATTAAGCCCAGAGAATATTGAGACAAAAGAAGAAAATATGCTGAATGCTGTTTTCCGAAGCCTTTTCTATTAGGAACGCCAAAATTAGGTCTTAGGTCTGTTTGAGAAAGGGATAATAACCTTCAGGTGTGAAGGGTCTAGAAAATTGTTTTGGAAAGGGACAATCTGATTATCTTTTTTCTCTTCTAATTATTGCAATAAAGTATTATTTTAGTGCCTACAAAATATGCAAACTTGAAAAAAACACTTTAAAGATATTGCGTTTCCACAGGAAAACCTTAATAAAACTACACGTAACTTGACGATGATAAGAATTCCATATTTTTTAGACAATGTTTTGCATTGTGTTATTAAAATAAAAATTTATGTTATCGTTTGCACAGTTCCAGTCTTTCCCAAACACCAAACGTTTATACATGTTCTAGTCAAATGCTGTATGTACAAGAACAATTCACCGAAGCGACGTACATGTACAAATTATGTAATTTAGTTCACGATAAATGACCTGACCGAACATCTCTAGCTAATAGATAAAGATGCCCTGTCAAAGATCATTTGTGACTTTTTGTTCACGTTGCCTATTTCCAGAGCTTAATTAAGCTTAATTTGATAATGGCGTATTAAACTATATACTTCATTCTCAAGACCGGTCTAAGATCTTATAGCTTTTGAGATTATCAAAAATGACGTACATGTGCCGATAGGTCGATACAGAATCATCAGAACATTCTAATTTACTACTTGCTGCATAGATACGATCAAACGATTTCAGTATGAACAGTTCAAACAGGTATTCTATACTAAGATCAGACAAAACGGATGTGCAAGGTGATCGCTTGTCTTTATCATGCTATGCAATTAATTTGGGAAAATCTAAAAGATCAATTTCTGGCTCGAAATGAAACGTGAAAGTTGTAAAGACCGCAGTCCGAATGAGTCTGTGCTAAGTCTGCAAAGTCTAAACGAGGATGGATCTGAACTCCATTGCTTGATTTGTGTACTAGTAGTGACCAAACTTCACCATTTCTTAACCCATTACCAAACGACAAAATTTTAGGGCGGTCCAAATTGAAAGATTCTGCAGACGACAATTTCAAGTGATTGGAATTTTAAATTTTTGGGGTTTTTTTTTACATAGAAAACATTGTGGTAAATGAAGAAATTGCTTGTCACAAGCAATTTTTTCATTTTCCACGATGTTTTCCCATGCCGTTATCTTGTAAGGAGTTAAAAAGAGTCTTTGTGTGGTAATGGGTTAAACAACATTTTGGTTGGTCCAATGTAAAAGCTGCAGCAGAGGGCAAATATTTATGTTGATGTAAGCACGTAGATATGATTTGCCAAGAACATAGCAGAAACAAAAATACTGAGGCAAAAATAGAAAAAGTTGGCCATCAACATTTTCTACTTTTGTCCCAATGTTTTGAAAAGTCTTTTCTTTCAGTGACGTCAATTCAAGGCCTTGTTTTGGGAAACGATTTTAAAATAAACCCAAGAATTGGGAATTGTGTACAATTTCCACAATTCCCCGTTTGCCTTGATGGGTTAGGTTTCTATTTATAAGACAGGTGCAATAAAAATATAGGTTTTATCTACTAATTGTTGCATTAACGTGCAATTCCAGAACCTGTTAAATTCTGGTTATCGAATGATCACATATTTTCAACAGCTTTATGTGAAAAGGTTTCTAAAATTATCGTTGCTAATGTCAAGGTCACTGAGCTAGAATTTGTTGGAGGATTCCACAAACAAATGGTTCGGGTTTCCCCATTACAACTTACTTATTCAGGCCTATCCGTTTTTATACGCCCGAATGGGTCGTATTATGTTATGGCCCCGGTCGTCCGTCCGTCCGTCCGTCTGTCCGTCCATTAGCAATTTCTTGTGTGCGCAACTCTTCCTACAGTTTTGATCGGAATTTGATCAATCTTGCCACAATGAATCTCCATGGTGTCTAGTTGTGCAAACCACTCACGGAATTCAGTTAACTCTTTTTTTTTGTTCTTGAATTATCTGCCCTTGAATTTAGAAAAAAAATGCCCATTTTCTTGTGTGCGCAACTCCTCCTACAGTTTTTATCAGAATTTCATCAAACTTGCCACAACGAATCTCTATGATGTCTAGATGTGCACATCGCTTACGGAATTCAGATAACTGCTTTCGTTCTTGAATTATCTGCCCTTGAATTTAAGGGAAAATGCTCATTTTCTCGAAATGCCCATTTTCTCGTGTGTGCAACTCCTATAGTTCTAACCAGAATTTAATCAAACTAGCCACAATGAATCTTTATGGTGTCTGGTTGTGAAAACAAAATTTTGATAACATTTCATATTTGAATTATCTGCCCTTGAATTGACAAAATGGCCAATTTTAACTGACAAGCCCCTCTTAGGCGTATATGCGCCGCTCTGCGAAGCCCTTGTTCATGTTTAACCAGTGCGGATGGGAAATTTGTTGCTTTCATCATTATTGTTGTGGGTTGTCGTCTTTTTTATTATTTAGTATATTTGTTGTTGGTGGCGGTGTTATTAATGGTTTTGTTGTTATTGTCACTTTTGTGGTGTTGTTGGTGGTGGTGTGCTTTTTTGTTGGTCTTTGTTGTAGTTGATGATCTTGCTGTTGCTTTCGTTGGTGTTGTTATTGTAAGAAATACATACATGATTGTGTTTATTGGGGACATGACAAGATTTTGGACAGCTCCACACTGTAAAAGAAAATCTTGTCATGACCCAAAAACACACATGTATGTTGTTATGTAATTATGCTAAAATGACAAACCAGTGGTACGGATTATAAATGACATTATTGAACCAGCGCGTTAGCAATGAAACTACAATTTGCGAGCCTCGACCTTTGTAGACTGGCTGCATTACTTCCAGGAGCCTTTGTCAGTGGTGGTGAACTCGGCCAAAGCGTGGGACGTTTTTTCGCGATCATAGTATTCCGTCGGTGTTGTTATAAAATATCGTAACTACGGCTTCGATCAAGCCGTAGTTACGAGATTTTATAACAACTCAGACGGTTTGTCAATACATATCGGTAAACCCGGTCTATTTTTAGATCAAATTCATCGTTATTAGAAAAAAACTATCCAATTAGAAAAACTATCCAATCAGATCTTTAAACTCACATTTAAACGCAAAATATCTGTACCTTGTTGTAGCGAAAAACGTCCCTCGCTTTGGCCGAGTTCACCACCAGTGTTTGTAGGATTCAAAGTGTTGTAGGCAAATTGTCGAAAACCCAGGTAGTCATGAGCCCATTCTCTTGATATTCTAGAATCAAAGTTATATGTACATTTTTCAATGCATCGAATCTATTTGTAAGACAGGTGTTGTAAAAAACAAGATTCTATATCTTCTAATTATCGAATTAATGTGCAATTTCAGAAACTGTTAAATTCTGGTTATCGATTAATCGCATAATCACTGGATTTTGTGTGAAAATATCTCTCATACTGCAATTTCTTACACCATCTTGTAACGAAACCTACACAGCATAATCCTTCGATCATTTTAGGCTATAAACACGACTTGATGTTGGCGTCCTAAATAGAAATAGTTTGGAGAAACATTCTGACAAAAGGAGAAAATGTAGAAAAACAACACCTTCCTCTTTTGACTCAATATTTTCTTGGATATAGTAAGCTCAATTTCTATCTTTATCACCGTTCACTCGACCGTCTGCAGTAGGCCTACTTTGAATTTTGACCGCCCAGAAATTTTGGGTGTTGGGAAAGGGTTAACAAGTACCAAAATATACGTTCTTTGAACATTGGCACAAGTGAAACGCCGAGGTCTAGTTGTTGACCTTGGAATCGAAGAGTCCTGAGTTCAAATCTCGTCGGTGCCAGGGGAATTTTGCTGAGCAATAATTGTTACCTCACGTTGCTCTTCTTCACCCAGGTGTACATTTGGGAACACCGGAGAGTGTGAAGCCAACTTTGGCTGCCAGAGGTATCGACTGTAAACAGCCGTCTTGAAAGAAACTTAATGATCGTGGAAAATCTGTTAAATAAAACTAAATAAGTTTCACCTTTACTCTTTTTTTTACATCAAATGCTTCATGCTAAAGTGACATTTCAGAATTATTCTTACATATTTTTTATTCTATCTGAAAGAGCATCTTTTCTTATGAAAATTCTGAAAATTTCAAGTCAAAATATTGAACTATTTACAAGAAATATATATTTTTGTGCTAAAATTAAACAAATTGTTGTGGACAACAGTTCAGATTTATATAGAAATTGTCATTTCTGTCTCAACTTCAAAGGCGTATTTTTGGCTATTATGAATAACAACTTCAAAAAACTGATACCATCTCTACGTATTAAAATAAACAATCTTTGCATCAAGACAGACTTTTAAAAATTGAAATAAATGTGAAATGTCACTTTAAGTCCTAGTTACCTTTTTGTCCTTAGATACTACACAATGTCGTAAATCGACAGGGTTGGGCAAAATGCAATTACGTTGTACGTCTTGACACATTTCGCTCCTACTGTTTTCGATTATTGAGTGAAAATAATTAGATTTTACAATTTTGGAAGTTCCAAATTGAATTTGTCGTAGCATTCTTATACACTTTATGTGTGTTCATTGATATGCTTGCTTGAATTAACTTCATAGAGTGTTGTCTAAGATAGTCCAAAGGTAGGCTGGGATGGTCCGTGGTTCTGGGTTGGCCTGTGGGGCTAGCTGTTTGAACCGCTCCATCTGAAATCGGGATAAACTGTCAGCAGTCTGGTTTTCACAACCAGGCAAGAATTCTGCCTTAAAATTAATATTAAATTTGAGGCAGTGTAGTGTAAAAGATCTCACAAGAACCATAATTTTGTCTGATTTACTTGTTTGGCTATTGATAATGTTGACAACCGACTGATTGTCACATTTAAACAAAACCTTTTTATTCCTCATCTTTTCTCCCCAGATGTGAACAGCAACTAAAATGGGGAAATACTCGAGAAGCGTGATATCTTTTGTAAGGCCCGAATCGTGCCATTCAATTGGCCATTCTCCTATTGCCCACTCCCTCATAAAAGTTGCCCCAAAGCCGTGACCGACTGCAGCAGAACTGTCTGTATAAAGGCAAATATCAGAATTGGAAGTCCAGAATTTTTCATGGAACATTGAGACCCCATTAAAGGAATTTAGAAATTCTAACCACATTATTAGGTCTTGTCTCATCCCTTTTTTAACCCGGATGTGATGGTATGATTTGGTGACCCCACAAGTTGCATTTATGAGTCTCCTACAAAATGGGCGACCAGGAACCACTGCCCGACAGAGAAAATTAAGGGACCCTATCAAAGATTGCAATTCTCTTAACTTAACTGATTTTTTATGTGTTAACACTTCTTTAATAAGGTCAATTAATTGTGCTACTTTTGAGAGTGGTATTCTGACTTGCATTAGAATAGAATCTAGCTCAAGCCCCAAAAAGATAAGAACAGGTGTAGGCCATACTGTTTTTTCCTCTGCTACAGGGATACCAAGTTTCTGACAACAATTAAAAAAGGTCTGCAATAAAAGAAAACAATCGTTTGAACCCCCTTTACCACCGAAAATGAAATCATCTAAGTAATGATCCAGATCCCCTAGACTGCAGTTTTTACGCACAATCCATTGTAATGCACATGCAAATTTCTCAAAAATTGCACATGAAATACTAGCACCAAAAGGCAGCATCCGATCATAAAAAAAGAAACCGCCATGACTGAAACCAACAAGTGGATAATCTTCTTGTGCGAGTGGTATCAAGCGAAAGGCTGATCTGATGTCTGCTTTGGCCAGGAGTGCCCCAGGGCCCAATTTTTGAATCATCTTAACAGCATTATCAAATTTTGAGTAATGAACTGAGCAGAGTTTGGGGTCAATATTGTCGTTTACCGATTCCCCCGGGGGGTAAGATAAATGATGGATTAGTCTAAATTCGTTAGGTTCCTTTTTGGGGACTAAACCAATTGGTGACATTTTGAAATTTGGAAAGGGAATAGAAGAAAAAGGTCCAGCTACCCTGCCTGTTGAAATTTCCTTATTAACCTTTTCCCAAACTATGGAAGGATTTTCAGTTGCAGATTTTATATTTTTGCATGTTTGCAAAGTCCTGGGACCTGTATAACACAGGGAAAAACCATGTTTGAACCCATTTAACAAATATTGGGTCAAATTATTGTCATAACCTAATAATTCCTCTTGCAAAGCAAAATATTTTATTGGCGTGACACCAAGGCCGCTAGTCTGGCCAGTTAGAGTTTCTCCAAAACACTAGTTATGTTTAACAACAGCATATCATAGCCGACATCGGAGAGATGTATTCCATCATTAAAGTACATTCCCGGGGTCTGTACATTAATATCCTCATGCTTAACAAAATGTCCACCTTTGGCTACCATGAAACGACGGATGCAATTATTAAAATGTTTCCTCTTTTTATCAATTTTGTTATGCGGGATGACTGTGTGCCCCCATGATATCCTGGGCAACAGTTCAGAGAAGATGAATTTCGTATTAGGTAAGTTTTCCATCCAGAAACAAATATCATCACGCACTTTATGTTCCAGTTCGCAGCCTGTTAAGGAAGTGAGATCATTGGATCCCAAGTGGATGATCAAAATCTTTGGTGGACTGGAATGTAAACACTGCATTTGTAATACTGTGTTGAATTCAGACCAATGCATCCCTCTCCGGCTAATCCATTTAACACTTGTTATAGAGCCGCACCCTAAGTTTGACTGGATACGCCGGAATTTCAGACGTTTCTCAAGCCAGTGGACGTAGGAATTACCAATGAACCACACATCTGAAATATACTTGGTCAATGTTATTATACAGAATGACAAACAAAAATGTTGCATCAAACTACATGTATTATCTATGATACATTTGTACACCTGTACTATGAATAATATAAAATAAAATCTAATAAAAGTCAGCAAGAAACGAATTTTGTCAACACACCCCGTAAATTATCATTACCCTTGGATAAATTCAGCATTGATAGAAGCTTGCATGCATTAGTATGTTGTAACTTTGAAGCGAAATTCAATTGCGACAAAAGTTAAGTGCGAATATAATGTAAAAAGGCATTTGATGACCATCTCCCTAACTGTTTGATTTTCTCGTAAGAGACACCTTGTTCTGCAAGCCATGTGGCTGCTCCTATCCTGAAAGAATGGCTTTTATAACCTCTTGGTGACATATCCAGATTTATGAGACATTTTGAAATAACTGCACCAAATTGATAACGCGTAAGAGGGGAGCCATTACTATGACAGAACAAGTGATTTGAAGATTTTAGCTTGATCGACAAGTAATTGAGTATGGCTTGTATTGGACACACAGTCGAATTTTCTAGTGGATAAATCATGACAATTTCCGGCTTGCCGGCTTGGTTGGCTTTAGATTTACGTAGTTGTATTTTTAGTGAATGAATCCTACTGGAACGATAAGTAAATTGTATGTCAGATACTTGTAGTTGTCTGACGGGGTCATCAGGAGAGGTACATACCAACTCTCCTGCCCGAAATAAACCAAAAAATGCTATCGAATAAACTGCCTTAAAAAGTTTAGCTTCGTAACTCGAAAAACATGTTGTGTCTAATACGCTCACAATCCTTGTCAACACATCAAGTGTGATAGGCATTCTAGTGTCTATTTAGAAGTAGTAATGGGCTTAAAAACGAATGGCCAGTCCCGTTGTTGCATTTGGAGTATTTCATTGCCTTCTTACATCACCAGAACTACTCTTCAAAATCCTCATCCACTTTCATTGCAGCCATTGGTTTCTATCATAAGTTAAATAATTTGCAAAATCCCTGCAACAACTTTCGTTGCAAAAAGCTTCTTGAGGGCTACCGTCGTTTGAACCCTTCCAGGGCGAACAAGTTCGTGTGGCGGAAAATTCCTGGGGGTACCATGATATGTTGTATGAAATTGTCAAGGCTGTGTATACTTTAGAGCGTGTGCTGGCTTGCAGTCGATACGTTGACTCCTTGCCGTCCAAATATGGTATGGACTTTTTGGGCGGTTTGTTGAGCCCCTCCCACATGGGTTTGTACTGTGGGTGGGTGGGTTGGTTGTAGGACCAGGGTTCCCTCAATGCATTACCCCAATGGGTGTTGGGGTGCAGTAGGGGCATGTGGTGGCGCCACATGTGGTTTGGGTCCTACTTGCTTAATATTATGTTAGCTGCAGCCAGCAAGGCTATGGGTTCCCCCGGGGGTTTTCCGCCCGCGAACAAGATCTCTCCGCCACAGTCATCTTCAATTTTATTATAAATCGAACATTAAATTGATAAATTTAAGAATGGTATTTCTTTGTGGTCATTTTCGTCTCTTCCAATAAAACAGACTATTTCTAACAAATAGTCCAGTTTATTGGTCGAAAATGACGTTTGTGTTTGGAGGGGGGGTTGTCGAGTAAATTACGCAGATACAAGTGATTCTCACGCTGCACCGTCTCCATTCGCGGGCTTGAAAAAAAAATCTGAATTTGCACCAAAAACCCACCCTCCCTCCCCTATTCTTCTTTCATACATGTTCTTATAATGTAAATATTTTTTCAGATTTCAATTGTGACGATTTTAAAGGTCATCAGAGTCTCTTATCCAGTGTACGATTACTATTACTTCAGGACTATCTGCGCGAGTCAGAGTGCCGATGTTACAAAATGGTGTTATGCTGTGTTACAAGTTTTCCTATCTTGTCGTGCGGCGGAAAATTCCTGGGGGTACCATGATATGTTGTATGAAATTGTCAAGGCTGTGTATACTTTAGAGCGTGTGCTGGCTTGCAGTCGATACGTTGACTCCTTGCCGTCCAAATATGGTATGGACTTTTTGGGCGGTTTGTTGAGCCCCTCCCACATGGGTTTGTACTGTGGGTGGGTGGGTTGGTTGTAGGACCAGGGTTCCCTCAATGCATTACCCCAATGGGTGTTGGGGTGCAGTAGGGGCATGTGGTGGCGCCACATGTGGTTTGGGTCCTACTTGCTTAATATTATGTTAGCTGCAGCCAGCAAGGCTATGGGTTCCCCCGGGGGTTTTCCGCCCGCGAACAAGATCTCTCCGCCACAGTCATCTTCAATTTTATTATAAATCGAACATTAAATTGATAAATTTAAGAATGGTATTTCTTTGTGGTCATTTTCGTCTCTTCCAATAATTAGATTTTACAATTTTGGAAGTTCCAAATTGAATTTGTATCAAGATAAACGAGCGTAAAAGTTCAAGCATACGCGCTGTGGTGTGACATGAGGTGCTACTTCCAAGTATCACAGAGCGAATTTTCATCAGAGAAGACTCGGATTAGCAGTCTCTTAACCCTTTTGGAAACGATGCAACTCTATGAAAACTGTTGCTAAGGACAAATTGGCCATTGAAAAAGATAAATTATAGTAGTGTAGTGCATGTATATGTATAAAGTAAACACCGGCTGTCAATCAAAACCATCGATAAACCAATGGACGATCAGAAAAATGTTACACCCCATTGTTTGTCTTAAATTCTTCGTTGCACGTGATATTGTATCGATCTATCGACTGACAATCAAAACAATCGACATGCCCCCATTGTTTGTCTAAGATTCTACGTTGGGCGGATCGATCTATTGATTGGGGTTTGGTCAATTATGTCGTAATCAATGTTGGGAGAGGGGAGTCTTAAGACTGCTCAAAATAATATTTATATAAGATATTGTTATATTGATGTTGATCGCCGTAATCTCTAAAGCACATAATACACTACTCAAAACTTATAAGTACTCCGACTATATTATAGAGCATATTTCCGGACTGGCATAACATATCTTAACCAAATTTGAAACATCTTCGCTTTAACCATATGACCACCATATATTGAATTTTCATCAACTTCACGACAAGGTGAATTGAACAAGAAGCAGCTAATGGAGACCACTGTTCGTAGCAAAAATCATAAAGTCAATAACTTGTGTGTTCCTTGTTAGCTCAAACAATAGCATGACATCAGGAACGCATAGACATTTTGTAATTCCTGACAGATGTTGTAGGGATATTTTTTTCAATATTTTAGAAGTCGATGTAAGGTTCTCTACGCTTGCTTAGCATACGACAGATCATCATTATACTGGACAGCAAATCGTTAAGTCTGTAAAACACTTTTTCACAATCAGCAAATTTAATACACCCTTGCCAACTGAACATTAACATGTTAATTGTGAGGTCATAGCGTTTGCGCTTGTACATAGTCATGATGAATTGAACCGTTATCGTATAGTTCGGACACTGAATGGTCTCCCTTGAAGGCATATTGTATCCCTTTCTGTGACAGCCACAGAAAGCTCCAGTTCACGTAGACGAGGCAGAACAATGTTATGGTCCTAATTCCGGCTTGATTTCCTATCACGTGGATGTCTTGGTAGGTTGGTAGCACTTCCGGTTTGTCTGTACTCGGCCACAAGTTGGTTGATAGCATTTGCATGTACATTTATGATACGGGTTGCATTTCTTTTGAAAAATGATACGAATGTAACAAGAATGTTGATAGTTGACAGTAATGAACGATATTTTGTATTTAATTTGTATAGAACGACTGGAAATGTGGGTATGAGAATATTACCTACGCTCGAATCACACCACCTTGTAAAACACCAGTTGTTATGTGTTGTTGTTGTAGAGATTTCCAACGCATTTTATGTTTTTATGTTTGGCACGTTGACCCATAAAGGAATAAATTATAAATTAAGAACGTGGGATTCGTGTATGAATCGCGGGAGGAATATTTCAATTTTCTATAGTTGACCGGAAGTTATCATTTTGCACAATGATTTTGCAAAATGAAAATGATATCGGTCAAGTAATTAAGTAAGAAATAATAAGAAATATCGACTTCTGATATTCCTTTATCGGAGAACATTTTGCGCATAATAGAAAACGGAGTACTTATAAGTTTGGTTAAGTATATATGTCGTAAGCAATGTTGGGACTGAGCAGTCTTAAGACTGCTCAAATGTTACGGAACTCATTAAGAGCAGTCTTGAGACTGATCACTATAGCATTTATATTGTTATATTGATATAGATTGGCGTACTCTCTTTAGCATGGAAATGTTGGTAAAAATGATAAATGCACATGCTGGTAAAGTTGGCAGACCCGGTTACTCTGCTGGTCTGCAAACTTCACAGACATTAAACGCGTAATCCGCATTTTTCTTGTTTCTCCAATATGTTTCTTTTAGCGACGTCAAATCAAGGATTGTTTCTGAAGGGGTTAACACAAATTTGATTTTTTTTGTAGAACGAATTTTACCCAAGCACTGAACCAAACTGAATCGTAGCTGCACTGATTACTGATTTAACAAATTTTACTGAATTTACAACTCACAACATGAAAAGGAGAAATTGCTGATAATCGGTATTTTCTTCTGTTCCCCAAATAGTTCATGATGTAAATTCATGTAGGGACATCTAAATCGGGGCTTGTTTGGGGAAAGGATTCACCCATTTCCACACATTGACTCTTTTTGACTCTTCAAAAGATAAAGGCTTTGGAAGACATTGTGGAAAATGAAGAAATTGCTTGCGACAAGCAATTTCTTCATTTCCCACAATGTTTTGTATCAAAAAAGACCAAAAGCATTTAAATTTCGTGCTCTTGAAATCATCGTCTGCAACGCCATTGAATTTGTAACCGTCTTCAATGTTGCTGTTTAGGAAAAGGTTAAGTACTAGTAATAGATGAAGGGCCAAAACGCCCACGATGTTTCGTCAGGAAAACAGGCGTATTTCAGACAATTGTTTATTCTCAGCATTTACTTTATGCGCATTTTCCTCATAAATAACGGAATTAAAATCAAGTAACTTGCACTTAACCCTTTCGATTTCAAGTCCTGAGTTTGACGTCCTTATTAGAGAATGTTACAGAAAACACACTGGGAAAAGAAGAATACGAGTGCTAATAACCAGCAATTTCTTCTTTTCTCGTCTATGTTATGACTATATGGCATCCATACTTTATACTAAATATGACATTGCTTTTTTGTCGTCTGTGTTCGTCTGTGTTCTTTGAAATTCGACATGTCTCGGATTTCAATTTTTGGGGAAAAAGGTTACTTTGATTATCTCAGAAAGCACAATCAACACAAAGATATTCGTTATGTTTGGAGGCGGGTTCCAACACGCTGCTTAGGCTTTTAAGCGATCATATGAATTAAGAAAGATGTTGATATATCACGTTGAGAACTTATTAAATCCTTTCCCAAAGAAGACTTGAGGTGCGTTCTTTAGAGCGAGATTTCTTGAGATATCTTAAGGTTTCTTAAGATGTTTTAGGATAAAGCGTTCTTTACAGTTTGGTTTGTAAGACGCTCAATGGGAGGTGCCACTACCATATACTTCTTGCGGAACCTCTCGGAACTTTGTAGAAACAATATAAAAGAAACTTGACCGAATTGTTCCGAATGCTACATGGTACCATGGTAATGCTCCATACTTTATGACGTCATTTGTATGGATTATTTGGAACATCGCGATCACAATTTAGTACTTAAAAACGCTTTTTCTAAAATATCAGAAGAAATTAGAAAAAAAATCTCGCTCTAAAGAACGCGCCTCTGGTTCTGACGCCAGCTAAAAAGGTTTGGGAAAAGATACAGGCAATGGAAGAAGATGCTGGTTTTTGCCGAAAAGCTACAAGTTGCGGCCAACAAAATGGGTGTTTCTATTTATCTTCTTTACTGCGTTTAATCGCTTTTCTTCAACGACCATGTAACTACAGTTTGACGCATGCTGTAGTTACAAGTTTTGTTGTTGTTGTTGTTGTTGTTTTTTTTTTTTTTGGGGGGGGGGGGGGCGCAAAGTTACGGATTTGGTTTTCCTTGGCGGGGAATTAAGTGACTCAATAACAACAACAACAACAACAACAATAGTTGCAGAAAATATTCGAAACTTCTATTAGATTTAATACACCATCGATGTTGAAAATGGTTTGATTCAGAGAAGGTGGAAATGACCGGAGATTTGTCGGATGTCGTAGATCATTTAAAACTAGATCTAATAAAAACGTTATTAACGAGCAAGGTAAATAACGCTTGTTCGCCAATAACTTTTTTTATCTGGTGCCGTGTAAAAAGATCCACCACACCTAGCAAACACTTGTCATTTTCCACCTCCTCTGTTTCAAACCAAATTCAAATCGGTCACTACAGAATTTTTGGATATTTTCTACAATTGTACTTTTTATGTGATTCCCCGCAGTGTTTACCGTGATCTTAACTTTACGATATTGCTCTATACACATAAGCAAAATCTTTTTTAAAAAAATAGGGTTTTCGAAGTTTGGAGACGATGCAGACGACAAAATGTCTGTTAATAAAGATGGGAAAATATTGAGGCGAAAGAAGAAAATGCTGATTATCAGCATTTTCTTCTTTTGATTCAATGTTTTCCCGGAGCATTTCTCTTAGAGACGTTAAAACCAAGTCTTGTTTGGGAAAAGGTTAAAAGTGGCGACAGAAAATGAAGTCAACAAATTTTAAACGATTATTTTGTTAAACAAAGCACAATTTGTTTATTGTCAAAATGCAAGCATAACAGTACATGTATATCACTGCTTTTCAACGAAAATCTCGTAACTGCAGCTTAAAACAAGCTGTACAGTTACGAGGTTTTCGTTGAAAAGCTTCGATATTAAAAATGGCGTTTGAATAAATTATTCTACGACGTTACAATATTTACAAAACGACCTCAGATCAACGATTGCTATAGTTTACGATAAATAAACCGGTAGAGCATCTCTAGCTATTAGCTACAGATGCTCTGCCAGGTCATATATTGGGACCATTAATATATGTGTGTGTCACCCTATGGCAAAGTAAAGCTTTACTCGGAAAACAAAATTTTAGATTGGTCAAAAGTGTACAATTTTAAGGTTTACCATCTATCATTATATACCCAACACTTCGTACAATTTTCGTCGTCCGTGGCAATGGAAATTGACGAGGACATACGAGCTACTACCGTCAATTTCCGATGCCACGCATGACGCCCGAAATTGCACGCAGTGTTTGGTATCTAATGAAGAACAGAATACCTTAAATATTGTTGATAGGAAAATCATCTATAGTTGGATTTTCCCCCCTCTCTAAAAATAAGGCACGATAATCAAATAGATAAAGTACAATTTAGGTACAAATGCTACATTGCTCAAAAAAGATTAAAGGAACACATAAATTCAAAAGTTCATATCTTTGGTATCCATAAGTCCCAGGAAATCTGTTTTAGGCAATGATACTCATTTGCTCACCAACTTTTGAATATGCACAAAACTGGGAGTGTTCGCATGCTTTTCAGCTGATAAGAAGCGTTTTATTTAATCATACAACGTCCATGTCCCACAAAAAAAAAAACAAATAAAAAGTTGTTTTTTTTTCCTTTAGTCACCATAAAAACATTTAAGTGAAAAGCCATTGGTGAAAATCCCAAAATCAACCCCAAAGTTCGGCCACGTGGCATTACAAAAATGGGGCTTTGGGGAAAATACGATACATATTCGGCATAAATCTAGCATTAGTAAATAACTCATATTTCGACAAAGGAGATGCTAATTCATGATTAGCGTGGACTTTTTTTAATATTTATTTAAATGTTTAATTCAGCAGGTAAAGACACAAATAATTAACAATCAAGAACCGAATTTGTGTTCCTTTAATTATTTTAAGCAGTGTATTAATATGTTTCAGATCACTCGTTAAAGGGGACCTGGCCTCGGTTTCTCGATAAAACTTAAGTACGTTCTCAGACTAAATCTGAGCACTGTGCTCAAATCGCATGAAATCCACGCGAACTTCAATCGAATACCCGTCAACGCTGGAGAGTATTCCATTGAAGTTGGGCATATTCTCATGAGTATGTACTTAAGTTTTTTCGAGAAACCGGGGCTGGTGGGAAGTATGACGACGCAGACTGACTACGATCTAATTTCCTCACTCTTAGGCAATTTTGTAAATCTAGAATGTCCTCTCTAGCAATGTTTTCCAAACCCTCTATGTTGTAAGGCATCAAAAGGCTAAATATGTGGAAATAGGTATTGAAGGTTCATCTTAGTTTTCTATTTACTATCGAATTGGACTGTTGACTATACAGTCGTGAGAAAGAGACGTACTTCTTGATAACATGTGCACGCAAGATATTCAAATGTGGTTTAATTTTGTCCAATTTCTAAATTTGGTTCAATTATCGAGGACTAATTAAATTAAAGCATGGGACAATTAAATTTTCCATTTAATTGAACAATTATTCAAAATGTTTGTATCTGCATGCTGTGACCCCTTCAACACGGCGTAGATTGTGCATCATAGGATGGGTAAATCTACGGACAAATTTGCCTCGTTTCAGGTAAGACATTTTGCAATAACTTTCTTATTTATGCATCAATTTTCAAACGGTTTGTTGCATGTACCCGCCTTACAAAGTTATTGCAAAACATTTGACCAGAATCGACATTATTTTGGCTGTAATTGTTATTCATTCCATGATACCCAATCTCAACCTTGGTCAATACCATAAAAGACTATGGGTTGTTTTTCAAAGGAGATATGGCCTAGTTTCCTTTTCGGCTATAATTCAATTACGAACGCACTTAATGAGCAGCATAAACAAATATCATTATAATTGAATCTTAACAAAAAATGAATAAGTCGAACTCCAAATATCTAGAGCTAAAATGATGTGTCAGACGCTACGACTTCGACACAATGACTTTCAACTCTACACTTTGTTTGAATGAATAGAAAACAATACCAGGAAAAAGTGGTTTAATCTTTTCGCAAGATAATCTGGTTTTAACGTCTCTAATATTTCGTGCAAGGCAAAATTGAGAAAAAAGAAGAAATTGCTGATTCTTAGCAGCTTCTCATTTGCCTCAATATGTTCGATGCCAAATTGTACACAAATAAATATTCATTACTTTGTTTTCAACAGAACCTTTCAAATCAGAACAGTACAGATTTTCTGTTTGGAAAAAAGTTGACTAAACGTGTGTTTCACCTCCGGCCCCATTTCCATTAGCATTGGCTTCATAAGTGGTAGAGGTCGTGCCGTTAGTGGAGACTCGAACAGTTGTTGGCTTGGTAACATTGTTCCTAAAGCTACCTCGAAGACTGGTGTACTCAGTGCGAATCTTTTCTGGGAAGGACTTTCCGAATAACTCTAGAAACATCTTTTTGGCTTCTTTTCTGAATATTTTGCCGGTAAGAATTGAAATATAGAAATTGAGAGCGTAATGGGTTATTCCAATTTCCTCTATGACTGTACGCCACAGCAGGTATTTATAATGTCTACGCCATACTGGATCGGTTTCATGTGACACACAATCGGGTCCATAGTCAAAATTTAATACCGAAGCGTACACTATTGACACTGGTAGAGTTGTTATGATCAAATAAAAGGAGACAGCTAAAAGCATCACGGTCGTTGCAGACGCTTTCGTATTATGTCCGTGAAGTTGATTCTGCTCATAGGCAGAGAGACGCTTGGTCTCGCGGATCACGAGAATGTTAAACGTGAGAACACATCCGGGCACTGCGAGAAAGATCAACATTTCGGACACCCATGACCAAATGTTCCAGAAGGACTGATTTCCGCCATCCAAAGCGGCGGGTCGGATACTGCAGTCATTGTCTGAATATTGCCAAAAATATCCCTGAACCGCGCTGACTAGTAAACACCCGATTGCTAGAGAGACGGACACTATCTGTGCTCTCTTTGTAGTACAGAATCGTTCTCTCTTGAACGGATGACAAATTGAAATATAACGTTCTATTGTAAAGGCTAGTGTTAATAATGGGGCTAAGTATTGAAATGTGAAAAACACGATAGGAAAAATCTCACATATTGCAGGGTATGTCAACACATTCACGTTCCAAACAGTGTTTAACTCAAAACACAAGTGTAATAACAAGAATATGAAATCAGCAAGTGCAAGCGCCGACAAATAAACACCGGAAGAATGGCGCATGCGTGGACGTATCCATATCAAATATGAAAGTATGTTTCCGGGTAATCCAAGCGCGTAGGTAATCGGAGTTATTGACTTGTTTATTAGTTCCATGTCATCCTGTAAGGATGAAGTCTCATTCACACAGACGCTCGATGTCGTCGTCTCATTGGCTGTAATGTTGTAAGTTGCCATGGTATCGTTTGAAAATGATTTTGCGATCGAATTATTCAGGTCACCGAGCATGACTGATGATGACGTCAGTAAACTGTCAGCCATCTGAAAAATAGACATGTGAAAGTTTAATCTACAAATCTAACAAGTTTACAACACTAACCCAATCGACAACATTCCAGACTGATCCTAACCAAAAGAACTTTTAGAAAATAAAAATGCTCGATAAATGTTTAGCTCCAACTTCATAAGTACGTTGTGAAAGAGGTATCAATTGATGTTAAATGAAAAATATGTAATTGTCAGCATTTCTCCTTTCCTCAATATTCTACATAAGCTCTATGTCCAAACCAAAATATTGTTAGCTTGGGAAATGGTGTACATGTTACACGTATCTATTTGACAATTACATGACATGGTTATTTTTCTAATGTATTTCTCTCGTTTAAAAACATAAAGCATGTAATGGAACATTTAATAAGCAGTACATCAAATTGGTGCGGCGTTTCTCCACGCTTGTCGTCGCGTGAGTGAATTTTGAATAAGTCTACAATTATGTCGTCTGGTAATGGTTTAACCCATTACCAAACTGGTTTAACCCATTACCAAACAGCAAAAAATCAGACTGATCCAAATTCAAAGATGTTGCAGACTATAATATCAAGTGAAATGTTTTATTGTTTGTCTCTCTTGGTAGAAAACATTGTGGGAAATGAAGAAATTGCTTGTCACAAGCAATTTCTTCATTTTCCACGATGTTTTCCAAAGCCACTATTTTGTGGGGGAGTCAAAAAGAGTCACTGTGTGGTAATGGTTTAAAAGTTTCAAGAAGTAATTTGCTCCTCGTAGGTTTAATTACATAAGGTTTGGCAGAGATTGATGGCTAATCTAACGTATACTTTATCTTCTTCTGTATAAATAATTAAGAAGCTCTGCTTTCATAGATTTATCTCAATTTATATTTTACTCAGAAACTGATTATCAAGCATTTAAAATCTTTACAATTTTACGAATTTGGAAAGATTATTCATTTTCAAGAAAGGATATAACATTTTTTATTACAATAATGAATTTATTGACCCTTTCCGCAATATTTCTTGGCTTTAAACTGATACCAAATCAAACCATGTTATTAAGATGTTGAAGAGAATGTTCCATTTTACCATTTAAACATGTATACAACAAATAACAAATGGGTAATGTGTCGCAATTTAAGCCATTTCAGCACATTGACGATTTGTGACGCCCATCAAGACAAAGGTTCAGCAAAACAGTGTGTTAAATGAAGAAAGAAATACTGTACTCGTGCGCACTGTAGTCTGGAGATTTTGTCAGAGCTACAGATAAGAGGGGGTTTGGTGTTTCAAAATGCAATATTTCATTTATTGTCCATCAAACCCCATGTTTTTGGTAGGCTACTCATTGAAATCGTCTCATCAAGACGATTCCAATGAGTACCTACAACATTGCGGTTAGATTTGGGAAAAACAAATTTAGAATGTCTTTTCTCTCTCTTATCTGTTGATCTATGTTCTGATTTAACCCTTTTCCCAAACGGCAACATTTTAGGGTGATCCACTTCAAAAACTGCCACAAATGACAAAATGGATATTATAAAAGATAGGATTTGTGTAAAATATGACATAGAAAATATTGAGACAAAAGGAGAAACTGCTGGTTATCAGCAGTTTCTTCTTTTGTTTCAACGTTTTCCCAAGCCTTTTCTAACAGGGGCGTCAAAATAAGGTCTTGTTTGGGAAATAGTTAAATGCTATAAGGGCTCCTTTTTCAGATCACAGTTCAAATATAAAAGTATTTTTTCTTATATCTATCTCAGTTAAAATCTTCTTGGAAAACTAATAGAATCGCTAGAATTACTATTCAATATGCTAGATAGAATTTAATCTTGATTATAACAAGTTAAGAGATAGATAAAACACTTTGATTCCAATGAAGCAGAATTGAATAAGCAAAACGCCCTTAAAAATGTAATTTGCTGTTTTTGCATGTTATGAAAGGATTAACACTTTGCTTCAATGTGTTTCTAAACAAATGTGATCCATCACGCTAAAAGGGACCTTATCGGATGTGTGAAAAATATAGACCCTAGTCAGTCTGCGCAGTCCGCACAGCCAGCCTAGGGCCGATACTTTTCACTTTTATGTAATTGTCTGAATCTGTAATGATTTTTCTATCTTACTATACATGTATGTTCATTTTTCACATACGGTATCTTGTTGACCTGTGCTAAGTCTGACAAGTTGGCAAAGATTTGGATTATTTTACTCTGATAAGGTCCCTTTTAGCGTGACGGTCACAAATGTTGCCTAACTCAATTTGAGACGGCATCAGAAGAATAGAACCTTGCAGTTTTTGAGAACACCATGCATCCAGATCAGCCTCTGCATGCGCACAATCTGATCAAGTTGTATTTCATTCCCTGATACTTCCCTCGAGCAATTCTAAGAGAGAATTACGAATACTGATCAGTCTGTAGTTGAGCAAAGACTACTCTGGGTAAATGGCAACCTTTGTATTAGATAGAGACTGTATAGTAAATTCTACGCGATATAAACGTTCAAAAGGCGCATCCTTTGAACGTTTATGTCGCGTAGAATCTACTTTACAGACTCTATCTGACTTACTTTAGTGTTCGTCAACCAATGAAAACATACGCTTCTACTGTCATTCTTCAAACCACGCCTCCGACCGGAGCTACTATCGAACGGATCTTACTGAATTACACCATTTCCCCAAAAATTACACCATTTTCCCAAGAATTACATCATTTTTTCATAACTGCACAGGGGACGGGGGCGTGGCTATGTATATCCGTGACCGGAAGTGCATTTATGTGAAATGTAGCGCCGAAATTTTCAAATACACTGCAATTTCATTGGTCCAAAAACTAGGACGAACACTAATAAGCGTTATAGGTCCCCTTTTCAGATCCCAGCTCATTTATTTCCGGTCGGTACTAAATTTAGCGTTCGATCTACTTTTTGGACCAATGAAAATGCAGTATATCGCCTAATCGAGATTGTCGGCTAGTTTACGTGACGCCTATGCATTATATATATGTTACAGCCAATCTGTGAAATCAGCCATTCTATCAGACCTAAGTGTTTCTTGGGTTTCCACGAGAGAACGGAGCGTGAAGGTCAAGGTCATTACGGTCACGTGTTTGGAATGGTCAAATTTTGGAGGAATAAGTTCAAAGGAAAATAATTAAAAATTAGTGTAATTAAAGTTAAAAGTGATTATCAAATATATTCTGCATACGTGCGAAAGTACACTGCAGATTTCCTCATCAATAATTTGAGGAAAGGAATTCGGAATTCTTGATAAATTCAGTTTTAATTTGACGATTTATTGTGTTCGCCATTTTTGGCACACGAACAAAGAACTGGACAAAGCCGAAATGGCTGATAAGGCACAAAGTTCGTCTTATTTACAGGATGTCCTGAAAAGGACACGAGAAATCGCCCGAATTTCGGGAAAGGCCAGCGAAAGCTCAGGAAATCCGGAAAAAAGGCCTAGATTAGGAAATAATTTGGATGGTCAGGGGGAAATCCCGGAGCATCCAGTTTCAGGACCCGCGATGAGCGCGATTATCACGCAGGGGCCGAATGATGCGCAAAGCGCTTACGGCGAAAGTCGTTCTGCGCAAGGGGAAAACCCCGGAAGTATAAGCGCATTGTGGGATAGAATTTCCAAAATGGAGGATAACAAGCGACAACAAACGGATTTGCTGTCGAGTTTTGGTATTGAATGCTGCGAAATTGCAACAATCATTGGAAAATAATGAGAAATCATTACATTCACAGGTAACTTTACCTATTCCCGATCATAAATCCGGCGATGGAATTAGCGAATTGCTAGAAAACGAGCCGGAAATTGAAATTGACGAATCGGCTGCTAGTGATTCGTTCCTTCGAGATTTCGAGCTTTTGTACGCCGAAAAACAAAATTTTGGTCCCAATATTGACGAACAAATGTCTGAGCTATTGAATCGTGCTATTGATAAAAGCATTTCCGGGGATCAATTTAAGCAACTAGAAGATCGTTACCCCGTGCCTGGTAACTGCAGCAGGTTGAATGTTCCTATGGTAAATAGGGAACTGTGGACTGCAATCAAGGACAAAAGAGAATCGGATTTGGCATTGCAATCAATGCAAAAGCATTTCAAATTGGCAATGATCCCTACTTTAAAGGCTCTTGAAATAATGGAAAATAAAGGGGATCAGACACAATTTCAACAAATTTTTAAGGATTTATTCAAAATCTTAGCTAATTGGATTTTTAATTGTAATAAAAAGAGAAAGTCTTTGATCAAACCTGCCCTTCCCCACAAATACAGAAAAGTGTGTGATATTGAAGCACCAGTTATTTCAAATCTTTTTGGGGACGAATTAGAAAAGAAGATGGAGGAAATAGAAAAGGAGGAGAAACGGTCCCAGAAATTCAAGTCGGATCATTTTTTATCCCAAACACCTGCCCGAAAGGGCAGGGGATACCAGTGGAACAAGGACAACCAGATGAAGGGTGCCAATTACTCCAATCAATATTGGAAAGGAAAAGGCCAGAGTTCTCGGGGGAAACCTCAGTCTCGGCAAGCCAACAGGAAATAACAACCTTACAAGTAAGTAGGGGCATATCAATTGAAAATACTCCAGATTCATTTCAAGGTGGTCAGTTGAAAATTTTTCAATTTGAATAGAACAAATTGACTACGGATAAATGGATTCCTAACACTATTGGGAAAGGTTATAAATTGGAACTGGACACTATGCCATGGCAACCCTTCACCCCAAAATGCATAGACTTTGGTAATGCTGAGGCTATGAAAATTGAAGGAGAAATTTCCATATTTTAGTAAAGGGGATAATAGAGGAGGTTCTTACTAAAGACAGTAGTGAATAAAAAAGATGGGTCTGTGCAATCTTGAATCTAAAGCGTTTTAATGATTATATGGACAAGATCCATTTTAAAATGCAAACATTAAAAGCTGCTGTAAGCCACATACGTCAAGTCAATTGACTTAAAAGATGCCTATTTCAGTGTACCAATTGACCCATCTGATAGGAAATAATTAAGATTTCAATGGGGAGAAACTGCACCTTGCCGCAAGGTTTTTCATCAAGTCCTCAAAATTTTACAAAAATTCTTAAGCCTGTTTATGCTAACCTTAGGAAATTGGGACATTTCAACGCCCCATATATTGATGATAGTTTGTTAAAGGGACCAACATATCAGGAATGTCTTGATAATATCAGAGACACTGTTGAATTAGTGGATAAATTGGGATTTACATTCACCCAGACAAGTCTGTGTTTATCCCAACTCAAAAAATAATAATTTTACTATATAAATTAGGGTTAGTATTAAATTCCCTTAATACGATTGACACCAGAGAGGATAGATGACTTGGTGCAATTATGCATATATCTTTATCTCGGAAAGTCAAAGTAACAAGAAGGGTTTTTGCGAAATTGATTGGCAAAATGGTAACTAGCGAATCTGGTATACAATATGCTCCATTATATTACAGAGATTTAGAAAATGTTAAAGATCAAAACTTGAAAAAGCGTTGTGGATATTTTGATAGTTATAAGACAATAAAAGAAGACATTAGATACATGTTACAATGGTGGATAAAGAATACTCATTTCAGTTACAAAGTAATTGAAATGACAGAACCCTCAGTTTTTATTCATAGCGATTCTAGTAAAACTGGATATGGGGGAATAAATAATTCAACAGGGATCACAATAGAAGGGAAATGGAGTAAGAATGAACAACAGGAACATATAAATTATTTGGCATTGAAAGGAGCAATACTAGTCTTAAAAGGATTAAATGCTCAAACTTCCAATACTCATGTGAGAATTTATTTGGATAATACAGTAGCAATTTCCTAACAATTTTGGTGGGAAAATAGAAAATCTACATTCACTTAGTAAAGAATTAAGATTAGGGGCGATTCCAAAGAAAATTTGGATAAATCCTGCTCATGTTCCTTGCTCAAATAATTTCGAAGCCGATAGGTTATCTCGAAATATAAATGACGATACAGAATGGATGTTTCAACCACAAATATTCAGACAAATTGACATGTTTTATGGGAAATTCCAATTGGATGTGTTTGCATCTATGTCTAACAAAGAAATAAAAGACTATGTCTCGTTTAAACAGAATAGAAATGCTGTCGCAATTGATGCTTTCTCCTTGCAATGGAATTGTGATAAAAAATTTATCGTTTTCCACCTTTCTGTGTAATTGACAGGGTCCTACAGAAGATTTCCAGCAAAAAAGTGTGGCAGATATTATTGATTGGAACTGGGCAAATCTTGAAAAATTGTCAATTTGGAATTTAATTAATTACAACGCAAAGTTCATTGTTATATAAATTTTATGTCATTATATGTGCGAAAGTACAACTGACATTGCTGGACAAAAATTTGTGTGGACATTAATTGGATTAACTGTGAAAATTGATATTTTCTGCACAGTCCTTTGTTCAGAAATTAGAACAAAGACAAAAAGCCGAAATGGCTCATAAGGGCGAAAGTTCTTATGCGGACCGAGTACTGAAAAGGACTCTAGAATTGGCTCGGGTTAAAGCTGGGAAAGCTAGCGAAGCTCCGGGAAATCCGGAAAAACGCCAACGGACCGAGCTCGAGGGAGAAAATCTTGAGGGAAATCCTCAAGCCTCGGCATTCGAGCCCGCCATTATTGTGGGAAATCCACAAGGCGGGGCCAACGGCGCCAACGGACCGAGCTCGAGGGAGAAAATCTTGAGGGAAATCCTCAAGCCTCGGCATTCGAGCCCGCCATTATTGTGGGAAATCCACAAGGCGCGGCCAACGGCGCCAACGGACCGAGCTCGAGGGAGAAAATCTTGAGGGAAATCCTCAAGCCTCGGCATTCGAGCCCGCCATTATTGTGGGAAATCCACAAGGCGCGGCCAGGACCAGCGATGCGCGGAACTTGCAAATTCAAGACTGTGTTGCGCAGGGGGATTCCCCCGGAAACTCCAAAATGGAGTCTGACAAACAAGCTTTCGAAAGACAACAAACTGGATTAATATCTAGCTTAGTGTTGAACATGGCTAAAAAACAACAACAAATCGCGAGGCAGGACAAATCTTCCAATCAGACTTCGAATCTGATCTGTACTGACACTCCCATGGAGATAGGATCTATGAATAATAAATTTCTAATTTCAACAGTACCTCCGCATAAGGGAGTTACTAAAAGTACGGTAAGTCGATGGATTAAAAAACATAATGACAAAAGCCGGAATTGATACAAGTGCCTTCCAACCTCACAGCTGTAGAGGTGCATCGACTTCAAAAGCGCAAACTACAGGGCTGCAAATAGGAACTATTTTTAAAGCGGCTGGTTGGAGTTCGACGAAGACTTCCCATCATTACTACAGTAGATGCATAGAAGAAAGTGGATATAGCAAAGCTATATTTCAACCATCAACCACAGACTAGTAGGTGTGTATGTTCCTTGGTAGACATTTAAGGAACTTAAAGGTATGTTACTATCTATTACAGAATAGTTTAAATTTATGCACACTTTGTACTAGGTGGTTGTTTATGAATAATGACTGTGTTTAGCTCTAAAGTCTCGTGGAAACCCAAGAAACACTTAGGTCTGATAGAATTGATAAATTAATCGAAATTTATTGAAGATTGATTAAGATTCTATCAGACCAGTGTTTCTTGGAGTTTACACGCCCACCCTAGCATTGAGCTAATTCTTGTTACCCTCCCTAAGTGGGAAACACAGTCATTATTCCTCTAAAGAATGACCTTGACCTTCACGCTCCGTTCTCTCGTGTAAACTCCAAGAAACACTGGTCTGATAGAATCTTAATCAATCTTCAATAAATTTCGATTAATTTATCAATTTAATGAAATGGCTGAAATTTTTAGCCATTTCATGAAATGACTGATTCACTCAGCCATTTCATGAAATGGCTAAATTTTTCAGCCATTTCATGAAATGACTGAAAAATCGCTCCAGCCATTTCATGAAATGGCTAAAATAGGGAAATGTGAATAAAATAACAGGAATTGAAGGTTATTTTAATTCTAGTGAAAATATAAAGGTTTTGCAAACTATTTTATTTAACCGTAAGCAATAATGTGCTTTACTACTATATTTCGGAGGACATTTTAACCCATTGACAAATGGCAAAATTTAGACTTTTTCAGATTCAGAGA
Source organism: Fragum sueziense (assembly GCA_963680895.1). Classification (NCBI taxonomy): domain Eukaryota; kingdom Metazoa; phylum Mollusca; class Bivalvia; order Cardiida; family Cardiidae; genus Fragum; species Fragum sueziense. The sequence goes on along the minus strand of OY804598.1, from coordinate 34,388,718 downwards.
TAGTGCAGAGGATAATTTCAAGTTAATAGAATTCCATGTATTTTGTCTTTCTTGGTAGAAACATTGTGGAAAATGAAGAAATTGCTTGTCACAAGCAATTTCTTTATTTAGCTTGATGCTTTCAAAGCCGTTTTCTTGTGGGGAATCATAAAGGGTCATTGTGTGTTAATGGGTCAACATTTAAACATTTGTTTTCAATTAATATGTTATCTTCGAAAATTCAATCTTTAGAAAATAAATAAATAAATTCTAAGAAAAATCATTATTACACTAATTGGTTTAAATCAGTCATTTTGTGTAACATGGTCAACCTTAATGTTAAAATCATCATTATTTTGATTAAAAGGGTCAATTATATGTGACCGTGACTGAGAAAATGGGGCTTGTTGCGAAAAAATCACTTTTTTAGTTTTTCTTTTTATCTGACAGCTTATCATGTAGATAAGTGTCTCTGAAAATATTTAAGTCCAATTCCATAATTTAACCGAGTTACAGAACGTTTTTCAGGTGCACCATACGTGCAAAACGTCAGTGAAAAATAAACGACGTCACTGGAAGGATACAATTATAATTGACTAACTAGTGCATCTAACAAAATGCTAACAACTCTTTTATATAAGGATAGTTGTCTCAATGAAGGCTTAAACAAATTTAACATAAAGACAAGCAATATTATTTCAAATTAAAATGAAATCAGATCTGGTTGCTATGGTAATATTATTTGCAAATTAAAGCAAAATATGAAAATGGAACGAATATGAAGAAAATCATTATTTTAGCGGCTAATTGAAGCAAAACCATTATTACACAGATTGACTAGAATTTAACCACTCATTCTGTGTAACACTTTAACCCTTTCCAAAACTGCAACATTTTAGGGCAGTCACTTTCAAAAGCTGCTGCAAATAACAAAATGGTTGGTGATAAAGATAGGAATTCTGAATAATATAGCATAGCAAATATTGAGATAAAAGGAGAAAATACTGAGCATCATTATTTTCTTCTTTTGCCTCAATGTTTCCCTTCATCTTTTCAATTATGGATTTCACAATGAAGTCTTATTTAGGAAAGGGTTAATGGTGAAGTTATCATTACATGTATATTGATAAAAAAAAGGTCAATTATATTTGCAAATTAAAGCAAAATATGAAATACAATCATTATTCCACAGATGAGCTGAAATAAAGCCAGTCATTCTGTGTAAATCTTTAGTGTTCGAATTATCAGTATTTTGATATGATTTAATTATAGTGTTGAACTAAATAATCAAATGAGGTAAAAGATTATTTTTACGCCTATTTAGACAAGAAAAACCCTCAATTTTGGTTGCAAATTAAAGCAAAAATGAGGCAAAATAATTATATCATACATTGGCTGAAATAAAACCAGCCATTCTGTGTAAAACTTTAAGCGTTCAAATTATCTTTACTTTCATGAAAATTAATTGAAATTGCAAAAAATGAAGCAAATATGAAGCAAGCTCATTATTACAAAGACTGGCTGACATGAAACTAGTCATTCTGTGTAATCTATTAATGTTCAAATAGAAACTGTCGAACAAAAACAAGTATAATAGTACAAAGAAGTAAATATGAAACATCATTATCATTACACAGATTGGCTGAAATTGTATCAGCCAATCTGTGTAATATAAACATGAAAATTTCAGCCATTTCATGAAATGGCTGAAAATTTTAGCCATTTCATGAAATGGCTGAGTGAATCAGTCATTTCATGAAATGGCTAAAAGTTTCAGCCATTTCATGAAATGGCTGATTTCACAGATTGGCTGTAACATATACATATCCACGCCCCCGTCTCTAATGAACCGCTAGCGAACACTAAGTCATATCTATAGAGTCTCCATAGTAATTTGAATGTTTATGTCGCGTAAAATCTACTGTATAGCATCTATCTAATACGTAACATCCATGTGCATAACGCGATGTTTGTTACAAAACCTTGGTCAAAGACGATAACGTCAATGGACACAGAAAAGTCAGTTACATTTTGTCTTTACTTTATATTTCACATGTTAGTTAAAAATGCGACGCAAATGCATTAATTTCTTACAACTGAACTTTTGAACAAAGTGATGATCACTGATTGTTGTAGAAAGTATGAATTCCTTGATTGGTCAATCACTAAAACACATACAGCTTAATTAATAACACATTTTGACGCCCTTTGACATAAATGCTTTAGAAACATTGTAGAACATGAAGAAATTGCTAGTTGCAAGCAATTTCTTCATTTCAACAACTTTTTTATAGTACATAGAAAGACAAAAGATATAAAATGTCATTCACACGAATTATCGTCTGCAACATCTTTGAATTTTGACGAGTCTAAAACTTTGCCGTCTGGTCGTGGATTTATTTGACGAATAACGTTGGTCTCTTACCTTAGTGTTGTGATTCTATAATTTCTGCTTATATGACTGTCATCTTCTTGACAAGCATTCTTTCTTGTGTCTTATCTGAAAATATAAATTGATGAAAATATAGTCAAAATTCTATGTTTTTTCCACCAAGAATATTTGAGCCGGGATCTGGAAAAACGTCCCTTAAAGCATTTTTAGAAATTGAGTTTGAAGATCATCCTGTTGTCAAATGCAGTCCAATATGTATCCATGCAGCTCTCTGTAAGTTACTACGGGTCACGAAGAAGCTATTAGAGAACAACGTGGATCCTGATCAGACTGTGCGTATGCACAGGCTGGTCTGGATTTCTGTTGGGCTCAAAAGCCTTAAGGGACGTTTTTCCAGATCCTGGCTCATTTATTTGTCTTTGTGTTTCCGCCACAAAAGCAAGCACAATGCTTTCCGATTTTCCGGGTCACCTGATTTTACGTTCCGTTTTTTGCCATACGTTGAATATGTTGAACTCATTTAGTTTGTCAAAACCAGTGATCGGGTGTTTTGAAATGTTTCACAGCAAAGGCTTAAAACATTTAGTAAAATTTATATTTTCTGGGAAGGAATCTATGCATTAAGAACACTGATATCATTTGAGCCGGGATCTGGAAAAACGCCCTATATAGCATTTCAGAAAGATGAGTTTCAAGATAAGCTTGTTGTCAAATACAGTCAAATATACATCCATGCTGCTCTCTTTCAGTAACTACAGGTCACGAAGAAGCTATTAGAGAACAACATGGATCCTGATCAGACTGTGCGTATGCACAGGCTGATCTGGATCTATGTTGGGCTCAAAAGCCTTAAGGGACGTTTTTCCAGATCCTGGCTCATTTGTATACAGTCTTTAGTGACAATTTTAAATCATATTTGACGTAATTAGCTTGTTCTTAACCTGACTAACTTCTTATATATTAGGTCATATACCGTCAAGATAATCATTCTGGAAATATTGACACTTATTTATTTGAGACACCAAGGAGGGTGAGTTTTAGAAATATTTGACCCAGTAACCTAGTTTTTGATCTCGTAGGATCCATCTTTATAAGTGACCTATACTATTATAAAGATTGACAACCTGTACATGTACTCATTTTTGTGCAAAACGGTCATCTACATTTTACCACCAGTTCCTCTAGATCCCAATGATGTGTATTTTGAAAAAAAGATAAACCGAGGATCATTTTCACGAAATTTGGCCAAGTTCTGCAATTTACTACAAAAGATGAATGCACGGACAGACGGACTAAAAGACTGACAGACACGATATTGATCGATCAAAATAGCTCAACCCGAACCAAAAAGCCCAAAATGCAATTATCATGTAAGTCTGATCATCCAACGACTATGTTCCACAACCTCAATTATAATTCTAATGCTTTACCACTGAGCACGGCCGTGGCCATGGTGCAGTTGTAAGCGCATCGGACTCTCACTCGTGAGATCTCGATTCCGATCCCCGGTCGCGGCAAATATACACTTAGAAAAAGCTGTCTCCCACCTACGATTTGATATCGTTAACCTAAGTGGACAAGCAGCTGGAGGCTCAGATAGGATGTTGTGGTAGTACTGATATGAGAAACGACATGAATGCATGATTAGGCGCTTCAGCCGCCGCAAAATGACCACAACAGTTGAAAACGGCGTTAACACCAAATCAATCAATCTACCACTGAATGTAAGAACTAGACAAAAAATCAAGTTGACTCATTGAAAGTACCTAGGTGGTTTATTTGTGTAATTAGGCAGTAAATTTCTCGGATATCTTAGCAAAGGGGGTAATTGACGTCTAATTAAATGGTTACATTTCGAGAAAGTGGTTCGAAGTAGATGTTAAACAAAGACTTAGTTTCCCTCTTTCATCTTTGAAACCGTTATTTATCCAATTATCATTTGCTTAGTGGTGCCGACATTTTGATAATTACTGTATACTAGTTTTGTCAAGTAGCGAGTGAACAAAGTCTGTATTGTGTGATGGTAATGGGGTTCATGGGACGCTTAAGTTCTTGGAATGTAAGAAAATTTTCTTTGTTTAGACCCTCGTCCAAACAAAGCTTGTGAAAACATTGAGATTCAAGGGGAAAATGATGCAGTGCATCAAGGATTTGAGTGAAGGGAGTTCGAATATACAACAGGGTGTTCATTTTTCCTAGTGTTACACAATTTTGACTGAATTTCTGGATGAAAATGAAATATTCTGACTATAGAGGAGGTTCGAGTGGGTTCGTTTGAACCCCCGAACCACCTCCTCTGGATCCGCCACTGAAATGTTAATGGCCGGCAATTTTACATTTTGCCTTTATCAATCTGTTTTGATATCTGAGGCATCTTCCAGACTGTAACATTACACTTTTGTCGCTCAGGAAAAGGTTAAGATACAGTCGACACTCGTTATGTCGAAATAGGATAAGTCGGATTTCCGCTTAAGTCGAAGCGAATGTTTCGTCCCGTCCTCTTCAACATATTTTAAAATGTTTTTAACAAAATTATAACGAAATAAATATAGCCATTGAAATTGAGTAGGAAAAGGATAGAAATTGCTCGTTTCGAGCAATTTCTTTCCTTTCCCTACTATATTTCAATTATGAACACACTTGATTGGCAGCACATTGGTCAAATGATGTTCAAACAAAAACCGTCAAAATCGGTTTACTCGAACTCCTGATATATCGAGGTATTTTGCCGACCCCTCTGACTTCGACACAGCGAGTGTCGACTGTATGACGTACTTGACTCTTTAGACAAGCAGCAAATCTCCTTTTAATTATCATTTGCTCAAATGTACTGACATTATCACTGGTGGTGAACTTGGCCAAAGCGTGGGACGTTTTTTCGCGATCATTGTATTCCGTCGGTGTTGTTATAAAATATCGTAACTACGGCTTCGATAAAGTCGTAGTTACGAGATTTTTTAACAACACCGACGGTTTGTCAATATATATCGGTTAACCCGGTCTATTTTTAGAATAAATTCATTGTTATTAGAAAAACTATCCAATCATATCTTTAAACTCACATTTAAACGCAAAAAATCTGTACCTTGTTGTAGCGAAAAACGTCCATCGCTTTGCCCGAGTTCACCACCAGTGATTATGAAAATTGGACAATATTGTCCCGTCCTCATACACGAAAATTAAGATGATAATTTTATCAAAATTGAACTACATTTCAACTCATGTTATCAAAAAACGTAAATAACCTAATGCAAATCTTATATACAGAAACTCAGGATCATCAAATCCTACAACACGGGCATTTCACTTAAACCTTTTCCCAACAACAAAATTTTAGGGTATCCAATTTGAATGCTGCTTCTGACAACAAAATAGGTTTTGATAATTATAGAATTTGTGTGTGATATAGCACAGAAAAGTGGGTTGAAAACGTGAGTAAAATAGATGTTAAATTATCGCAATGTCTTCAAAAATACAAATAATATCAGTGCTTTCAGTGCTTTGATTCCTTTTCAAATTAAAGAAATCAACAGCACATTTTGGCATTTTCTGTTTTGAAACATTTCAAAACACTCGATTGCTGGTTTTGACAAATTAATTGAGTTAATATTCAACACCTGGCAAAAACGGAACGTAAAAACAGGTGACCTGGAAAATCGGAAAGCATTAGGCTTGCTTTTTTCCACCTGATTACCAACAGTGTTAAAATATTTACTTTGTGTGGAAAATATTTACTTCGACAGAAAAACCCGAGATTATTAAATTTTCAAAATAAATTAAGATTTAAACCTATTTCAAAATGCTCTTTCGTTGCCTTTTTTCTTGAACCACGTAATAACAGTTTATTTTAAGTTGCAGTTACGAGGTTTCTGTTGTAACGATAGTTTGAATTCATTCCTATTCAAATTCGTCGTAGACAGAAAATGGTATGTACATGGTATTAAGACAGTAGTTTCAAAAACACAATGTTTCAGAATGATATTATTTATTATTATTCAAAAACCTCGTACATGCTTTGTTTAAAACTGCAATTACAAGATTTTGGAGAAAGGTGACGGAGCTTTCGCGTTTTTGCTCAGTGCGAAAGAACCGATTTTGTGCTTGTTTTTAAAGCATAACTAGACCCGTGTGTTGTTCGACAAGATGAAGACTTAGTGATTGTTGGAATTCTTAAAAAAGTGTTAATGGAAATGCATCAAATTCTCCTCATGCGTCCTTTTTTTTAATGTAACTGTTTTCACTTCTTTGCACCATTTTTGTATATATTTGGATTTTGTAACCATTGGATTCTTGACATTGTAAACTATGCTGTAGACTATCCAAATTATTTTGCCAAAGGCCAAAATTCATATGGTTTTAAGACAACAAATAAATGATACAGAGAGCACACAATTTGCATGTATTTATAAGAATCATTGACACTAAGATAGTAAATGATGATTGCTCTCCATATTTTCAACTAAAAGCAATCAGCATAATCTGATAAGTACGTCAAAATCAGGCTATGTCTGAGAAACCTTTCCCAAATAACACAATTTTAGGGAAGTCTTATTTGAAAGCTATTGTAGAGAGCAAAATGGGTGTAAATAAAGAAACTATTTATGTGCAATATAGCACAGAACATAATAATTGAGTCAAGAAGAGGAATGTTGGTTATCACCATTTTATCAATGTTTTTCAAAGCATTTACTATTAGGGGCCTCTAAGCCCAATACTCTCCAAGAAAGTGTTAGGTAAATTCTGGCTCGGTGCGATGTAATTTGTTTACGGTTTTGTTTTACGGAGAAATTTACAACATAACAGCTGTTTGACATGTTGCTTTAAGTGGCGTTTGTGTATTATGGATGGAATGCAAAAATTTGTGAGGTGGAAATTCTTAGTATTTCAGGAAAATCCGTCTAGACAAAATATCATTTTTTTTCAAATTATAGACCAGACGCGGTATTATTGCATATATGTTTACAAAATTCACTTTTGTAAACAACAGAGTATCGAAATCTAAACTAATATAATTTTGGTTGTGATGGTTCTAATCTTACAGGTGTCTCACACCCGCAAATTTCGAACAAACGCATGCAGAATTGTATGGAAAATTAAGAATTCGTTTCCCTTGTTTACATTGGTTAAATGTGTAAACATGTGAACACGTGCCATAAGATCATGAATGGATTGTAGTGCGAGACACTTATCGTCGGTGGGAAGTCAAAACCTCGTAACTCCAGCTTTTTCAATCTGTAGTTACGAGGTTTTGACTCCCCACCAACGTTATAATATGTATCCTGAACACAATGTTGTTGGTCGTCGATACATGTGTCGAACATTTATTCTTTTCTCTTACTTTTTCTGTCAACATTTTCAGTCATATAATTAGCTAAAGCCAGGGATTACATGTTGGTGGACTGAAATTATAATTGAAATGAAAAATAATATTTTCCTATTCTAAGATGCTTCTGCTTTTGGGTTCAGTGCTTGAGAAGATCTTTTGAGAAAAGCGTTTTTGGAGTGTGGAATTTCTGTTCATATCCGTTTAATATTTAACATTAGGTGGAGGATTTGACAAGTTATTACGTAAATTCAAGAATTTGTGAAAGAAATGCCCAGCATTCGGATAATTTGTTTTTGAATACCTTCCATTCAATAAGTTTCGATGACATTTCTGGAATTCAAATTTTATAAATTATTGGAATAGCAAGATGTTTGAACTAAATGTCAATGTGCCAATATCATATAGGAAAAGCACCATCTAATAATTCTTACAGTTATTTTTGTCTTAATCGTTGTGTCTTGTCAGCTTAATGTTCCAATTTGAAAGCTGTTGGAGACGACATCTTTATCATCAAAAAGAAAGAAAATTGAGTACAATAAGGGCGGCAAGCATCGAGAGAAGGGGGGTAGGGGGCTCCAAAAACCAAGACCTAGCCTTGTTTGGAAAAAAAGTAAAATACTGCATTTCATCTTAATATGTTCAAATTGAGAAAAGCGAAAAGTGCAATTTCAAAAACACATTGATCTACATTTCTAGATTCTTCCTATATTTAGATCCTAGCTGTTGATCTATTTCTAATCATGAATCCATCCAACATAAAAGTATAAAATATATTAAAGAATCATAGATCTTTAATAACACATTAATCAGCGAGAGCAAGATGTTTTACATTGCCTTAACCCTTTCCCAAACGACAAAATTTTGGGGTTGTTCAACTTGAAAGCTACTGCAGATGACAAATATGCTGATACAGAGAGAATTTGTATATAAAATAGCACAGAAAATATTGAGGCAAACGGAGAAACTGCTGGTTATTAGCAGTTTCTTCTTTTGTCTCAATGTTTTCCCAAGCCATTTGTATTAGGGACGTCAAAACCAGGTCTTGTTTGGGAAAGGGTTAAATCTGCCGGGGCGTAAGAGAATATTCCCCACTTACGTTTTACAAAATTCACGATTTTAACCTATTACCAGATGACAACTGGTCCAAATTCAAAGATGTTGCAGACGACAATATTAAGTAAATGAAAGTTTACATATCATGGTCTTTCTATGTAGAAAACATGGTGGGAAATGAAGAAATTGCTGTTCACAAGCAATTTCTTCATTTACCACATTTGGTTCCAAGGCCATTATCTTGTAGGGATTAAAAAGAGTCATTGTGTGATAATGTGTTCAATAGGCCCTAGTTACAATCCAATGCAGACAACATAACGGTATTGCACGAGGGAAACATCCCTTTCAGGAAAAGGATGATGAGAAATATGCAATAATTGGACAAGTCTTGCAATAAATACATCGCCTGTGGGGGATCACAACCGCGTAACTCCAGCTTTGTCAAGCTGTAGTTACGAGGTTTTGACTCCCCACCAACGACATACCACGAAAACAATGCTTATCAGTAATTCCTCATAAATCGAGACAAAAAAAGGTATTACATCCATTGTAAATATGATTGATATACATTAACCCTCTCCCAAACGACAAAATTTTAGGGTGATCCACTTCAAAAACTGCCACATATGACAAAATGCAAGTTATTAAAGAAGTTTGAGTTTGAGTTTATTGGGGTTTTACGCCGTTTTCAACTACCAGGGTCATATCGCGGCGGCTGGAGCACCTACCCATGGATTCCTGTTGTTTCTCAAACCGGTACTACCACAACACCCTTACCGAGCCCCCAGCTGCTCGCTCACTTAGGTTAACGATATCAAACCCATTGGTGGGTGACAATTTTGTCAGAAAGGGTATTAGCCGCGGCCGGGTATCGAACCCGGGACCTCTCGAATGAGGGTCAGATGCGCTACCAAAGTTATTAAAGAAAGAATTTCAGTAAAATTTGACATGAAAAATATTGAGACAAAAGGAGAAACTGCTGGTTGTCAGCAGTTTCTTCTTTTGTTACAATGTTTTCCCAAGCCTTTTCTAATAGGGACGTCAAAAGCAGGTCTTGTTTGGGAAAGGGTTAATTAACCCTTTCCAAAGCAAGTCCTGATTTTGATGTTCTTGGTAGGATAAGCTTTGGAAAATTTGCATATGCTCTAATATGTTCTGTGCTATACTATGCATTGTATGGAGTTTTACGTCCCACTCAACAGCTAAGGTCATATGGAGACGGGACCTCGGTTTAAAGTCTCATCCGAATGACTGGAGAAGCGGGGGATCGAACCAGCGATCCCTGTGTTACAAGTCCAGTGCGTTACCACTGCACCACCTCCGCCCTGCTATACTATGCAGTAATTTCATCTTGATCAACACTTGTTATGTATTCCACTGGTGGTGAACTCGGCCAAAGCGTGGGACGTTTTTTCGCGATCATAGTATTCCGTCGGTGTTGTTATAAAATATCGTAACTACGGCTTCGATAAAGCCGTAGTTACGAGATTTTATAACAACACAGACGGTTTGTCAATACATATCGGTAAACCCTGTCTAGTTTTAGAACAAATTCATTGTTATTAGAAAAACTATTTAATCAGATATTTAAACTCACATTTAAACGCAAAATATCTGTACCCTGTTGTAGCAAAAAGCGTCCCTCGCTTTGGCCGAGTTCACCACCAGTGTGTTCTGCAGCAGCAGACAACCGTAACACTTTCTTGGTTGGGAAAGGGTTAAAGCAAGCTTTTGCTTAACCCCAAAATTGCAAAATCGAATCAATATCAAAAAGCGCTAGAAGGTATTATAGATATACTCTGAGAAGAAGAAAGAGTAATATGCATGCAACAATTGAACTAACCCAGTAATAAAATGCTGCTTCTTAATAAATCCGTAATAACACTACAGAACTCCCAGAATAACACAAAGCATCGCTTTGAACTCACAATGACAACTGTTTACATGCACAGCTGTTTAACACTTTCCAAACAAGATCCGGTTTTGACGTCCAAAATTTGAAACTGCTTGGGAAAACATTGAGGCAAAAGAAGAAAATGCTGATAATCAGCATTTTCTCCTTTTGCCACAATATTTTCTAAGCTAGACTGTAGGCCTACACATATCCATTTTCATAACACGGAATAACACAAAGCATCGCTTTGTTCTCACAATGACAACTTCTTACATGCACAGCTGTTTAACCCTTTCCAAACAAGACCCAATTTTACGCCTAAAATTAGAAACTGCTTGTGAAAACATTGAGACAAAAGAAGAAAATGCTGATAATCAGCATTTTCTCCTTTTGTCACAATATTTTCTAAGCTACATTGTAGGCCTAAGCATATCCATTTTCATAACACGGAATAACACAAAGCATCGCCCCGTACTCTGAATGACAACTTTTTACAGAAACAGCTGTTTAATATCTTGCGAAACTGTAATCCATTAACTCTTTCTAAAATAGCTAAATTCCGCCTAGATCGATTTCAATTTGAAAGCGTAAAAAGAAAAGAGGAAAGAACGAAAAAATCAGAAAATTGGGGAAATTGTTTTCAATCAGCATTTCTTTTTTTCTTTAAATATTCACCGATGCCATTGCTTTCTTTCCTGTTAGTGACATAAAAACCAAGATTTGTTTGGGCAAGAGTTACAGAGGAACAGAAAAGAGTAGCTCTGCCATGCCAAAAACAATCATGAGAAATATCTGACTTGACCTCGCCCGTGATTTGACAGTGTTTACGTAATTTGACAGCGTTTACGTGAAAGAAAGACAGTCAGACTATGGAGCAAGAAGGAATGTAACGGAACAACTAGTTGTACGAAAATTCCCTTGGAAATTCAGGTGCCATAAACTGTTAAACGATAATAAATGTCCCGAAAAAATATGTTATGCGTTGCTGATTTTTTTTTCATTTTTTTTTATTTTTTCTCAGACAAGACAATGCTTGATGGTAACAATTCACTGTATTCCCGGTTTGTATTCTACCAGGCTCTTTCCAAAACCTTTGCTTCTGACATTTGTCTCCCACCAATGGTTGGATAATCGTAAACCTGTGTGGACAAGGACTTGAATGAATGCCCTTTCCTTATTCACTGTGTTGTAAGTTGTACGTTAGATTTGTGTAGTTTGTACGGAAGTTTTGAGTGGTCAATCAAAGATGGCGTCGGTGGAAAATCGTTAGAGGTAGGTGTCTTAGTTTTTCGTCGATAATTTCCTTAAATGGCCGTATCTCGTCTTGATACTGATATCATTGTACAGGAGAAATGTATACCTATTCACGGTGCTATATAGCCAAGTACCAGTGTTGTCCTATCGTACTCAGTCGTTGTGCAAAAACAGCCCAACACGGAAAACTTTTTTCGAAGCGAGAAAGTTGCCCTTTTAAGGATGATTACATAGTAAACAGCGAACTAGGGAACAAACTATTGCTCTAACCTGGATGTTTTTAACATGCTCTTTTCTATGGTTACCGTTATTTTACACACAAATGTCAAGAATGACCACAAACGCTGTGTTTACTAAATGGACAAACAACGGTGTAGTCACAGTGAAAATATGCAGACACGACGGTGCAGTTTCTGTGTTATCTGTACGGTGTAGTTATTATTTTCACAACAAATTGTGAACGGTGTAGACTTGGTATGTTGTATAGGGCGAACTAGCTCTAACAGATAGCAGATCATCTGTTTTATCTCCCTCAAATACTTTGGTCTTAGAAAACTCAGATGAAAATGCCGCCATCCTCAAAGTAAATGAAAACAAAAGTTAAGAAAATATGTTTTCTCTTTTCTTCATTCTCCTAAGCCTTAAACAGTTCAATGTATGTTTGATTTAATTTTCGGGAAACATTTTTGTTATTTGTGACTGAATAAACATTTGACGGAAATGATAATTAAAAGGAATACCATCACAAAATATCAAATAAGACATACGATAACCGTCATTTTGAAGCCATGTTAAGTGCAACGGCAAATGTCTTGTTCATCCGTTCATTTGATTTGTAGATTCGAAATTTCGGCTCTGGCTTTGAATTTTTCTTTGTAACTGTTTTAATTGGTTATTACAATCAATTATTGTAATTAATGAAATAATTTCAACTCATGGAGTATGATAATTATTGATCGAAATGTATCTTGTTTTCAAATTGACCCCTCATTGAAAAGTCTGATTTTACCCAAAATAAAGGATTCAATCAACAAAACATAAATTATAAATAACAAAATATAAATTATAAATTTGTTTCATAAACATTTGGGCCTTTTTTTCGTCTTGTTCGACTTAAGTAAATAAGTCTTGAAAATAGAATTCTGGAACTGCAAAATTCATTTTGGAATTTTCATACGTAATGAACTTCTTCTTCAGGACTGACAATTTTCTGGTCAAGATTTTTTGGGCTCACTCATAAAATGTAACCATTTGCAATGAAAAAGACAATATTCTATTCGCCAAAACCGTTTGACTATTGGAGTAAAACGCATTGAAGTACTCCCAAGACAGTGTAACTTACACACATCCATAAATAAATGAAATGCAATGTTTTCCATCGAGAGCCGACCTTCATTGACCAAAATAAACAAATACCAAGTTGATCAACGCTTCTCAATGACTTAATCACATCTGGGAACAAACTGTTCATTTCAGCCATTGTTTTCATGTTCTCGTGGGGAAAGAGAAGAGACCCTATCCGTTTCATCTGTTTTAGCACGTCCAATGGAAATATCAGGAATTAAGGTCAGGGCTTTTTGAACGACTTTATGGGGTGTTGAACTTCGTCATTTTTTATGTTCAGGACTCATGCATTCAAAACCGGGTATATCATCGATAGAAAGAATCTTGTTAACTCCAAAATCCTTTTTTCTACGTCGATGAGGTCTATCTTGTGTATTCTATGCTCGCAAATGGGGATGATGTCCTAGTCTGACTTCTTGATAATATCAGGAATAATACTAAAGTTCAGAGTTTTCAAATCTTTTTGACCTGTCTGATCATTGATCTCCCCCCGCCCTGCGCACTTTTAATATCTGACTGGAATGGTCCTGTTCCGAATGTTTCACAACCTTTTCGAAACTCCCTTCGAAATGATAGTAGTAATAGGTGAACAGCATGGAACTGAAAATTAAGAAAAAAATAAAACGGACGCCAGCAGATTCTTGGTAATTTATACTATTTGACCCTTACGGAATTGCTTTGACAAATAGCAAGGAAACTAGATTCTGATATATTTTGATTAAAGTATATTTTGTAGACATATTGTCACCTTCTTTGCTGCAAAGCATTTACAAGTCAGTCACATAAAAAATTATTAACATAATTGTTGAAGAATTTCGGTAGTAATTGTAAAACATGATTCTCAGTCGTGAAAACGTTATCATTAAACATAAAAATATTATCATTCCAGAAATGATAAGTTCTGTATTATACGTACTTCAAGTCTACACCGTTCACAATTGCATTATGTCTACACCGTTCACAATTTGTTATGAAAATATAACCACACCGTACATAAAACACAGAAACTGCACCGTTGTGTCTGCATATTTTCACTCTGACTACACCGTTGTCTGGCCATTTAATAAATACGGTGTTTGTGGTCATTCTAGACATTTTTGTGTAAAATAACAGTAACCATAGAAAAGAGCATGTTAAAAACATCCAAGTAAGAGCAATAGTTTGTTCCCTAGTTCGCTGATTACTATGTAATCATCCTTAAAGGGGCAACTTTCTCGCTTCGAAAAAAGTTTTCCGTGTTGGGCTGTCTTTGCACAACGACTGAGTACGATAGGACAACACTGGTACTTTGATATATAGAACCGTTGATAGGTATACATTTCCCCTGTATAATGATATCAGTATCAAGGCAAGATATGACCGTTTAAGAAATTTATCAATGAAAAACTAAGACACCTACCTCTCATGCTGTATTGTTGTCGCCATCTTTGAATGACTACACAAACCTAACATACAACTTACATCACAGTGTTATTTAAGAACATTGTTCTTAAATAAGGAAAGGGCATTCATTCAAGTCCTTGTCCACACAGGTTTACGATATATGTCGTCGCCTTTCAACGCAAACCTCGTAACTGTAGCTTGTTTTAAGCTGCAGTTACGATGTTTTCGTTGGAAAGCAGCGATGTCAATATGTTATCAGATCAACCTGTGGCAGGTATTTCGCGTGGGTGTCCCATTTCAGTCCCTTTATTTATGTCCTTAAGGTTCTGACATATGTTAGTTAACCTTTCTCACTCATCAAAGAACTTTCGTAGATTATCCCGATATAACTTGACAGTGTTTATGCTAACTGCAGACAGACAGGCAATAAAACTGAGGGGAGGGAATGTAATAAATTGTAACAGAACAACTTGTACTACAGGACTATTTCTAGAAAACTTTGGTCTGAAATATCAAGACAAACCAATAAACGTCTCGTTAAAAGTAATAAAACAATCCGACCCTCAATTTCCTTGAAAGAATAGATGTAACAGCAAGTATACAAACTAAATGTGATGCCAATTATGTCCCTCCATTTTTCAGATTAATGCTGCCCCATAACAACCGCCAGTGATGAAGAAGCTGTCAGGGAGCAAATGATCGGGATCCATGTGGATTTCAAATGGCATAAGAAACATTTTACCAGATTTCAACACCGATATTGTTTGCAAGATTCTGACATAACAATTATGTTAGTTAATTTTTCCCACTCATCAAAGATCTTTTCACGATAATCTATTACAATTGACCAAACGCCGACTGTCAATCAAAACATCGATTAGCCAATGGACGATCAGAAAAATGTCATGTCCCAATTGTTCTTCGTTGCACGTGCTATTGTATCGATCTATCGACTGACAATCCAAACAATCGACCTGCCAATGGCAAAGAATTTTGTGCTAACAATAGACCATGTTTACCGTTATGTTTTGATAAATCGTCGGTTTTGTTATAAAATCTCGTAACTACGGCTTAAATCAAGCCGTAGTTACTAGATTTTATAACAACACCTACAACATACTGTTTTGTTTGTCAGAATTTACGTCACGATTAACTGGATATAATCATTCCCTATTAACGATCACATCCCCATTGTTTGTCTTAAATTCTATGTTGGGCGGAGCGATCTGGCGATTGGCGTTTGGTCAATTGACTGTGTTTATCTGTATAACAGCAAGACGGATAATAAAACTTAGAGAAAATGTAATAAGTTTTTTTAGAACAACTTAACCACCATTACGTAAACTTACACAAGGCCATAAATGTCTGGCTGAAAAACAGGAAAGTGTAGAATGATTGCAAATCACTTTTCCATATTCTTGTTCAAATTTCTACATACGATTGTGGGATATATTTTAGTTAAAGGGGGAATGGCACTTAAAATCATGCAAATTTTCCGAGAACTTCGTACAAAATAAATATGTATTATAAAAATATGGCCTTTAAATTGCATCTATGCCAAATCTTAGCTTTCTATCTTGTGTATTGGCTAGGATGTCGACGGATTTAAAACCCCATATGTTCCATTATTGTAAATATTATCCCCGGGACAACAAATCATGGGGTTTTAAATCCGTCGACATCTAAGCCAATACACAAGGTAGAAAGCTAAGATTTGAAATATATGCAATTTAAAGACCATATTTTAATAATATATATTTATTTTTTTTTTGTACGAAGTTCTCGGAAAATTTGCAAGATGTTAAGTGTTATTCTGCCTTTAACCTTTCTCACTCATCAAAGAACTTTCGTAGATTATCCCGATATAACCTGACAGTGTTTATGCTAACTGCAGACAGACAGGCAATGAAATTGAGGGGAGGGAATGTAATAAATTGTAACAGAACAACTTGTACTACAGGACTATTTCTAGAAAACTTTGGTCTGAACCGTCATTACGTTAACTTACATAAGCTCATAAATGTCTTGTTGAAAACAATTAACATAGCCGCTTTTCTCTTTCACGTCACTTTCAAACTGGAGTATTTTATTTTGTTACATTTGTACCATAATCACGGTGTATAATCACGTGACTCAAAATTCTGATAAAAAAGTTATTGAAGATAATCCAAAATTTTGGTTTATCTTCAATAACTTCTTTATTAGTTGGTTTTTCAAAAATCCAACACGTCCAGCTTATTCCTGGCATTTTCCCGCCTTCTCTGCTTCAAACCGAATTCAAATTGGCCAAGTATTAAAAAAGATATTGAAGATTATCGGAAATTCTGAGTCACGTGATTATACACCGTGATAATGTGTATATCATGTGGACGAAAAAGAGGACGGTAACTATATCGCAGCTTTTCAACAAAAAACCTCGTAACTGCAACTTGTTCTAAGCTGCAATTTCGATATTTTTTGTTGAAAAGCGACGATATATTGTAATAAAGGCCGTTTTTTTATTAAGGTCACATTGCCATACTTTGGCCACACATCGTGTATGTATCATACCATACTAATGGCCATTATAAGCGACAAGTACAAAATTGCTGCATGATGCAGCATAAGACGAAGCACGGCCTAAATAAATTTGTGCCCCGATTTTTTCCGCATTATGGTTAAATTCCAAGGGATCAAACAATAGTTTTTAGCTCCACTGGCCGACAGGCCAGCGGGCTATTGTCTAGCGGTGTGTCCGTCGTGCGTCCGTGCGTGCGTCTGTCTGTCCGTCCGTCCGTCCGTCCGTAAACTTTTTCTTTAAAAAAATCTTCTTCTCAGAAACTACCAGATGGATTTCAATCAAACTTCACAAGAATGATTCTTGGGTGACCCTCTCTCAGATTACTTCAAAGAATTTGGATTTAATCAGAATAACATGAGTTATCTGCCCTTGAATGTCAAAAATAGCTTGTTTGGACTTTAATTTTACTCTAAAATCCACAAATATTAATTAATCAAGACAAAACTAAAACAGAATGTTGGTGACTATAAGATATTGCCTTGGTATAATTTTCAGCTTGATCTGAATTTTACATCATGAGTTATGTGCCCTTGAAATTGACAAAATTGCCATTTTCGGCTCTATTTTAACTTTGTTTTCACTCTAGCTAATACAAATATTGACCGATCTAGACAATACTTGAACAGAATGTTGATGACCATAAGATCTTGCTTTGGTATAATTTTAAGCTTGATGAACTCAACATCATGAGTTATGTGCCCTTGATATTGACAAAATCACATTTTCGGCTCTATTTTGACATTGATTTCACTCTAGCAACTACAAATATTGACCAATCAAGACAAAACTGAATCAGAATGTTGGTGACCATAAGATCTTGCCTTGGATTAATTTAAAGTTTAATCTGAATTTTACATCATAAGTTATGTGCCCTTGAAATTGACAAAATTGTCATTTTCGACTCTATTTTGACTTTGTTTTCACTCTAGCAACTACAAATATTGACTAATCAAGACAAAATTTGTACAGAATGTTGGTGACTATAAGATCTTGCCTTGGTATAATTTTCAGATTGATCTCAATTTTATATGAGTTATGTGCCCTTGCTATTGACAAAATTGCCATTTTCGGCTTTATTTTCACTTTTATTTTCACTTTTACAACCATTAGTATTAATAAATCAATACAGAACTTTCACAGAAATCTTACTGACCATACGATCTTACTTGTGTGTAATTTTTAGCTTGGTCATGCATGCATTTGGTTGTTTGCGCAGCCTGAACCTTTGAAATTGCATTCAACAAGACAAACAATCAGGCCTGTGGAGCGCTTCCAGGCCGCCAGGACTGTCTAATTTCTTTAATATCTGTGAACTGGTAGGGTTACAATCATATCTCTATTATCTAGGTGTAAAAATATTGAGGGCTTGTTTTTGAAGATAATGGCTAACAAAGTTGGTAAGGTGAATTGACATGAGAAGCATTTTTTTACTTTGAAGTACATGTATAGTTTTACAAATTGACCCTGCTGGTACTCTACTCTACAGTAATGGTAAGAGAGTTTTAGACTATCAACAGTACTACTTAACTTTATCCCCTTTCAACCAGCATCATGTGTCTTCACCAGTCCTAAAAAGCATTAAGTGTTTATTCAAGGGCAGATAACTCAGAATTTGCATTTTCAATCTGGATAATATTCTAACTCACCCAAGACGTACATGCAAACATTTGTCTTTGGCTTTACATTTGATTGTGCAATATTTGTATGTATTACGCCAAAATTGTCAAAAATGGCAAAATCACAAAATCAATCTTACACAAGGGTTTATGACCATACACATTTTGACAAAGTTTGGAGAAGATCTAATGATATTTGTGGATTCTAGAGTGTAAACCTGGATATTATAGACGAGCAGACAGACGGACAGAAAACAGACAAACCTGGTCGCAATAGCTTATTTGTAGTACTTTCTTCTGAGGCCAGCTAAATTTTAAGCTAAGTAATCATTTATGCCTTTCTGTGCGAAGGAAATCCAGAAAAAAATGTATTTTGTAATTTATTCCACAATTTGTCATGGGTTTTTAGCTCAACTAAGCACAAAGTGCTCAAGGTGAGCTATTGTGATCACTTTTTTCTGTCGTCCGTATGTCTGTCTGTCCGTCCGTCTGTCAACAATTTGGTGTTTATACTCTAGCATTTACAAATATAAGGCAATCTTGACCAAACCAGGTCAAAATATGTAAAACCATTCGCTCTCAGATGAGTTTGATTTTGGGTCAGATCGGACCAGAAAGTCTGGAGTTTTCTGCCATTGAATGTAAAAAATAGCTACTTTTGACATTTTGTACACTCTAGAATCTATAAATATTGACCAACCAATACAAAAGCTGGACACAATGTTGGGGACCATAAGATCTCAAATGAGAGTGATTTTTGGTTTGATCGGACCAAAACGTATTGAGTTATCTGCCCTTGAATTTGACAAAATTGTCGGGGTTTTTTTTTTTACTGTTTTCGACTTTGTTAACACTATAGCATCTACAATTATTGACCAATCAAAACAAAACTTGGACGCAACGTTAGTGACTATTAGATCTTGTATTTTGGTTTGATCGGACTAGAAAGTCTGGAGTTATCTGCTCTCGAATTTGCCAAAATTGCTGTTTTTGACATTGTTTACTCTCTAGCATCTACAATTATTGGCCAATCAAGACAAAACTTTGCCACAATGTTAAGGACCATAAGATGTCAGATGGGTTTGATTTTCAGCTTAATCGGTTAAAAAAAATCATGATTTATATGCCGTTGAATTTGACAAAATTGCCGTTTCGACTGTTTTTGACTTTGTTTACACTGTAGCATCTACCAATTAAGTGACCAATTAAGATAAAATTTGTACATAATGTTGATGACCATTAGATCCTGCATGACATTGAATTTTAGTGTGATTGGATGAGAAAGTCGTGAGTTATATGCCCTTGAATTTGACAAAATTGTTGTTATCGACTGTTTTTTGACATTGTTTACTCTCTGGCCTTTACAATTATCGACCAATCAAGACTTACAAATTATGTTGGTGACCATAAGATCTTAGATGACTTTGAATTTCAGTCTGATTGGATGAAAAAGTAGTGAGTTATAATAATACTTGAATTTGACGAAATTGCTGTTTTCGACTTTGTTTTTACTCTAGCAATCACAAATGGTGACCAATCAAGACAAAACTTGGATCTTGGATATAATGGTTGATTACCATAAGATGATGGATGAGTTTGAAATTCAGCAGAATTAGACAAACAGTTTGCTGAGTTATCTGCCCTTGAATTTAACAAAATTCTCGTTTTTTACTTTGTTTTCACTCTTCACAACCAGATATATTGACCTAAGTGGATGAAATACAGTTGATGTCCATAAGTTTGTTTTCAGTCTTACAATCACAAATATTCATTGATTCAAACAAAAACTGTGTCTCATATCATATTGGTTCAGGTGAGCGATGTAGGACCATCATGGTCCTCTTGTCGTGTATTAAAGAGCCCATGACTCGTTTTCCCGACTAGCTATCAAAATTCCTAATAACTTTGCACTGACAAATTATTTTAGTACTGGCCTAAAATATAATTCCAATATGTCGCTTTAATATAGAAACGTGTTGATGTTTTCCCCAGTCGGTTACATCGGAGTCTAACAATCCAGGGGTCTCTAGTTTGAACCCCGGCCCGGCCAATATCCATTCTGACATTTGACAAAAAGTCATTTGTCTCTCACCAATGGGTGTGAATCATCTATGTGAGAGAGCAGCTGGAGGCTCGGTTTGGATATTGTGGTTGTACTGGTGCGAGAAATACCAGGAACCCACGGTTAGGTGCTCCAGCCGCCGCAATATGACCATAGAAGTTGAAAACGGCGTAAACCCCCAATAAAATCAATTTTCCCCAAAGCTGGGATATGAAAATATACAAAAAATTGAAAGATTGCATAAAATGCTTATTATTTTGAAATTGATCATAAGCAAGCAAATGGACCTCGTGTCGTATTAACATGGGCTCATATACAAAGCATTTTGTTTTAAAAACAAGAGCTGTCCGAAGACAGCGCGCTCGACTTTCTAAGTTGCTTAGTATAAAGGGGGCATAACTCCAAATAGAGTGGTCCCAGGGTCATGGGCCCTGATAGTAAGGTAGAGGGTGTGATGGTGAATAAGTATTCCAAGTTTGGGTTGAATCCCTTTGATAGTATGGAAGTTATTGATGTTTGAAAAAAACTTTAACCTTGGTTGCAACGCCAACGCCGACGCCGACGCCAACGCCAACGCCGACGCCCGGGTGACAGTATAAGCTCTCATTTTCTTCGAAAAGTCGAGCTAAAAATTCGCCAATTATTTACATATAGCTAGAAAATTAATGAATAAGAACCTTGGGTAGCGCCGGAATAGAATTACCCACCAACTTTCAATAAACATGTACAATATACACCAAACCAAATGTCCGTTTGATTCAGACTTTTCGGCAAAAGATGTCCCCTTTATGTATCTATTTATATTACGAATATTATTGGAAAACTTAGGTCCCAGGACCCCCCTTTAAATGTTTATTTTCACCTTTTCCCACCCACATATAGCGGACGAGAATCGACCTGGCAGAGCAGCCCATGCTAATCGAATGGAATGCTCTGCCAGGTGAATTATCGTCCGCTATATTGTGAAGTAAACTGGTTATAGAACCAGTACTAGAACAGTCAGTTCTAAAACTGCATTTAACGTTCAAGAACTGGTTCTTGAACTAGTTATTGAATCAGTTCTAGAACGTTTGAGTTTTAGAAATGCCATTTGACGTTCAAGAACTGGTCCTAGAACTAGTTCAAAACTAAGTTGTAGAACATTAAGTGACAGTTCTAGAACTTCAGTTCAGGAACTTGGGTTCAAGAACTGATTCTAGAACTGGTTCTAGAACGTTCTAAAGCTGATGTTTTAGAACATTCTAGAACAGTTCTTGAACTTCTTTTGCAGGGGTATGTCTTTACCCCCTTTTTGTTTGTTACTTCCCGTATAGTGTTAATGAAAATTTGTAAAAGAATTTACGAATATTTTAGACTGGTAGGCCTAGTTGACGTGACTATCGAAATAACTAAATCTTCTTCTCTCTCAATCTTATCTAAAAAAAATCCTATCACGAACAATACCTGATGTTGACGTTCCTTATAGGAACGGAGTTGACGAAACATTGCGGCAAAAGAAGTAAATGCACAATATCATTATTTCCCTCTTTGCCTCAATATTTACAGTGCTACATTTTACACCAATCCTTTCTTTTTTAATATCCATTTGTCATCTGCAGCACATTTCAAACTGAAGTTTCATTGTTTGTCAAAGGATTAACAAAGACATAGACACAATGTTATGTTTGAGAAAGAGTTAAAAAATTATCTCTGGAGCTCTGGATTGACCCAGTCACGCTCGGTCACCTGATTGTCCTACATAGCTCACCACTGGCACTGTGCAATCGTTTTCCAAAAAGCGAACCTTTGTTTACTGCTCTAATTCAAAAACTGTTGCAGACAACAAAATAATTAAAGCTTTAAACCTTCCTATTATTTACATGATATTCCTGATGTGACCAAAGCTACGGTAGACAATATAGATTAAGATTAGTCTAGTCAGCAATGCAATCTGATCCTAGTCTACATATTGGCTGCTTTCTGCTTGATTATATGATGAAAACTTAAGACAAACAATAAGATCAGTAGGGCAAAGGTTAAATAAAAAAAATAATTGCGTACTATGCATTACAGCACAAACGGGATACATTCTGAACGCCCCTCAAAGCTGTTAATGTGATTAATGGTTAAAAGATAAAACGGAATTTATGTGATAGGCTAGAAATAGAAGGGAGTTTTCATTTTCGAAACACAGAATAAACTCAACAGAAAGATCCTTTAACGAACTTTTGTGATAAACATCCTTTCTTTACTCTTACTTATATAAATATCCTTGCCTCTCAAATGAACATAGCCATTGATTATGGAGATAACAATTCATTGAGAACAGAAAGGATTATATTAGCTTATATCCGACACCACTGACATTCCCAAAATCACCTTATTATGCACGGCCTGAGGGGCCGTGCAATAAATGATAACTGACCTTAACTTTGCCTTAAGACAATTTTCGGCAAATATCCTTTCAGTCAAAATTGTCTCCCACCTTGATAATCGTTAACATATGTGGCCGTGCAGCTGCTGGAGGTTCAATAAGGATGTTGCACGGTAGTAATGATATGAGAAACGACAGGAATCCATGGTTAGGTACCCAAGACACTGTGATATGGCCATGACAGTTGAAAGGGGCATTGAACCCCATTCAGTCAAAACCAAAAGCTATTTGTTTCACGTTGTTAGTAGAATTTGGCTTTTAGCTTCAGAAAGACATGCACTAATTTGTAACGAATCTTAACCCAGTGTAACCCATGGGCGGATCTAGAGGGGCGTCGGGGGGGGGGTCCGGACCCCCCCCCCCCCGGGGGGATTGGCCGAAAATTGAATTTTGACAATGTAAACTTAGTGTAACGTTGCATATTTATTACATTTTAAGCCATAATTTGAGCTTGGACCCCCCTGGGAAAAAAATCTTGGGCTTGGACCCCCCCCCCCCCCCCCCCCTGGAAAAAAATCCTGGGTCCGCCCTTGTAACCTGAACAAAAACAACATGAACAGCAACCACTTTCAGCTTACAGTTGTTCATATTATCTAACGTGAACGATTCGTAGGACGTATAAGCCCTATTTAGCATACATCTCCAAAGAGTTAGAAGACTTAACAGAGTTGATGTTGGATTAGTATAAGATTTGCAGGCTAGAAAATGTAATGTTGAAGAAACCAAGTTGCATGTCAGCTTTTTTGTACCTCGTTCTATCAAAAAAATATTTTTCTTCAAAGAATTGAACCATATCCCTTTAAAGCTTATAGGCAATTCAGGTCATATTGATCTAAAAGGTTGAATGAGGTCGTCTCGGCCCAACCTTACAAATGTATCATATCGTCGCTTTTCTTCAAAACCTCGTAACTACGGCTTGTTTAAAGCTGTAGTTACGAGGGTTTTGGAAGAAAAGCTACTATAAACGGTTAAATATCTAAAAAAAATATCAAACTTAATTACTTTTTGATTTGACGTTTTGACTTAATCTGAATGTAAATATTTGCCAACCAAAACATATCAAGGGGATTAGCGTTCACGCACGTTCGTTCTCGAGCCTACGTTAATCGTTGTTCGTGTTGATAATATTTCATTTTCTGTTTCAAAAATCAATTTTTGACCCGTCACGCTAAATGGGGCATTCTAGTAATTGCGAGATAAATTCGCTCGTTACAAGGCTCTGCAAATTGCCTATTCTGACCAATTTTGGATATTTTTTTTATCATTTGGCAGACGAACAATTAGTTACAAGGGATATTTCTACTTTTAAAGCAGCCATTTTCTAGAAAATTTACATAAAAAACATTTGACGAAAAGAAGAAATTGCTGACATCTACCATTTTTGTTAGGGTCGTCCAAACCAGACATCGTCAAAGAGATAGGGTTAACACTTTCCCGAACAAGACCTGGTTTTGACGTCACTAAAAGAAAGGGTCTGGGAAAACATTGAGTCAAAAGAAGAAAATGCTGATGATCAGCATTTTCTCCTTTTGTCTTAATATTTTTTCTGCTATATTGTACACTTAACTTTTTCAGCATCAATTTTGTTGTCTGCAGCAACTTTTGATTTGAGTCAGGCTGAAAGTTTGCCGTTTGGGAAAGGGTTAACCCCAAAACGTTGTTGTATTATGTCTAGACCCCATCACGCACAATTATTGTAAAACAATACTACATGTGACCGTAATTTAGTTCTTTTTGCTCCCCGGGGAACTTTTTGTCCCAAACTCAACGATTCTTGGGACAATTTTACCCTTAGCATATATTCATGTCATGGTTGATATTGGAGTCGTTAACATGATCAAAATTAATATTAGTATACTATACATTATTAAAACATAATTTTGCGCTCCTATAAAATTATTATTCCTTTGGTAAAAGAGGCAATTCAGCTTTATATTCAATTTCAAAATAACATTGCAAGACATCTCTCTTGCCTTAAATCAACAAAAATCCCCTGATGAGTTCAAACCATTGAACGAAACCGGTCGGGAAGTCAGATCAACTGGAAGCATGTCTCTATGTTTCCCATTCAGTCATTTTTCAGTTTGTCAATTTCAAAATAAGTTGACTAGACGTACCTGAATCGGATTAATGCCTTCGTCAAACGATTATCTTGTAACTGAAGTTAAAGTCAATCTATGTACAAAACATTACTCCAAATAACATTCAATTTTAATCACAACAAAAGAAAATGTCATCGCATAAAGAAGGAACTAATGGAAAATGAAAGGTAGAAAACATCTTATCTGAGAGTAACTGCTCCTTACGTCATAATCACGTGTACTTAATTTGCAGTTTCGTTAAAAAAACGTCGTAACTACAGCTTAAATAAGCTGTAGTTACGACATTTTTAACGTAACTAGCTGTTTGTCGCTAAACATTGGCAACTTTTTAGAAAGGAAAAATGTTTAAATTGCTTGTTTACATGTTTTGTTTACCTAGCATTATATCATTTCAAAATGACAGGCGCATGTTTCGGATTAAGTCCGAATTCTTTTATCTACAATGATTCAAAACGTATTTTGCATTGTCGGCCTCATTCACTGTTCTACGTCATTTGATTTGTACGCACCTAAATTATACCCATTGCTTCTTAAATGTCATATATTTTAAAAGCCATATCGCTACTTTTCAACGAAAACCTCGTAACTGCAGCTTAAAACAAGCTGCAGTTACGAGGTTTTCGTTGAAAAGCGACAAAATATTACAACATAATGCTGATAAACTGCACCACACTTGATAACATACTTATTTCCCAATGACACAAGTTTCTCATTGCATTTAAATCTAAAATCGCTGCTTTTCAACGAAAACCTCGTTACTGCAGATTACAGCATGCTGCAGTTACGAGCTTTTCTTTGAAAAACGACGATTTATGATATTAACACTGACCACAAAATAGGGAAGCCTGTTTGTTGAATTTATACATCAACGTACAGTAAATGCACCTTAATTAATTTGGGTCATGTGAATTTTGCCAGTTGGTAAGATGGTTATCCTTTTCTTGAAAAATGGTCTGAATTCGTAGGTGTTAAAGATGCAATGTGATAAAATCATTGTCAATAATACGACAAAGCGTTTCGAGTTTGAAAATCATTGAAAGAAAATACAAACAGCATGTCTTCTATGCCCTTTATACTTTTAAACATTTACTTGATATGGAAGTCAAAACTATAGATGTCATTTTGGGAAGGGGATACGCTTACAATTGCACTTGAAATCCTTTTTGACATTTTTATAAGCGCTTGAAATCGTGATGCGATAATATTTTCATATTTATTAACTCTGTGTGTGATGTTTCCATTTTTAACAGTATGCAATTTTGACGACGATAGTCCAGTCATGATATTATAGCACATGTTTACAAAATTTACCCCTATAAACAATGGCGAAAAACGTTAATCTGATTTCAATACAATTTTGTATGTATTGGTTCGAATCTTGCAGGTAAGGCACCTGTAAGATTTGAACCATTACATACAAAATTACAGTAGTTTGCAGATTGATATTGTGTTGTATACATAACTAAATCTTAAAAACATATAATATCGTGACCGGACTATAAGGGAACCGTTTTATGGATCGATAATTATCGCAAATGGACCCATGGCTAGGGCTGAAACGAGTATCCGAGTACCCGTGGGTGGGGTACAAAATTGCCAGCACACGGGTACAAATTTATTACCCGTTGCCCGCTGGTTAATTTTGTCTTCAATCTTGTATTGATATTTCAACATAATCTAGACTGTCAAAAACTACAAGAAAGACAAAAATGTTAGTCTTTACCATTTCCAAGCTCTCGGAAATAATTATGACGCCATTAAGGTATACCAACCATCATTAAAAACACCACTTTCTAGCCATACGAAATGCATCACACTTCATATAAATTGATTCACCGTGTCGGATTTCAAGATTATGCTTTAAGAAGAAAAAAAAACACAAATATTTGTTTATTCTATATTCATATGCAAGGGAGGTAATTTTGAACATTTTTGTCAAATATTTCATAAGTGTGCATTAATTCAAAATTCTAGACTGTTCAAAATGCTTATGTTTGTATTTGAAATGGAAATGCAACACAGTTTAGGAAATATCTGCACTTTTCAAATTTCGCCTCTGGCTCTTAAGTGCTAATGATGGGGTGCATACCTTAAAGGCATAATCGGATTTGCTGGAGTTATGCCCCTTACAAGCGTCATCTTAAACTCGTCCTATACGGGCCCTTGATAGGAAAGTGCCGAATTTTAACTTGTCATGAAATATCTCGTTTAAGACAAGTAATTGTTTTTCAGACAGTTTCAAAATGTAAGTCTGCGACACGTGACTAAAGGTGACATTTGATTGGTCAATCCTTATTTGACTTGACAGCAGCAATCCGTCAATTTCGGTTGAAGTTAGAGAAGGAATAACTCTCTTTTTAGATTAGATTAGCACAGGCTTAATCCTTTCAAACAAGACATGGTTTTGGCGTCCCTAACAGAAATGCCATGGAAAAACATTGATACAAAGAAGAAAATGTTGATAATTAGCATTTCCTCTTTTGTCTTAATGTTTTCTATGCTAAATTGCAAACAAATTTTATCTGAAAAAAAAAACCGAGTACCTTGTCGTCTGCAGCACTTTTCAAATTCAGCAACTATAAAATTTTCTAATTTAGGAAAAGATCAATCGAATCAAGAATATGAGTGTTATTTCAAATTCAAGCCCCCGATGAGACAATTCCAATGAGTACCCGCCATATAGGAATCGGTGAAAATTTAATAACAATTTGACAAAAAAAAATACATTTTGAAAAGTCACTACTGCCTCTAATTGCATATATGTAGCTTTCTGCTTTGTTACATACGTAATTGACGCTAAAATATTCAGAACATCGTTGGTAAAATGGACACCCTGAATTGTTGTTAAGACGATACAAAAGGCTATCATGTTTTCAACTTAGGCATCTCATTTTCAAATGACACAGACTCATTTGGCATCGAACATTCTAAATGGCCTTTAAAAATCTGAATTTTACGCCGCTGGAATTTTATTGCTGAATTAGGCTAAACGCAAATGGATCTTTAGCAATTACTCAATGGAGCTCATCTTCTTGTCAAAAAAAGTTTTAATCTGTCAACAAGCACATTACAAATTGCAAACATGATCGTTCGTTAATTGCTTTTGAAACACGAGTGTCTAATTTTTGCCCACACAAAAAGCTTAAAAGCTTTGGCTAAAAAAGAAACAGTTCAGTGAACTTAAGCTAGTTGGTAATTTCAATCAAATTTGACTTTTTTCTAATACGTTGATGGACTGGCATGTTCTTAGTCTTACAAATTTTTCTTTCGTCTTTCTAATACAATAATTTGTTGAGGTTTTTGTCTCATCTTAAACATCTAGTATGTATGAACAAAAATATTTATTTTTACTATCTGTGAAGTTTCTAACATCAATGAACGCATAAATTGACATCTAATTCAGATTTCAACAAGGATTTGCGTCCTTGTAGCATACTGGACAACCGTAGAGCCAGATTAGCTTGTGTCTAGTTTAAGACAGATCACAGTCCATTGATCCATGTTGGTTTCGAACCTAGAAATGACAATCTTTCCGTATTCGAACTCATTTAAGCTTTTGCAAACTAGACCTTTTTGGCTTCCCGTATAGAAAGTGTGTAAGAAAACATTGACGCAAAAGATGAAATTGCTGATCAGCAGCAATTTCTCCCCTTACCTAAATAACATATCGCCGCCTTTCAACGCAAACGTCGTAACAGCAGCTTAAAACAAGCTGTCGTTACGAAGTTTTCGTTGAAAAGCATCGATAAACTGTGCTAATACATGAACATTTGTGTATTTCAAAATCGATGACTACAAACTTTTGTCGTCTACAGTAGTTTTCAAATTAGAACTGTCTTAATTTTTACCGGTTAGGAAATGTTGAATTTTGTTACGTTATTATTAAGTTCATAAAGCACGTAATTCTAACCCAGTGGCGGATCCAGGGGGGGTTCGGGGGGTTCAAACGAACCCCCCTCTGTGGCCTAATTATTTCATTTTCATGCGGAAATTCAGTCAAAAGTCTACTTTTACTGTAAAACGAACCCCCCTTTCTGTAAAAACGAACCCCCCTCACAGAAATCCTGGATCCGCACCTGTAACCGTAATTGGCTTAATGATTTCACGTAAGATGTTACTTGATATCTTATTAATCAGATGTCATATTTCTTTTTTAAATCTTGATGGGACAAATTAGTTGATTTCAACCCTATCCCAAACGTCAAGAAATTAGACTGTTTCAAATAGAAGACTGGAGCAGATGACGAATAGAAGCTGATATAGAATCCAATTTTGTACAATATGGTGAAAATATTGAAGCCCAAAAGGAAAATGCTGAATATCAGCATTTTCTTCTTGTGTCTCAATGTTTTTCTAAGCTTTCTATCACTGGAACATCAAAAGCAAGTTTTGTTTGGGAAAGGGTTAATTAATGCACTGTATTCTATTGCTTTAAAAATACACATATTCTTTTTTGACACAATTCATTTCAAATCAAATTACAAGACAAGTAATTAATTTTCCAAAATTTAATGCAGTTCTTAATTGAAAAAAGAGCATTCCCATGCAATACTTGGTTTTGGGGCTAGGTTTATAAAATGAATGTTTGAGAAAATGGAAGACGGCTTATCCGAATTTGCGTCTTTCTCCTGACATTTTTCTATGAAATATTTAACTACTCAATAATTCTAATTCGTTTGACCAGTAAATGAAAATTCATCTTGTTGTGTGAAGCTCCTTTGAATTCAGATCAGACAAAGTTTTCTTTTAGTTTCATTTGTAAAAGGGTTAATCGAAACCCATACAGCGTCATTAGGTGGGGTGGCTGTAATAGTTTCAAAATTAATATTTTTATAATTCCGTCATTTTAATCCTCGCTCGAACATTGTAAAATTGCAGACTTATTTCTAATCGAAACTAGATGTAAACACATAATCAAAGATACAACCTCTTTTTATATTAGCCGTAAAACTATGGTGATTGTGCATCATGGGATGGATAACAACAACGGACAAATTAGCCCCGCTTCAGGTACGAAATTGGGCAATAACTTTCTTTGTGAGTCCATTTTTAAAACAAGGTTTGTTGCATGTACCATACCTTACTAAGCTCTTTCCTTGGATGTATGACTTATTGATTTTTTTATACTTTTCCCAAACATTGATCATAACTGACCAGAAAGCGAACGGATAACAGCTACGGACAAATTAGCCCCTCTTCGGGTAAGAAATTGTACAATAACCTTTTAATCTGCGTCAATTTTCAAGCGGTGTGTTGCATATACCCTTCTTGCTGATCTCTTTCCTCAGATGCATTACTTATTTGAAAATCCTATATTAAAACGGGATCACAACCAACCAGAAAAACGAAAGTTTTGCGCTAAACTCTCGATACAGTCAGCTTCAATAATAACTAGACGACCAAACTATTGACCGACATAATGACAGTGCATACAGCATTAACCCTTTCCAAAACGACAAAAATTTAGGGTGATCCATTTCAAAAACTGCCATAAATGACAAAATGGAAGTTATTAAAGAAAGGATTTGTGTAAAATATGGCATAGAAAACATTGAGACAAAAGGAGAAACTGCTGGTTATCAGCAGTTTCTTCTTTTGTTTCAATGTTTTCCCAAGCCTTTTCTATTAGGGACGTCAAAACCAGATCTTGTTTGGGATAGGGTTAAATAAATTGCATTATTAACATTAAGGACTAAATCACCGTGCAATGTCACAATTAAATCTTCCGTCCCCGGGGCACGTTTAACTCCATGATAAAATCTGTGGCGTGATAAAGTGCTCTTAAGGATTACAACCCATTATTAACAACAAAACACATCCGTGCATCTTCGTTCGTCATCCGTAGCAACGGAAATTGACGAGGGTATCCCTCGTCAATTTCCGTTGCTATAGATGACGCCCAGAAATTTACGAAGGTATCGCTCTTAAATTTTCGTTGTTACGGATGACACCCGAAGAACCACAAAGTGTTTAGTATCTAATGATGGGTTGTAATCCTAAATAATGTACCATGACGTACGATTTTTGTCATTTCAACTTTAGTTTGTAACGTTGACGTCCCTAAAATAGCAAGTTTTGAATGGTTTCAGAGAAAATCCAGTTTCTCCTTGTATTCTACAATTTTCTTTTCTTTAACATGTACTTACTCAATTAATTCAGAAACCTTACATGCTATGCTGTGACTTCTTCAGAATTTCAACTCGGCAACCAAATCTTGTATTCTTCAATGTTGGTCGGGACAAAACTATTACAGGTAAATGCGTGATTATTAATAGAAATTTCTGAAGTTTTCGAATTGATTACATTATTGACGAGCTGTTCCTTATAATGACACAGGAATGTCATTTGTAATAAACCTTTTAAACCGAATTCCCACAAATTGACGCTTTTGACGCCTTCCAGATAAAAGTTTGAAAAACATGCCAGAAGTGGAAAAAAAATGTGATACGCAATTTCTTCCTCTCAACAATGTTTTCAAACAAAAAATGGAAAAGATGTTTGAAATTTCAACAACCTGATATTGTTGTCTGCAACACTTTCCGAATTGGACCACCATAGATTTTTGTCATCTGGTAATGGGATAAACAATTTTCAGGTTAACCAGAAGATGTCTATTAGCTTTCAGAAATGGACAAAACTAAAAAATATGTAAAAATTCGTTCGGATTGAAACACATTTCTTATTCTTATTTTCTTAACAATAGGGAGACAGAGACTATTGGGACTTCTTTTTAATTGAGAGAAGAAAGACCTTTCATAATTCCCAATGGCATTATTATGACTCCAGCATAATATATATATATATATATCTATATCTATGTACTTTACTTCTTTCTTAATCGTTATCCCAGACGTTGAAATTTCGATCGTTCCCATTTGAAATTCATACTGAGACCCCGGGGCTCAACTCTAAACTTGGATTTAACTTAGTACTATTGGGAAACAAATGGGGAATAAGAAGAAAATGCTGATAATCAGCATCAATTTTCTTCTTTTCTATCGATATTTCAAAGTTTTTTCTTTGTGGGACAAGTAATACATGTATTCTAAGCATATGTTATATCATTAGAATTAACAAAAAAAGTTTAGGGAAATTAGCGGAGATGAAATAAGACGAAACACTTACCAAGTATTATTTCCAAATCCAATCACAAAACATCAATTCTATACACTGCTTATTTACAGCTTTATCGCAGAATATTCTTATAATTTATCCACATATTCCGATAAGTCCTTGTGTTTTCATCAGATTCTGGAAAACAGAAAGAGCACTTGATTAGAACATTACAACATGGTTTCGAATATGTCAAATAGCAGCTAAGAGCGAGATGAAAATCATGTTTATGTACAACTGTAAATATCTAACCGCAATGCACCTAGCTTTTTTGCATATTTCCAAGCCAATTATGGTTCTACCTCCACTTTGTTCCTTACGTAAGGAACAGAATGGATGTAGAATCATTGGCTTGCGAACATGGGTTTTTGTCGAAATACGTATTTCGTTACAGATTTAAGTTCCCAGAAAACACATAGAAACGATTGACCAACTATCTCAATATTATTCCTGATTGTAATCAAAGTTAACATTTGGTCATTTTTTGTATTTTGTGGAACTGCACACATTGTTGGTGTTATTCCAAAACCTCGTATCTCCAGCTTTATACAGCAGGAGATACGGGGTTTTGCAATGATACCGACGACATGCATTACACAGTTAAACAATAAATTGACTGGCATCACACGCACTATGACAGAACTTGAAAAAAACATAACAGATAGTGGCAATAAATGCCCTTTGAAGTTAAAATCAAACTCATTCTTCATACAATCCATTACACAGTTTTGATTCGGACGAACCAGGAAGCTATTTTTTACGATTTAAAATACGGAGAAAACTTGTGACCGTGGCCGAAATTAAAATGCGGGTAGTTAGAAAAGAAACTGGTTTGAAAGGAAAGCCTAAAGAGAATTGATGTAAATTCTTCATGGACATAATGAACTACCCATAAATGTTGACCAGTTCATACGACATTTCTTCTGTATGTTGTTGGCCTGTTTGTATTCACAGATAACTATTACGAACATCTCTAAGAAATTGTATAGTTCGCGATAAATGACCTGGTAGAGCATCTCTAGCTATAAGCTAGGGATGCTCTGTCTTGTCATTTATCGCGAGCTATACGAGGTGTCATTGTTTACAACTGGTTCCATTCAAGAGCTGGCTTAGCAATACTTCAAAACGCAATTACCAAATTATTTGAGAAACACTATCATCAAAAAAGTGTTTATCTAATAAATATTTTGCATGCCTCGAGGAAAATCAGAATGCACAGTTGTTGTTTTTAAAATGCCTACTGAAATATTAGAGTTATTGTTTTGTAAAATTAATTGCCGCATGTCTCGCGCAGGAAACAGCTTAAAGGGACAAAAATCGATGTCTTGTTTTTTATGAATGATGATTGGTAAAATGAAACATCCGTCGAAATCAGATAGTTTAAGATTCTTTCAGTACTTAATGCAATGGCTGACTATCACCGGTGCACTTATCATTTTCTCAAACGGCGAACATTTGGACGGTTCCGATTTGAAAGCTGTCGCAGACAATAGAATTGGTATTGACGAATTTGAGTTAGTAATGTAGCAAAGAAAACATTGGGATTTTATTGAGAAAATATTGAGACAAGGGGGATGCTGGCTACCAGCATCTTCTTTCTTCGTTTCAGTATCTTCTGTTAGCATTTCTGTTAGGTTTCTCAAAGCCAGGTCTTGTTTGACAATACGTTAAATGTATTTTCTCGACGCCATTTCCCTACTTCTAATCTGTGATTCAATTCTGTTATTTGTGTTATTTGTCGTTAATTGTGCTTGCTTGGTTTGTTGTTTATTCTTTGTTGTTATTTACTTGTTGTTTTCGCTTTTAATCTAAAAATGTCTCATGTATCAATTATTTTCACTCGCCAAAGTAATACCAGAGAATCATTCTGAGATCAAGAGCTGCAATTTGTTCATCTTTTTCCTCGATGCTTTAGAAACTACAGGTATAACACAGACATTTACTAAAATTGACAACATTTATGCCGCAACTGTAACTCCTATCAAATAGGATCAGTAAAAATTGTGCTATTCGGGAAATGGATAAAACTAATTAACTCTTTCCTAAACAAGACCTGGTTTTGACGTCCCCAATAGATATTGCTTGTGAAAACATTGAGACAAAAGAAGAAACTGCTGATAACCAGCAGTTTCTCCTTTTGCCTCAATATTTTCTGAGTAATATTTTACACAAATCTTATCGTTTTCAACACTTATTTTGTCGTTTATGCAGCTTTCAAATTAGAATACCCTAAAATTTTGTAGTTTGGGAAAGGGTTAATAGTGCAAGTCGTCGTTGTAAATGCAAAACCTCGTATCTCGTTTTTGGAAAATTTTCAAGGGGAGGCAAAAAAAGTGTAATAACTTTTCCCAAACTGAAATGTTTTACTTGAAATTTGGACATATTGTTCACAAATGGTTGGTCATTAATACTGATCAGTAAAAATATCTCAAAACCTACAAGAAATGTCTTTAACTGGGCACACAACTTTGTACTTGAAAATCGCAGGAATCGACATACGAGGTTTTGCATTTACAACGACGAAGTATAGTAATGATCCTCCCACATATCGTATCGTCACTTTTCAACAAAAACATCGTAACTACAGCTTGAAACAAGCTGTAGTTACGAG
This sequence comes from Fragum sueziense, assembly GCA_963680895.1. Lineage (NCBI taxonomy): Eukaryota > Metazoa > Mollusca > Bivalvia > Cardiida > Cardiidae > Fragum > Fragum sueziense. Next base: position 34,353,616 of record OY804598.1, on the reverse strand, counting down.
GTTTTTGTCTAATAGCAGCGCAACATCCAGTTTAACACATTAACTGCGGAGTCATCAAATATAATAGCAAGATTCTAAATCACGTGGGAACAAAACAAAAAAAATGTATTTTTATGGCCATTATGTTGCAGATTTGGTAAAGCTATGCTAACCATTGTTTTCATGTTCGTCATCGTTAGATCACTGCTTTTCAACCAAAACCTCGTAACTGCTTCTTAAAACAGACTGCAGTTACGAGGGTTTTGTTGAAAAGCGACGTTATTATGGTCAAAGTCGTTAGTTATAACGATGTTTTTGACTTCACAAAACCAATATTGTGTCATACGTCAATATTTTGAGTTTAGCTAAGAGAAAGGGTATTTTAGATTTACCCTTTCCAAAACAAGAGCTTTTAATACTGGTCCAAATTTACAAGTGATATAGACGGTAATCATTTCAAAACAGACGTTTTCAATAAGTTTTGACAAAGAAAACTTTAAGGGCAAATTGTAAAATTGTGTTAAAAAGATTTTTCATGTTTTTCATTATTTTCTATCGAGAGCCCTTTCTTTAAACACGAACATGAAAACAAGATGTTTTTGTTGATGTGATTATGTTTTTTTTTTTTGGGGGGGGGGATTTTTGAGATAATTAATTATTGCAAAACAGCATTTTCTACTTTTCCTTTAAAGTTTCCTATCCGTAACATGGAGAGTTCTAAAAGTTAGCAGTAATTCTGTTGCGACGTCTGCACCTCTTTGGACAAATCTAAATATTGTCGCTTTTCAACGAAAACCTCGTAACTGCAGCTTGTTAAAGCTGCAGTTACGAGGTTTTATATGAAAAGCAGCGATATTGTCGTTTGAGAAATGTTTAATCATTACTAATAAATACTGTTCAGATAAACATGTCGTTTATTTTCTGTTTTCATCTAAATATGGAAAGTTAAGTCGTTTTACGTTTATTGCTTTTTTCCTGTTTTTGAGTCTCAAATTGAATAACGCTGTCAAACCCCATCCCATAAACTATGTCCTCAATTTTCAGAATTTCTAAATGTAGTGATTGATTGCTTTAGCGAATAGTGCAAACAAAATAATTGACTCGCAATATTACACTTTCCTCGATAATTACAAGGGTATAAATTTCATTTCTTAACCCTTTCCTAAATAACAAAGGAATTGACTCGTCAAAATGTCGCTGTCCAGAATTTTCTATGACGAAATAAACTATGTACACGCAACGTGTTAAATGTACCGTTTTCATTCTTTCTCTCACTCATTTCAAATGTATTTTTGGTGAAGATCAGAACCAGAGATTTCTTTGAGTGGGTTAGCTCTTTCCAATTTCAGACCTAGCTGCATAACATAAACTCTTTGAAATCTTTTTGGATGAATAAATTCTAATCATTTTTGTCTGTTGTATGCATGTGTCCATTTTCTCAGATAAAAATGTACAGCATTTTCACGTAATTCTTAGATACCATACACTTTGTGAAATTATGAACGTCATCCGTTGCAACGAAAATAGAGGATTGTATCCAGATTTTAAAACCCGGATACCTTCGCCCATTTCCGGGCGTCATCCGAGGCAACGGAAATTGACGAGGGATACCGAAGTTGCACGAAGTGTTTAGTATCTAATGATGAATAGAAATTTGAACACTAATCTATCCGCCCGCTATCGAGAAAGTAACATACAATTAAGTTGCGTTCTAGAAGTCCGATACTTGTTTCGTTTTAGTTTCCATTTTGTAAACGAGTTTCGACCACCGTTGATTCGAGAAATACAGTGTTATGCAAACTGATAATGCTCATTTTCACTTTTCTTGATCATTCGCTATATACGAGCAATCCATGGTACATGTAAGAAGATCGAAGAGAATTCGTTTCCAGGAAAAGATAACAGAAAACTTACATGTATTTATGAATACCTATCCACGGATTAACACGCATAATTTCGCCGGAAGATACAAGATATGTTTCAACGAAAACCTCGTAACTGCAGCTTGTTTTAAGCTGTAGTTACGAGGTTTTCGTTGAAAATAAGCGACATGGTGTATTTCGGATATTGTTATAAGCAAGATTAAAGCAAGGTCATGGCTTATCAGACAGATCGAATATATCACTGGTTGTTAGTGGGTAGTAACATGCTGCTCTGCCAAAAATAATGAACTCAATTAAATGATGAAAGTTGTTAACCTTTTTCCCAAACTATATCGGCTGTTGAAGTTTCTAATAGAATAACAGGTTTTGGCTTCCATTTTAGAAATGTAGTGGGAGAACATTGAGGAAAAAGAAGAAAATGCTGTTAACCAGCATTTTCTCCATTTGGCTCAATATTTCCTGTACTATATAATGCAAAAATCTTTCCTTTACTAATAACCAATGTGTTGTCTGCAGCAGCTTTCAAATTCAACCACCCTAAAATGTTTGTCGTTTGGGAAAGGGTTTACCCTTTCCTAAACGATATCTGGTATTGATTGATGTTTCTTATAGATTAAGATTTGGAAATCATCGGAAGAAAAGATGAAAATTCTCATGGCGTGCATTTTCTCCTTTTCTACCAATAATTTCCCTACTACAACACACACATTTTACAAACTTAGTAACGTTTATTTTGTCGTCTGCAACTCCATTCAGAAAGGAGCAGTCTAATTTTTGGTTGTTTGGGAATGGGTTTAGATATTGGCTACAATCATGAATGCTGCAAACGTTAAGGTATTCCACTAATTATTAGATACAAAACACTTCATGTTATTTCGCTTCTAACTTCGTCATTTTTCGTGGCAACTAAAATTGGTGAGGGTATCTGAATTGTAAAACCCCGGATGATGTCGCCAATCTCCGTCGCTTCGAATGACGGTGAAGTTGCACGAAGTGTTTGGTATCTAACGATGGATGGAATATCTTAAAATGTGTCTTCGATTTTTCTGCTATGAGATGAAACGTCTTGTCCCAACATATGAAACAAGATTTTTCGGAAACGATCACTTAAACGCTGTTAACATTTGCCTTAACATTCTCCCAAACAAGACATTATTTCTTCGTTTCCCACGAAGTTTTTTGAAATTGCGGTCTATAACAATCTTGAACCCGCAACTTAAATTTTGTTGTAATTTCGGGAAAGGGCTAAGGTAGGTGATCGACCTCGCGGCTGTCTGTTGTTATCATATTTATGTAAGGACAAAGGTTAATTGTGCACATATAGCAGGACAATGGCTCTAAAATGGACCTCAGCTTCGTTAGTATGTAATTAGCTTCAGATAACAATTTAATGAATGACGCATGTAACGCTCGCATTATGTTACTTACTAGTAACTCTTTCACAAATGACAAAAGTATAGTCCGGTCCAAATAAAATCAAACAACAAAATGTAGTAAATTTAATGCTTTATACATTGTATGTATAGGCCTACTTTGTATATAAAATATGGATTATATTGAAAGAAAACAACACGCTTGTTTCAATATTTTCTTCTTTTCTTTCCTTGCTTTCTTAAGCTGTCTTGATTATTGAATAAAAATTCTAGCTTGTTCGGAAAAGGGTTAAATGCACATATAATAACGTGCTTAGAGATAGACTCTTAACCCATTACCAAACGGCAATATTTTAGATTGTTCCAAATTAAAAGACCTTGCAGACAATAATTTGAGGTGAATGAATTTTTTTTTTATATTTTTTGGTGTTTTTGTGTAGAAAATATTGTGGTAAATGAAGAAATTGCTTGTCACAAGCAATTTCTTCATTTTTCCACAAAGTTTTCCAAAACCATTATATTGTAGGGAGTGGGAGTCAAAAAGAATCATTGTGTGGTAATAGGTCAATACTGTAAAAGTAATAGGTTAAATGCGGGTAAATAACGTTCGAAATTCATTAGTTTAATCTTAAACTCCATGTTGTAGGTAATCAATGGAACTCGGTTTCATTAGCATGTAATTACATTGAGGTAAAACCAATAACTTACTTTTAAGTAATGCTCGCATTATGTTGTTCGTTAATATTTTCTCCGGGGAAAATGAAAATATGCATCCAAACGTTTGGAGAACAAGAGACAATGTTCCATTTATACAGTCCATTATTAAAAACACCAATTTCTAGCCATGCCAAATGCATCAATTTACACACACTTGTAAATACACTTCACATAAGTTGATTCACCGTGCGGGATTTCAAGATTATGCATCAAGAAGTAAAATATTATTTTACTCTATATTCAAATGCAAGGGAGGTAATTTTGGACATTTTCGTCAAATATTTCCATGATAAGCATGCATTAATTCGAAATTCTAAACCGTTCAGAATGCTTTGTATTTGGAATGGAAATGTAACACAGTAAAGGAATTACTGGCATTTTTTCAAATCTCGTCTTAGGCTCTTTGGTGCTAATTATGGGTTGCATACTTTAAAGATATATTTCATAGATACATGTATTTTCTCATGAATTTTTATTGATATCTGAAAGAGCATACTTTCTTGACTGTGTAAAATTCTGAAAATTTTGAGCCGAAGTATCTAAAAGAACATCGTTTTCTTGTAAAAATTCTGTAAATTTCGAGCAAAGTATTGCGCAGTTTACGAGGAAATTTTGTTCATTGAAAATGAATTAATTGTGGTAAACTATAGTTCATATGTAAATGAATTTTGCCATTCTCGTATCAACTTTGAAAAGCTTTTGGCTTATAAGTAACATTTCAAAAAAACTGCTGGCATTTAAACGCATTAGAATGACCATTATTGGCATCAAACCTTACTTTAAAAAATGAAAGAAATTGGAATTTAAAGTCTCTTAACCCATTACCACACAGTGACTCTTTTTTCTACTCCCCATAAGACAATGGCTTTGGAAAACATTGTGGGAAATTACGAAATTACTTGTTACAAGTAATTTCGTAGTTTCCCACAATGTTTTCTCACAAAAAGAGTCCAAAAATGGATAATTTAGTTCACTATAATTAAATTGCCGTTTGTCACATCTTTGATTTGGAACACGTCAAATTTTGTCGTTTGGTAAAGGGTTAAATGTAACCGAATGATGTTGAATTTCAGCACGAGATATCAGGACGTTCGCCTCGGATTATCATTATTATTGAACGTTTCATTAATACGTGATTAGAATGAGATAATATCAGTTTGACCGGGGGACATTTTCGCCTTTTCACACACGACACAAATGTTGACCAATCCACATTCAAACGAGTTGCACACCGACGACAAAACAGAATTAATGTAACTGAAAATGATAAGTCTACGGTTCATAATCATAGCCTATAACAAGAGCTGTCCGAAGACAGCGCGCTCGACTTTCTAAGTTGCTTAGTATAAAGGGGGCATAACTCCAAATATAGTGGAGCCAGGGTTATGGGCCCTGATAGTAAGGTAGAGGGTGTGATGGTAAATAAGTATTCCAAGTTTGGGTTGAATCCCTTTGATAGTATGGAAGTTATTGATGTTTGAAAAAACTTTAACCTTATTTGCAACGCCGACACCAACGCCAACGCCGACGCCCGGGTGACAGTATAAGCTTCGAAAAGTCGAGCTAAAATGTTTAAGGAAAAAGAGTAAAGATATAATCCTCATTTTCCTCTTTCCTTCTTTTTCAAAAAAGATTTTTAAAATCAACAGTATATAAGGGACGTCAAAATTAGGGATTGATTTTGTGAATGTTAATTATTAATGTATCCTATTTATAATGGTGTATACGTTGGGTAGAATTAATATAGACTGCATTCTATGATTCAAGAAATAAGAATAACTTATACAGAATGCGATTTAAACCTTGCAAATGCAGGCTCTCGAAACATCCGCTCGCATCTTAAGGCAAATTCTGAGCTTCTGTATTCGAGCTTTGTTTTCAATGGCAAATCAAATTCTATCATTAAACGAACTTACATGTAACGTACCCGTTTGCACTCCACAAATATGCATACGGTTCTGACGAGTAAATTATCTTGACAATACCCATTTAGATTACGTATATAATTGGAATATTAGTGAATTAAGTTAGAGATACAAAGTACATCAATATTTTCTTTTGTGAACTAGGAAGGAAATTATCAACAAACAAAAACACAAATTCTACAACAAACGCTCAGTTATGGAGTAATGCTAGTGTTTATATTATCAGTTCTTTGCGGAACTAAATGTAATTCTTCAGGTTTTCTTTGATGCCATTCGGTGTTTGAAAACTGTGACGCGTCGTGATAAAATGGACCCTTTGTTAAGAATGAAAGTATCGAACCTAGTCAGTGTGCGCAGTCCGCTTAGACTGAGTAGGATCGAAACTTTTCACTCTAATGCACATGCACTTTTCTGGATATATATTTGCAGTCTTTTTCCTATCTAACGATATGTTCATTTTCAATATACGGATTCATTCCGAATACGGATTCATTCCGATTCACTTCTGCTCTGTTAGGTCGAATCTGTTCCATAAAATTTGGTTCTGTGAACTTAACGGCGGCAGAAGGTCCCTTTTAGCGTGGTGTGTCACAATTTCGTTACTTCTGAAGATTTGCCTACAAGCAACAATGCATCTACTCACTGTGAAACCTTTTCTTCTGTTAATTATTTCTTCATTCTTTGATTTTTTTATAAGATTTTTCTTCGCACGTAATTAATCCCGAAAATACGCCCACAGCACTACGAAATTTAGCTTCATGTAAAAGTGTAAATTGCTTGTTTCATGTGAGCAATTTTTTAAGTTTTGATTTTAGTTCTTTTTGATTTTGAGTAGTGGTATTGTAATACTGTTTCAAAAGAAAGACCACAAAAGTTAAGAACATTACTGACCCTCACCGGTTGATATTGTCTTGGTTCCTATTCTTATCTGTGTATGTGCCAGTCATTAAAGGTATGTATATATTCAATTTAGTACTCTACCTTTTGTTAACCAGAATCTTTATTCAAGAACTTTAACTCACACGCATAATGTCAACAACGTATATGCCACAAAAACTAAAGGTGTTAATCATTCTAGATCTGGTCCTGGTTTCTCAACAAAACTTGAGTACATACTCACGAGTACATGCTCAACTTCAATGGAATACGTTCCAATGTTGAAGGGTATTCGATTGAAGTGCACGTGGACTTTGTGTGATTTAAGTACGGTGGTCAGATTTGAGCCTGAGAACGTATTTTTGTATTTACGAGAAACCGGCGCTTGGGATATGCTTAGGTTAGAAATCCTCAAAAAGAGATAAATTAAACGTTTAATCTATGTATCCAAAAAGTCTAATTTTTACAGACTGGTATATGTTTCCAGTCTAGTCGCTCATTTGTGTTGAATATTTTTCCTATCTATTCTATTTCATTGAACAGGCAAATTAGAATAGTCAATGTCTATATGTCGTATATGTCTGTAGGCAGGGGAAATGTTAAATAATCAAGTAAATTTGAGTAGCTGTAAATCGTACTTACAAATGAAATATAGAGTTAAGAATAGTATGCCAGTCTTTTCAGCCATATTGCTTGATAACGTTTTAGTATTCTAAACTTTACACCACTACTTATGATAACAAAAAAATGTTTTGTCCAGAGCTACAGAAAAAATGTGGTAATGTCTTTTCAAAATGTAGCATTTCCTCTATAGTTCATCAAACTCTATATTCACTGGTGGTGAACTCGGCCAAAGCGATGGACGTTTTTCGCTACTACAAGGTACAGATATTTTGCGTTTGAATGTGAGTTCAAAGATCTGATTGGAGAGTTTTTCTAATAACAATGACTTTGTCCTAAAATAGACCGGGTTTGCCGCTATGTATTGACAAACCGTCTGTGTTGTTATAAAATCTCGTAATTACGGCTTTATCGAAGCCGTAGTTACGATATTTAATAACAACACCGACGGAATTCTATGATCGCAAAAAAAAAAAAAAACGTCCCACGCTTTGGCCGAGTTCACCACGAGTGATATTGCGGGTACTCAATTAGAATCGTTTTGATGAGACGATTCAAATGAGTACAGACAACAAAGTGTTTGGAATTAAAATTTAAAACCCGGAAAGTCTTTATCCCCTTTCATAATTATGTTGCTCTGTATTCCAAAGAAACTGCCCGTGATAAGAATTATCTCTTTATTACAATGGTTTTCAATCTCGTTGATTTGTCTTTGGTTAATAATGATAATTAAAATGTTAATATCGCATCGACTGCAATGTCGTCTTTGAATTAATACCGGTCTAAAACTTATAATGCTATCACGTTCTGGGATAATGTTTAACCCTTACCCAAACAAAAACAATATTATGGTGGTCCAATTTTAGAGCTGCTGCAGACAGCAAATCAAATGTTGACGTAGAAAGGATTTGTGTACAATATAATACCGAAAATGTTGAGGCAAAAGGAGAAAATGCTGGTTATCAGCATTTTCTTCTTTTGTCTCAATATTTCCCTAATCCGTTTGTATCAGGGACGTTAAAACTTTATCTTGTTTGGGAAAGGGTAAAAACTTAAAAAAAAGTGAACCCTATCCTTACCTCCATTTCTTACGATAATAAACAAATGATAAGAGACCATCTGTCGGGAAAACATCAACATCCTTTTCTTCAAAGATTTGTGTATGATGATTTGCTTGAAAGCAAAAATTATCAGAGTGGAGAAATCAAGAAACCTAGTAAACAGCATTAAATGTTAACAAAACTAAAATTCTCGTGTTTGAAAAGAGAAAAAGTCAAAGAAACTATCAGTTTCATATAAATCACGAAGCATTAGAAATAGTCGATAGCTTTATTTATCTGGGTATTAAGTTTGTAAAAAACGGTAGCTTAGCGCACGCGGCCCAGAAACTTTCTGAACAAGCGTTAAGGACAGATCCTCCATTTATTTCCCACGGTAAGATTTTTTTTTATTTTTTCTGTACTGATATTTAAATATATGAGAAGCAAAAAAATGACTTAAAAACTATAGGTCACCAAGCGAATTAAAAAGTTATTGAATTTCAAGGGAGACTACTCTTGTCTAAAATTGCAAAAATGAGGTGTCACTTAAATACCCACAAAAAAGGTGTTCGAAATGACTAGGATTACATAAATAAGTCTTTATTGTGTTCAATATGTTTTATTCTGTCTAAATGAGTATCAATTTGTGAAAATTTAGTGATGGTTTTGAAATTTTTAGTAAAACATTCTTTCAAAAGTAGCTGAAATTGCTCTTTTTTCGCAACGTTTCTGATAATAAAAAATATTCCAGCGGTAAGAATTTTTTCGTTTTTGGTATAGACATAGTGCTTGGTCATACCCACAAAAACAAAAAAAGAAAAATATATCAAACCAAGCGTTTTTCTTAGTTATAAGTAAAATTTGGTTTACTTTTTACAGCTCTGTCCGAAATTGTTTCACTACTTTTATCCATTTTCTTCCTTATTACCAGCTTTAGATAATAAAATGTGTCATCTTTTGTGTCCATTTGACGCGGACTTTCTCATAAAGACACCACGTTGCTTTTGTTGCTCCGTTTCCTATCGCTAACGCCACATTTTGAACGCGTAACAGAAAGCGAAATGTACCATCCGAGTACTACTACACTTTAATTGACCAAACAGAGAAAATTGAAATAACCGAAAAGGGTCTTGTCATTTATCAACAAAACAGTAACTAAATGTAAGAAATACATTTGCTGAAAAAGGCCAATTACTGAAACAGCTTTATTTCGTTATTTAGGATATGCGCAGTAAGTTGCGCAGTAACAACTGGAGGATCTGTCCTTAAAGGCTATGAACAATCTTTTGATATTATTTAAACGAATTAAATTCGATGTCAAAACTAAATTGCTTCTATTCGATAGAATGGTTTCACCAATTCTTTTGTATGCATCAGAAGTCCTCGGCATATATCAATTTAATGATGCCGACAAAATACATATCAAGTTTTGTAAAATAATACTTGGCGTAGGACAGCGATCAACAACATCAGCAGTTCTCGGCGAATTGGGAAGATTTCCTCTATCGGTGTTATGTGCCGAACGATCACTAAAATATTGGTTAAAGATTAAGAATAATCCAACATCCACTATACATTCTATTTTTACGGAACAATGTAACGCTATACACAATGCGAACACTTTCTGGACTACAAAAATAAAGCTTTATTTAGAAAAGATTGGATACGGTTACTTATGGTATGAGAATTTTATCCCACAAAACTTCTTCACTGTACTTCAACGAAGAATACGCGATATTCATATTCAAGATTGGAACGCCGCTATCAATTCTTCACCCAAGCTTCAATACTACTGTAAATTTAAAACAGATTATATCTATGAACCATATTTGAGTAATATTCGAAATGAAAAATTGAGAAAACAATTAACGCGTTTTCGTATTTCTTCCCACAATTTAGCGATAGAAACTGGTAGATATCATAACATTCAAAGAGAAAATAGAATTTGTCAATGTTGCTCACAAAATGTCGTCGAATCTGAATATCATTTTCTACTCGTTTGTCCATACTATAGTATTATCCGACGCAGATTTTTGTAAACTAACTGGCCTTCTATTAATAAGTTTAATAAAATACTCAGCTCTAGTAACAAAACTTTACAACTTAAATTATCAAAATACATAAATGAAGCACTTGAACTACGAAAAATAACAATCAACCAAAATGTAAATACCTAATACATTATATTATTTATCAACTTGTATCTATGTATAATCAAATTACTTCCAAAATTGCGAAAACAATTTGCACGATATGCGTTTGTTTCGTAATTTTTGAAATAAACAGAATTATACTTTGAATGTATTTTTTTTCTTTTTTGTAATTATTATATTATATGCACCATTGCGCCATATTTCTTCATTATTGTACATGGCCAATGGCAATTTATATTGCCGACTTGCCAATTAAAGAAATTGAAATTATTATTATTATGTTGTCTTATATGAAAGGTGTTGCAAATAACAAAATGAATTATGTGGCTGAATGCTTTGAATACAGTATAACACTGAATATATTGAGATAAAATGAGAAATGCTAGTCATAAGCAAACTCATTTTTCAAAAAAATCTTTCTATATTAGGGACGTATGAACGTAAATACTGACAAAGAATAAATACATTCAGAAGGAATGTCGATTATCACCATCTTTTATCTCAAACCTTCTATAACATTTTTTTTGTTGTGGACATCGAAACAAAGCATTGTTTTCAGAAAGAGTAAACTATGATCACGCCATTTGACCATTACATTGTAACATAACTTAGGTCACAAAAATGAAAAAGATTCAGTTTTTACAAAGGAGATAACTCTAGAGATTACGAGACCTTCACAGATAGATATTAGTATTACTAGAGTACCATTTGTAAAGATATTACTTCTTACGAATTGTAGTTTTTTCACAAATATATAATTATAATATTAATATGTAATTGAAGATTTAGGGGAAAGTTTGCTATTCAAAATAAGTTACATTTCAAAATAAACCAAATGCACATAAATGTGATAATCTATCTCATTGGTTACAATCATAACAATTTGGTAAAAATACGATATTCAACAAGAAAAAAGGGAAACAATTTTTATCAAAATCAAAGATCCGTTAAAGCAAAACGAGCTGAAATGAATATCCGAATTTTAAAATAGCGATAGTTCCAGTATTCTTCTTGGACTGGCATATACAAGAACAACAGTACAAAAGCAGAATTATAAAGTAAATTGCAAATTACCAAAATAATTTTCTTTCTCCCAAGTTTCACTCCCTTTCAGATTCATAGAAAATTTCAAAAAACATAATTATTAATCTTTATGAATAAGTAAAATGAATAATTCCTCTTACCGATTATTCCAATGATATGTATATTCCACTCCTCAAAATATGTAAGTCCATAAGAAAATGATATAACTAAATTTGTTCAAATAAAACAATCCATCTAAATCACGATCAAATCCCTGTTTACAAAGATCCCACTGCTGCCACCAAAATGACCATTTATTTTAATGGTCCGATAAATATAGGTTTACCTTCCTTCTAGGTGCACAATCGGATGCTGTATGTAATTACGCTTGTTTTGATGAGGGGGTATATCACAGGCCAATATGAAGTTTATCGGAGTTTTGTTTATCTACTACAGTAATATGTATCTCAAATGTATCCAATATTGCACGTCGTCGCTGCTTTCTACGAAAGTCTCGTAACTACAGCTTTGAACAAAGCTGTAGTTACGAGATTTTCGAAGAAAAGCAAGGATGTGCAGCATATATACGAGTAAATTTCGAAAAAGTCAACAATGAATGTTTTGATGAGGGGTATACCAAAGGCCAATATGAAGTTTATCGGAGTTTTGTTTATCCACTACAGTAACATGTATCTCAAATCTATCCAATATTGCATGTCCTTGCTGCTTTTCTACGAAAACCTCGTAAATAAAGCTTCTTCAAAGATGTAGTTATGAGGTTTTCGAAGAAAAAAACAGTAATATGCTGGATATACTCTATTAAATTTTGATGTAGTTAACATTGAAAATAAAATTAATACTAGATTATAAGAAAAGAAAATGAAAAGAATTTTCATACTTTGAAATATTGGAATGAAAAGTATTTCAAATATGCTTTTTTAAAGAAATTTATAATGTACACGAAATGTAACTTTGTTCATTTATCTTTGCACTGCAGAAAACATTGAATAAACAAAAAAATGAGCTTGATTTAAACTTGTTTAACTAAATGTTTTATAATAATGCATATAAAGACTATTGAATACTTACCCTGATATTTAATGATAAATCCTTATTAAAATGCAAGCAAAAACAATTCTACAAAAAGTACATCCGTCTAAGTGCACATTCAGATGCTGTATGTAATAAAGGTAGTTTTGATGAGGGGTATAACACAGGCCAATGAAGTTTATCGGAGTTTCAGTTATCCACTGGAGTAACTAAACCTGCTATACAGTCCCTGGACTAGGCTCCATTTGACTGAAACCGACTGATATGTGGGACTGATAACACAGAGCACCGTGAAGGTGCTAGTTGGGGAGCCTAGTCTCCTATCTGTATATATCTAACAAACAATTCAGCACGTTTATCATAGAGTATTGAAGATCAAGATAAAGAAACCGAAAAAAATAGCAAAGATAGAATTTTTAAATTTCTCGAAGCGCACATTTATATGATGTTCACAACACATTTTTACAGGTTTTTAATACAGTAAACTACCATTAGCATTTATCCTAGCCAATTGGTTTTATCGGATATTTCGCTCATCCACTGTTGCTAGCTATACATGTATCTATGCTTACCAATGTTTGCGAATGTGTGTACCGTGAAGACTAAATTTAATTCTAAGAATTATAAATGCAGCTACTATTGCTTTGTGATTAAAAATAGTTTCAGATATACATGTACGTTTGAATCTTTCTGTTAAATCTTAACCATGATATATTAAGAACCTTGTCTGTCTGTATATACAAACATGTACACTTATCTATCTGTGCTGCTTCGGCTATTACGTCATTCTGGTAACCCATGTAGAGACAAATATATTCATTCAAGTCGATTCATTAAGTAGCTCGTAGTCACTTTTGATTTTTATGTCTAGGATATAGTTTAATATATCTCAAATATTGCTTCTTTTCAACAAAAAGCTCGTTGCTGCTGCTTAAGATAAGCAACAGTTACGAGTTTATTTTTTTGTTGTTGTTGTTGTTGTTTTTCTTTCCTTTTTTTTTTTTTTTTTTTTTTTTTTGCTGCTGCTGCTGTTGTTGTTGAAAAGCGACGATATACTGGCCTGTTTCCTTAGCTTGTACCAAAAAATGAAAGTATCTATTCCTATTAATCGTCAAACATATAGATAATAATCTATTTAGTCACTCGGACGACCTATGCCGAGACAGACATATTTATGCGAGTTCTTCATTTTATTAAGTAGTTACTATTGCGTTTGCGGACAAAGATATCTCCTAATGTAGCCTAATTCAATCAACGTTTTATCTAAATATCTGGTAAATATAATACTAACTGAGAAATATTCCCTGGACCAGTAAAATGAGCCAGGATCTGGAAATAGGTTCCTTATAGTATTTAAAGACAGCCTTGTTTCAAGATCAGGCTGTGGCTAAGTGAAGACTGGCAGACATCCATGCTTCTGTTTCACGATTGCTACTGGACACGAATAAGCTAGTGGAGAACAATATGGTTCATGATCAAACTGCGTGTATACGCAGGCTGATCTGGAACCATGTTGAGCTCAAAAGCCGTAGAGGATTTTTTTTCAAATCCTGGCATAAATGGTTTATGTGTCTACGTAGATATTGACAGATATCTCAGCTGCTCTCTTCCGGTTGCTTAGCGTCATGAATAAGCTATTGGAGAACAACATGGTTCCTAATCAGACTGCGTGTATACGCAGGCTGATCTGGAACCATGTTGAGCTTAAAAACTTTAAGGGCCCTTTTTCCGGATCCTGGCTCAAATGGGTTATGAATCTGGAAATATGATTATCGCTGACGCGACTTCAGACAATTACTTAAACCAGGGAGCATTTACTTACACCATTGGCTTTCGCGTTTTGATGTTTTCCTGTGTGCCTTCTTTGACAACCGTTTCTAGATATTCATATTTGGACATAGGATTTACAGCAAATATACTGGCCAAAAGACCTAACTGGCCACTTTAAAATGACTATAACTTTTTTAAAAGTCTTTACATGAAATTTGATATGCAAATTTTTAAGCATAGTGCCCGTGGATTTCCATGATGATTTACCAATAATTGTCAAATGTTGATGTGTAATAAAGGAAAAGCTCAAAAAGGCTCTGAATCTTAATAGAGCTCGAGATAATACACTTTCAACAATTATAAGTACACAAATCGTTAGATGCAACCCAAACCAAGAAACAAATTGGAAAATATTGCCATTTTGTGTGACTTTTGACTACAGAAGAAGCAGAAAGAATACGAGGCATGGTAAAATGGTGTTTAAATTCAACCGGCAAAACATTTTATCAAGCGAATATGCTCAAATATGGTCTTGTGTGGAAAAACGATGCAACAAACTGATTTTTACACATATCATACATTTATGTAGCTCGCCGTGAATCATCAGTCTATATTTAAAGCATTTTCGAAGAAAACGTGTTATAGATGTTGTCTTTAAGAACCGTTTTTCTGCATACATGACCTCTTTCATTTTCTTTTAAGGACATATGCCGCGCATAATTGTCGCATTTTCATTTTTTTTCTTAGCCTATGTTTGTAGCTAACGATCCATGAGACCAAAATTACTACATTGCCAATATTCTGAGCTCTGTGTAAATTTAGAGCTGTTTGGGCTTTTCTCACGTTGTGCTTTTATTTCAGTAAAACAACAGTAACTTTTCGCCAAAATCATCTGGAAAATTGCTTAAAATTTAGAGAGCAAATTTCTTGAAAATCCAATTATTACAGAAAAAATTGTCTTTGTTTTTTAAGTAGCCGGTTAGAAATTTTGACTAGTATATATTTTAAAGCACAGCTTCCCTTGCTTTTTAAGTGTGGCAAAAATACGAATAGAACGTTGTCCGACACATAACTCTTTTTGCGCTGGAATACTGTTGAAGTGTTCATTACAAATTTGTTCTTAAAGTAGTTTCAATCAACCGATTATTCTCTTGAGTCTATTGTATTAGTCGATTAGTCTCAGAAACGCCTTGATTGATATACGTATTTATGTGTAATACATTAAAGTATGACCAGACGACACATTTCTAGACTGGTCCAAAATCGAAGATGTAGCAGACGACAATTTCAAGTGCATGACTTTTTTTATATTTTTAGTTCTTTTTGAGTAGAAAATATTGTGGGAAATGAAGAAATTGCTTGTGACAAGCAATTTCTTCATTTTCCACAATGTCCTCCAAGATTGGCCAATTAGTATATATAACATAATACATAATCACCAATAATCGTGATACATAACAGTATTGCTCTTTCATTAATGTTAAATTAAGTTGAACAAATCCAAGCCGTTGATCCGATAAGTAATAAAAATCATGAAAAGAGCAAGCTACCGTAATTTATTAGTTGAATAAAAGGGGGAATTACTGAATATGTAATTTTCAATATGATTTCAATGTCAATTTGATAACACTCATTAAAATTGAATTTAGCAAATTATTTATAGCCATGGTCGTACTATGTAACAACACATCTATGGTGTAATATTCAGGATAATATATAAATTGTCTCCAACGTGCACTGGTAAACGTGTATAGTGGCAAATGAACAATTGTGAATTCGAGCCATCACTCGAGAAAGTGATTGTCTTTAATTTCACTACTCAACTATTATGATTACAAATAAAATATATTTTGCTTTAAAGGCAGTCCACCCCTAATGAGATTCACGAGACGTCGGAATTTTTCGGATGGCGTCGTAAACATTCGTTACATATCCGAACCTATTCGGGCGACGTCGTTAACATTTGCCGATGGAACGTTCCACCGTCGACTGTTAACGACGTCGCCCGAATTATACCGTCTTCGCGTAATCTCATTAGGGGTGGACTACCTTAAAACCATTTCCCCCTCTTATCTGCAATTCTTGATACATTGTATGGAAAGCGTATCCATGTCCGTTCCATTTATTGCGCTCAACATGTTTATGCGTGTATTTTGTACCGTTTTGTTCCAGTAAATTATGAGACGTTTTGTGTGTTGATGCCCACTTATATTTACAGACCAGTAAAAATGTCCGTCGTTTTCCCATCTTAGAGTAATACGGACAATAAAACTAATACAAACGAATCGTGTCTCACGGAATCCCAGACATAAATACGAAACATGGACTCATAAACAATGATTTGTAAGGGTTAACGTGACCAACGCTGTTTTCTTGTTATAATACTTTTTATGTATTGTAACGTCATCTCTGTGGTATAGGGTGTTTCATAAGTAAGGCACCATATAAGCCTTATTAATACGAAACATGGACTCATAAATAATGATTTGTAAGCGTTAACGTGACCAACGTCGTTTGCTTGTTATTAGGCTTTTTAGATATTGTAACGTCATCTTTGTGGTATAGGGTGTTTCAAAAGTAAGGTTCGCATATAGAGCCTTATTAACTTTGTCATTTATAAACCCACTGGTGGTGAACTCGGCCAAAGCGTGGGACGTTTTCTTTTTTTTTTTTTTTTTTTTTTTTTTTTGCGCGCGATCATAGTATTCCGTCGGTGTTGTTATAAAGTATCGTAACTACGGCTTCGATAAAGCCGTAGTTACGAGATTTTATAACAACACCGACAGTTTGTCAATACAAAACGGAATACCCGGTCTGTTTTTAGAACAAGTTCATTGTCATTAGAAAAAAAAATCTATAAACTCACATTTAAACGCAAAATATCTATACCTTGTTGTAGCGAAAATTGTTTTAGCTCACCACCAGTGGTTCCAGTAAATTATGAGACGTTTTGCGTGTTGATGCCCACTTATATTTACAGAACAGTAAAAATGTCCGTCGTTTTCCCATCTTAGAGTAATACAGACAATAAAACTAATACAAACGAATCGTGTCTCACGAAACCCCAGACATTAATACGAAACATGGACTCATAAACAATGATTTGTAAGGGTTAACGTGACCAACGTTGTTTGCTTGTTATTATGCGTTTAAGGTATTGTAACGTCATCTCTGTGGTATAGGGTGTTTAAAAAGTAAGGTTCCCATATAGAGCCTTATTTACCCCTTCCCAAACGGCAAAATTTTAGGGTGATCCTCTTCAAAAATTGCCACAAATGACAAAACGGATTTTATCAAAGATAGGATTTGGGTAAAATATGGCACAGAAAATATTGAGACAAAAGGAGAAACTGCTGGTTATCAGCAGTTTCTTCTTTTGTCTCAATGTTTTCCCAAGTCATTTTAATTAGAGACGTCAAAACTAGGTCTTGTTCGGGAAAGGATTATAAACCGATGTGAAGGAAACTATGACAAGTCGATATGACTACCAGTATTTCCGGGGCTCTTTTCCACGGTGTATAATCACGTGACCCAGAATTTCCGATAATCTTCAATATCCTTTTTCATACCTGACCAATTTGAATTCGGTTTGAAGCAGAGAATGTGGGGAAATGCAAGGAATAAGCTGGATGTGTTGGATTTTTGAAAAATCAACTGATAAAAAAGTTATTGAAGATAAACAAAAATTTTGGTTTATCTTCAATAACTTCTTTATCAGTTGAATTTTCAAAAATCAACTACGTCCATCTAATGCGTGACGTCTGTCCACATTCTCTGCTTCAAACCGAATTCAAAATGGTCCAGTATTTACAAGATTATAGAAGATTTTCTGAAAATATTGTATCACGTGATTATCCATCGTGATTTACTGCATTTGAATTCCACATGTTTATGCGTGTATTTTGTACCGTTTTGTTCCACTAAATTATGAGACTTTTTGCGTGTTGATGCCCTCTTATATTTACAGACCAGTAAAAATGTCCGTTGTTTTCCCATCTTAGAGTAATACAGACAATAACACTAATACAAACGAATCGTGTCTCACAAAAACCCAGACATTAACCCATTACCAAACGACAAAATTTTGGACTAATCCAAATTCAAAGAAGTTGCAGATGACATTTTCAATGTGATGGAACTTGGAAATTGTATGACCTTTGGGGTAGAAAACATTGTGGTAAATGAAGAAATTGCTTGTCACAAACAATTTCTTCATTTTCCACAATGTTTTCCAAAGCAATTTTCTTGTGGGGAGTCAAAAGAAGTCACTGTGTGGTAATGGGTTAATACGAAACATGGACTCATAAACAATGATTTGTAAGGGTTAACGTGACCAACGTTGTTTACTTGTTATTATGCTTTTTACGTATTGTAACGTCATCTCTGTGGTATAGGGTGTTTCAAAAATAAGGTACCCATATAGAGCTTTATTCAGCTTGTCATTTATAAACCGATGTAAAGGAAACTATGGTATGTCGATATCACTAGTGGTGAACTCGGCCAAAGCGTGGGACGTTTTTTCGCGATCAATGCATTCCGTCGGTGTTGTTATAAAATGTCGTAACTACGGCTTCGATAAAGCCGTAGTTACGAGATTTTATAACAACACCGACAGTTTGTCAATACAAAACGGTAAACCCGGTCTGTTTTTAGAACAAGTTCATTGTCATTAGAAAAAATACTCTATAAACTCACATTTAAACGCAAAATATCTACACCTTGTTGTAGTGAAAATTATTTTAGTTCACCACCAGTGGTTCTAGTAAATGATGAGACGTTTTGCGTGTTGATGTCCACTTATATTTACAGACCAGTAAAAATGTCCGTCGTTTTCCCATCTTAGAGTAATACAGACAATAAAACTAATACAAACGAATCGTGTCTCACGAAACCCCAGACATTAATACGAAACATGGACTCATAAATAATGATTTGTAAGGGTTAACGTGACCAAAGTTGTTTACTTGTTATTAGGCTTTTTACGTATTGTAACGTCATCTTTGTAGTATAGGGTGTTTCAAAAGTAAGGTTCCAATATAGAGCCTTATTAACGTTGTCATTTATAAACCGATGTAAAGGAAACTATGATATGTCGATATCACTGGTGGTGAACTCGGCCAAAGCGTGGGACGTTTTTTCGCGATCATAGTATTCCGTCGGTGTTGTTATAAAATTTCGTAACTACGGCTTTATCGAAGCCGTAGTTACGAGATTTTATAACAAGACCGACAGTTTGTCAATACAAAACGGTTAACCCGGTCTGTTCGATAAAGCCGTAGTTACGGGATTTTATAACAACACCGACAGTTTGTCAATACAAAACGGTAAATCAGTTCTGTTTTTAGAACAAGTCCATTGTCATTAGAAAAAAAATCTATAAACTCACAGTTAAACTCAAAATATCTATACCTTGTTGTAGCGAAAATTGTTTTAGTTCACCACCAGTGGTTCCAGTAAATTATGAGACGTTTTGCGTGTTGATGCCCACTTATATTTACAGACCAGTAAAAATGTCCGTCGTTTTCCCATCTTAGAGTAATACAGACAATAAAACTAATACAAACGAATCGTGTCTCACGAAACCCCAGCCATAAATACGAAACATGGACTCATAAATAATGATTTGTACGAGTCCTTTTAACCTATATATCGTCGCCTTTCAACTAAAACCTCGCAACTGCAGCTTAAAATAAGCTGCAGTTACGAGGTTTTTGTTGACAAGCATCGGTATTCTTGATATAGAAACATTGCAATTCTAATATTGGTATACTACTATTCCAAAGCTACTTTTAAATCATCTGTTTAGTCGTGATGGGACAAGTTGCGGAACTAAAAATATCATAAAACATGTCCATTTCGAGTACTGCAAAATATACGCTGTACATTGCTCGTAAAAGCCAAAGATAGTTCTCGACACAAGGTTCTGACATTGTCGTGTCCTTTTTTAGATCCAGTTTCGATTTTGGTCGTTAAAAGCTTTGTACGGTAGAACAAAAATAATTTTTTATGGATTGCTGCATTTTCATTGCTCTCAACATGTTTATTCGTGTATTTTGTACCGTTTTGTTCCAGTAAATTATGAGACGTTTTGCGTGTTGATGCCCACTTATATTTACAGACCAGTAAAAATGTCCGTCGTTTTCCCATCTTAGAGTAATACAGACAATAAAACTAATACAAACGAATCGTGTCTGACGAAAACCCAGACATTAACCCTTTCCCAAACGACAAAATTCTAGGGTGATCCACTAAAAAAAACTACCACAAATGACAAAATGGAAGGTATAAAATATAGAAATTGTATAAAATATGGCATAGAAAATATTGAGACAAAAGGAGAAACTGCTGGTTATCAGCAGTTTCTTCTTTTGTCTCAATGTTTTGCCAAACCATTTCTCCCTGGGACGTCAAAACCAGGTCTAGTTTGGGAAAAGGTTAATACGAAACATGGACTCATAAATTAATAATGATTTGTAAGGGTTAACGTGACCAACGTTGTTTGCTTGTTATTGTGCTTTTTAGGTATTGTAACGTCATCTCTGAGGTATAGGGTGTTTCAAAAGTAAGGTTCCCATATCTTATTAACTTTGTCATTCATGATTTAGATAGAGGCTGTATAAAAAATTCTACGCGAAATAAACATTCAAATGCGCGCATTGAATGTTTATATCGCGTAGAATCTACTATACACACTTTATCTGACTTAGTGTTCGCTAGCGGTTCATCGGAGACTGGGCGTGGCTATGTATAGACCTCACATAAACTAGCCGGCAGCCCGTTTATGCGAAATAGAGCGGCGAAATTTCAAAATATACTGCATTTTCATTGGTTCAAAAAGTAGGTCGAAAACTAAAAACCGATGTGAAGGAGACTATGGCAAGTCGACATGACTACCAGTATTTCCGGGGCTCTTTTCTGACTTTAAAAAGATAGAACACGAAAATGATCTAATAGTACATGTATTACATTGTACAACTATGATGTCGGAGGATTCGTGATGCAGTGAAAAGTGTAAGAATCACCCAAAATATCGCTGCATTTCTACGAAAACCTCGTAACTGCAGCTTAATACAAGCTGCAGTTAACGAGGTTTTCGTAGAAAAGGGACGATATAAGGTTATACATGTCATTGGGATTGACTACATGTACTTATTTTCGGGAAAGAAGAATAAGAATATTTAGTGCATTTTCTTGAATCCACTGCTCATATCCAGTTTAATAATAGTATTATAATGTACCGTGAAATTGTAAATACAATCTTTCAACAATCAACAAATCGTTGTTTGGTAAAATTGTTCTCAGAATAACGTGGCTAAAGGTCAATATCAGATACACAAGGGATACATCTATTCTTAGACCTATTGTGCATTTAATGACAACACTTCCGAGTCAATATTGTGCTTAATCACGGGGTTTACTGCAACCATTTCCCATACGACTATAATAGTATTCCATCCATTAATTGTTACCAAACACTTCGTGCAGCTTTCACGGCGTGGCAACGGACATTGACGGGTTTATCCGGATTTTTAAAAACCGGATAACTTCGTCAATTTCCGTTATCACGAATAACGCCGTAGTTGGAGGAGAAAATGTACAAAGTTTTTGGTACATGTAGATTCTATCTAATGCTGTACATTAACCCATTACCAAACGACAAAATTTTAGATTTTTCCCAATTCAAAGATGTTGCAGAAGGCAATTGAAGTGAATGGAATTTATAATTCTATGGCCTTTCGGGATAGAAAACATTGTGGGAAATGAAAAAATTGCTTGTAACAAGCAATTTATTCATTTTCCACAATGTTTTCCAAAGTCATTATCTTGCAGGGAGTAAAAAGAGTCACTGTGTGGTAATGGGTTAAAGTTGACCCGGTTTCGAAGGTGATGCAGACAATAGTAATATATTTTTTACTAAATGTAAAGAATCAAAATAAAATTGCATGGAAAGCAATTTGGGAAAATAAAAAAGAGGATTGACATCAGCATTTTGTACTTATCAGACTTTTGTTTTACTTTTCAAAGCAATACTTCAAGAACAGGGATTATTTGGAAAAGGGTTTAACATAAGTATCAAATGTTCCGGTGTCTTGTTGATTTGTTTAAACCTTTAATCGACGAAAACTAAATTCAAACTAGTCCTAATTAAAAGATAAACAATGTTCTAAAAATCAGATATTCAAATATGAATGGAAACAAAATTCAGGATTATTCTTCCAAGTCATTAGCGCATATTACGAGTATCTTAATGTTTTACATAATATTATACATAAAACAAGTGAATAATCATATGCGTAACAAGGATTCCAATTCTAAGTACGAATTGTTATATTTAAAGTCAGTTCTTGGCTTTCTCTTTCTTGAAAACTCACAATTCGCAATTACCAATATGTAAAAGGGTAAAATAAAATGGAAACAATGCAAACTAGAAGCATTTTGCTGTCTAAGTAATAAAACCACCATAAACTAAATGGTGTTAAGCAGACCTGGTCAAATTGACTTCATGGCGCTTTTTTATGATTCTACCAATCTTTTTAATGACTTTGTTAATCTTTTTGATGACCACTTTAATCAAAACACGGTATTTTATGTGAAATCCTGGCATTTCTTTGATTACTTTATCTTTATTTCGTAGGTGGTCAATGATTAAGTATTAAGATCAAAATACGTACAGTTTATGGATAAGAACTATTATATCTGATAAAAATTTAATCTTGAAAAATGAACATTTACCAAACATTGTTACAGATACACACATGTAAGTGTATATGTCGATTTTATAGGTATAAATGAACCAAGATATTAATGACCAGTCCATTCAGGGGACAAAATGAATTGCATCTTAAGTAGAAAGTGTGTATGTTATAGCTAGGAAAACATGGATGCAAAAGGAGGCCAATATCTACCAATAGATGTCGCCACCTGTAGATTACCATCTATCTCTGGTGGGCATTCTGGGTTAACTACTTTCAAGATGTCAGCGCCCGAAAATTGCATACACGTGGTACTTCCTCATGACTTCCTGTCACGCGGCATATTTGCTTCATATGCTTGCATAGAGTAAAATGAATAATCTAATTTGAATTAATTATTTTTTTAGATGAAATTGAGACGAAAATCAAACTTTATTTTGTTGCAAATGTATTTGTAGTTGCAATTTTCTGCTTGCTACTTTTTGGCGACAGGATTTTGGAGTTATGCGCACCGCGTAGTGATTTTTATCCAAAAATGGATAAAGTGATGCGTCAAATGAGTCAGTCCAAAAATAAAAAAAATAGACTGGAAATATTGTAGACTGGCTGCTTAGTCAATGAAAAGGAGGCAATAATGGCGTCAAGCTGCAGTTACGAGGCTTTTGTTGAAAAGCACAGCGATAACATTTTTCAAAGAATTCTAATTTTTACGACGTCTAGTGCTCTTGATATTGACACAGTTTAACCATTATCGGTTCTTTAACCCATTACCAAACAGCAAAAAAGCAGACGTAACTTATTTAAAGATGTTGCAGACGAAAATTTAAAACGAATGAAAGTTTACATTTTGGGTCTTTTTCGGTAGAAAACATTATGGGAAATGAAGAAATTGCTTGTTACAAGCAATTTCTTCATTTTCCACAATGTTTTCTAAAGCCTGTATCTTTTAGGGAGTCTACAAAATTTTAGACCGTAAAAGTTTAGTTGTTGTAGATAATAAAGTAAATGTGGAGAAAATAAATTCTAGTGTAACAGAGCCGACCGATTCTGTGACGTTGGCTAACGTCATTGCCCAGAATATGTTGGGACAAGCATGACATACATGTATTTACACTCGTTGTGTCGAAGTCAGAAGGGATGTCAAAACACCTCGACATATCCGGAGTTCGATTCATACGATTTTGTTTCGTTTCGATTTAAATGACATTTGACCATTATATTGCCAACCAAGTATCAATAATTGAAATATAGTAGGAAAAGGAAATAAATTGCTCGAAACGAGCAATTTCTATCCTTTTCCTACTAAATTTTCAATGGATATAATTATTTCGAAATTATTTTCTTTAAACTTTTTTAAATTCGTTGGTGAGGACGAACCCGAACATTCACTCCGACTTGAGCAGAAATTCGAGTTATCCCATGTCGACATAACGAGTGTCGACTGTTTATTGTTAAAACTATGGCTTTGAAAATTGCTCAATTTTGTAGTCTTGCATTGTATAAGTGCGGCGCTAATATTATTGGGCATGTCATTTTTGACAAGTTTTCGCACAGAAAAAAGGCTAATACTGCCAACTCTAACCTATAGTTTAATGTCACATTGAACTTGAATCCTGGCCAAACCAACAAAACACATAAAAGTACAAAGCTTTGGTTTTAATCCTTAACAAATTGCGGAAAACGTTATGATAAGTTTAAGAAACGATAAAAAAACTTTTACCCAATACAATACGAGTTGCAATATTCCAGACAGATTAAGAATATAATTCAAATGCGAAATAACACGAGATAGAATGAACTAATGATCTATTTGATTGGTTGATACTTTGACTAGATATTAGAATTGGCTTTATCTCGCATTAAGCCATCTATCTGTCTTTCTATTAAGATAGATAGCAATGGACTGGTGTGAGTATCTTTTGCTATAAATCCATTTAAATTCATTGTTGTAAATCTTTAATGTTCACCATATTGTATATTCCGTTGTACATAACCACTTTATATACATGTACCTTATGTGTCTATGACCTTCTGGTTTGAATAAAACAAAATATATTTCTATTTCATAACAAGCCATCTGATTGGACGAGACGTATGTCTCGGCCAATCGGATGGATTGTTGTGTAATTCTAAAGGTATGTAATGTGGTTCCTCGATTACACTTCTTATCTTTAAAATTTTCAGAATACCAAGGACACACATGGCGTTTATAAAGATAAACAAAGCAATTTAAAAACAATGAAAACTATTATGTCATGATATTGTAGAATAAAGATGTCGTTTCCTTATCTTTTACTGTATCAAATAGTTTTATATCTTCTGTCTTTTAACCGATATTTACAATCTCTTGAAATAAAATTTACATAAAAGCGGAATTTTGCAGTTTAATTGACTATTTAAAAGTAAAATAACTTTTCTTTTCCTTTTAAAGTTATCCTATTTTAAGGACAGATCCTCCAGTTGTTAATGCGCAACTTACTGCGCATGTCCTAAATAACGAAAAAAGCTGTTTCAGTAATTGGCCTTTTCAGCAAATGTATTTATTACATTTAGTTAATGTTTGGTTGATAAATGACAAGACCCTTTTCGGTTATTTCCAATTTCTCTGTTTGGTCAATTAAAGTGTAATAGTACTCGGATGGTACATTTCGCTTTCTGTTACACATTCAACATGTGGCGTTAGCGATCAGAAAACGGAGCAACAAAAGCAAAGTTGAGTCTTTATGAGCTAGTCCGCTTCAGATGCACACAAAAGACGACATTTTTATTATCTAAAGCTGGTAATAAGGAAGAAAATGGATAAAGTAGTGAAACAATTTCGGACACAGCTGCAAAGAGTAAACCAAAATTTACTTATAACTAAGAAAAACGCTTGGTTTGATATATTTTTCTTTTTTACTTTTGTAGGTATGACCAAGCACTATGTCTATACCAAAGAAGAAAATAATCTTACCGCTGGAATATTTTTTATTATCGGAAACGTTGCGAAAAAAAAGCAATTTCAGCTACTTTTGAAAGAATGTTTTACTAAAAATTTCAAAATTATCACTAAATTTTCCCAAATTGATACTCATTTAGACAGAATAAAACACATTGAACACTATACAGACTTATTTATGTAATCCTAGTCATTTCGATCACCATTTTTGTGGGTATTTTAGTGACACCTCATTTTTGCAATTTTAGACAAGAGTAGTCTCCCTTGAAATCCAATAACTTTTTAATTCGCTTGGTGACCTATAGTTTTTTATGTATTTTTTTTTTTTACTTCTCATATATGTAAATATCAGTACAGAAAAAACAAAAAAATCTTACCGTAGGAAATAAATGGAGGATATGTCCTTAATACACATTTTCGTCAAAGCTTTTACTCTATCAGACGACGATTCTAAAATCTAACAAGTATAATAATAATCGGATCTGGATTTTTAAGAGGCCTTAAAATTTAGGAACGAACCCAAGCGTCCAATTTAATTTGATCACTACATAATTCCTTTCTATTTGGTGCTTAACATTTTGATTTTGTCCTTATATGCAAGAATGGGTAGGTGGGTTGTTAATAGACCAAAAATACACCATTTCACTGTTATTCCTCGAAAACCTCGTAACTACAGCTTAACGATCTGGAACCATAATAGACACTTTTGAAAATACAAAAAGTATTGTTATATATTATTTCTATGACATAAGGCGGAGGTAAAATGAAACTTAAAAGAATTTTTACCGATATTTTGGAATTTTATATATTTTTTTAGTTATTGACCCCCTTTTACAAAAAAAGGCGGGAAAAGGGGAAGCACCAACTCCGTAAATCTCATATTTTCTCCCAGAAGATGATAATATCTGACATTTTTCAGCTTGTATGCTACAACAGATATGTATGTAACATAAATAAGCTAAATACAAAACTATGAAAAACAAAATTGAGAAAAAAACACTTGATTATACATAAGGTTTATGATTTTGCGACTTAATTTTTTCCATGATTAAGAAAAATGAACATTTTTCTTTGATCTGTAATTTTTGTAATATTGACTGGCAGGGTATGAGACCTACACCAAAATTATCTCTAATTTATACTTGTGCAAATAAAACAAGAATGGGAAAAAGTTACCGTTAAATTTTGGTTTTTTATTAATTCAAACTTAGTAGGGGCGCTTAAAGCAAGGACACAATTATCCAAAATAGGTCATTCAATTCCATCAAATATTCATTGTAAGGTCAAACGTAACAACACATTATTTTTTATAGTAACTTATATAAAGAACTTATTTTTATCAAATATTCATTGCCAGATTTCCCTGTAGTTACTACATAAACTATTGTTAACAAAACAAGGGCATTATATACATCGGTGGGGAATCATGTGACACTAAATTTCAGAAAATCGGCAATAATTTTGTAAATACTTGACCAATTTGAAATCGGTTTGAAACAGAAAAAGTGTAACACGCCCGATATCAGATGGGTGGTAACTCTTTTACAAATCAAGTGATAAAAACGTTATTGACGACCAGATTAAGTTTTGGTTGGTCGTCAATAACTTTTATATCAGCTGCTTTTTTCAAAGATTATCCTTGGCATTCAGCAAAGTCATGGAGTGTTCCCGCTGTCTCTGCTTAAATTCTTCTTTTCAAATCGGTCATCTTTTGACAGAATTGTTGGAAAATATCGAAAATATTATGTCAGGTGATTCCCCGCCGTGATATAAGATTCGTGGGGTGGAAGAGGGTTGAAATTGGTGTCATGTACTACTGTATAAGAACGCCTTTTATAAATCAAATTGAGATAATCTTACACGAACATGTATCTTTGATTACCGGGTCTTTACATACTTATAGTCCTTTAATTAACGATATTATGGCACATGTTTACACAATTAACCCTTGCAAAAAAACGCAATAGCAAAGTCATAACTACTGTAAATTTGCATGTGATGGTTCGAATCTTGCAGGTCCCTTACACCTTCAAGATTTGAACCAAGACATGCAACGTTGAACTGAAAATTAACAAGGATTACCTTTTGTTTATTACTGTAAAATTTGTAAACATGTGCCATTATATTGTGACTGGATTATAATAAAAAAAATCAAGGCAGAAGACGCAATATTGATACTATATCAAATCCTGGTCTTAAGCATTTATTCGTATAGATCTTGAATCAATCAAGTGTATTGGTGCATACATAACCCATCCCCCCCCCCAAAAAAAAAAAACAAAAAAAAAAACAAAAAAAATAAACAAAACTGTACCAGTCCAAAAGAACCGAAAACACTGAGGAAAAGGGACACATTGATGATAACGCATTAATGATAATCAACAACCTCTTCTTTTCTCTCAATGTTTTCTCAAATTATTTCTACAATGGACGTCAAAACTAGACTTGTTAAGAGAATGATATATCAGTGCTTTGCTCTTTATAACCAAATCAGTAAATTCATAACAATTGTAGGCCTATTGAAACAGTTATTTCTTCATTTCTCTTAGTGCTTCTCTGTTATTTCTACCAGTGATCTGGGCCCCGTTTTATCAACGAAATTATTCACATTATTTTCGTAGATTTGAACGGAAGTTCAATTTTTTGCGTAAGCGTTTTACAAAACATGTTCGCAGCTAAGATTGGAATTTCCTAAGTTTTTTCAGTAACTTTACGATCAAAAGTAGTTGACGTAATTCTGTTCGTCACAACTGCCGATGCCTAAATTTACCGTTTAAAGCCTTGATAACACCAAAATTACTGAAAATATCAAAATATCTATGAAAGGAAATGTTGAAATTGAACAAACCACGGAAAATACATGTGAATAGCAATGGATTTTGTGCTAACAATAGACTGGGTTTCAAGTTATGTTTTGATAAACCGTCAGTGTTGTCATAAAATATCGTAACTACGGCCTGATTTAAGCCGTAGCTACGAGGTTTCATAACAGCTCCAACGAATTACAATTGTATGTCCGAAATAACGTCACGATTAACTGGATAAAATCGTTCCCTATTTCGCTGTACTTTCACTTTCTTTTTTAATGCTATTTATAGAATACAACATGAAAAAGTATTTTTCATGTATTTTCTATTCTAATGGAATGAATGTACGTTTGATATAGGTTTAATCGCCAGAGTGTTCAGAACGATGACATTTAAGCATTTTTCATGCTACTAACAACGAGAAATACGAGAATGATCTCTATCTATGCAGAAAAATACACTTTAAATAGCTTACACGGCCGATATGTATTGATATTTACGAGTAAGTTAACCGAGGTGAGAACAAAATCGAATCTTTCCGAAGTGCGTTTCACGGAAATAACCGAGTGCCGTAAGTACCCGATCATCGGCGATAATAATCGAAATCCATTATGGTTCCAGATCGTTAAAACAAGCTACAGTCACGGAGTTTTCTAGGAAAGGCAACACTTTGTTTCTAAGTGAAGAATTGAAAAACGCAAATCGTCGCTTTTCTACGAAAACCTCGTATCTGCATCTTGTTTTAAGCTGCAGATACGTGGTTTTTGCAGAAAAAGCAGCGAAATGTACATTCATGTAATAAATAAGTGTTGTTGTGTACTAATGTTCAAACCGGACACTACCGACATAAAGTTCCCGCTAGAGGTTTGGGAACACACTTTTATATGCATCAAAATGCCGAATTAAACATTTCTGACAAGAATTAGAATAATCTGAATATAAATCAGATTCAGTGATGGTGATTTGTGTCAAAAATGTCTATCATTGTATTTTTGCTGCGAAAAAATGGGCTTAATGGCATTTGAGCATACGATGGAATATGCCAGTACATTTATGTCATCAAACAAGGCTCATATATGTCCTCTTAAGTCCGTTTTGGTATCGCAGACTTTTTTTTATTATTATAAACGCAAATGTACATGTTCATGTATCTAGCATTAATTGGGACGAAAACTAAAAGCTTATTTAATTCCCTAACAATTCCGCTTCCTGGGAAAACACAAGTATTCGCGCCGTATGTTTGGGCTAATAAGAAGCCACAAACAACCTCCGCTACCGGAGATCGACCTCGGAACCTCTTGGTCGTGAACACGACACTCTACCTCTCGAACACGGACCCTACATTTTTTAGCCTAACAACATTACATAACATAACATAAGAATGGTCATGAAAATAATACAAGCGTAACAAACTCATCGGAATCCGTCTTATTCTCCAATTCCTGGCCAAACTCAGAATTACAACAATGCCTCTTTCTTACATATTTACATTAATTTTGTTATTCATAACGCGAAACACGACCAGAGCACCAAATCGCGTTTATAAAATAATAACCCGTCGCGCTAAAAGGGACCTTATCGGGTGTATGAAAAATATCGACCCTAGTCAGTCTGCGCTGTCCGCGCAGCCAGACTAGGGCCGACACTTTTCAATTGTATGTAATTTTCTAAATCTGGAATGTTTCCCCCGTCTTACTACATGTATAATTATGTTCATTTTTCGCACACGGGATCTGGTTGACCTGTGCGGGGTCTGATAAGTTTGTTAAAATTTGGATTTTGGAGTTCGGATAAGGTGCCTTTTAGCGTGATGGGTCACAAAATTAATGTCAACAACCCTGAGAAACCAAGACGGCATAACGAACTTACATACATTTAAATACATTTGGGTGGGGCATATCAAACGAACCGATGACTTGTTTGAATGAGTTCCAAATTGAAAATATTTTTTTTTTTCAATTCTTTAACAAACTCTATACACGTATTTCCTTGACAAATTCAAGCTAAATATCGCGTAGAATCTACTATACAGCCTCTATCTAATACGTAGAATCTACTATACAGACTCTATCTGACTTAGTGTTCGCTAGCGGTTCATTGGATACTGGGAGTGGCTAGTATGTATAGACTTCACATAAACTAGCCGGCAGCCCGTTTAAGCGAAATAGAGCGGCGAAATTTTAAAATATACTGCAATTTCATTGGTCCAAAAAGTAGGTCGAACACTAAATGATAAACATGAACATGTAAACATTGGTCACTTACGTCACTTCCGTCTGTCGAACTATACCACCTTTGTTTTAACGTCACTCACGAAAATAGAAACCACTGTGGATAATCACGTGACTCAGAACTTCAGTAAATCTTTAATATTTTTTCTTAATTCTTGACTAATTTGAATTCGATTTGAAGCAGAGAAAGTTGGAAAATGTTAGGAATAAGCTGGACGTGGTGGATTCTTGAAAAATCAACTGATGAAAAAGTTATTGAAGATAAACTAAAATTTTGGTTTATCTTCAATAACTTTTTTGTCAGTTGATTTTTTTTAAAAAAAAATCCAACACGTTCATCAAATGCGTGACGTCTCTCCACCTTCTCTGCTTCAAACCGAATTCAAATCGGTCGCGTTTTAACAAAATTATTGAAGATTTTCTGAAATTGTTGCATCACGTCATTATCCCCTGTGGAAACATCGACAAAATGCCAACATCAATTTTTTCCTCGCTACTATATAGATCTACTTATTCCATACAGTATTGTTGAAAACTATTTACACGACGTTGACCTTAATGCAAGAATGAATTAGGAGGTCACGCGAAAGTAAACCCAAAAGGTCCAAGAAATCGTAAAATGTATACTAATAATGCTCCCGATGTCACTATTTTTCTGCAACTAACGACACTGGTTTCACTGGTTTCGTCATCTGCAATTCCCTTCACTTTGGGACAATCTAAACATTGTTTGCACGGAGAGGGTACTTAGATTACTTAGACGCATTTACATGACAATGCCATCAGGACAATTATAAAGAAGCCATGTGCACATTTGCATCAAATATGTATACAGACACTGAGGAGATAACGATTGGCAAGTCATTTATGTAATCTTTTGATCATGAGGTAAAACGGTTCACACACGCAACATAATTAATTATGTGAGTTTGAATGGTTTTAATAACGATTATAAGAAATCATTTTTTTTCATACTCTTGATATACTTTCTATATCGTTATACATGTATTTCAATATCAGAAGCTGTAGAGAAAAATTTAAAGCGAATGAAAATAAAAAAAATGGTTGATCTTCGGTAAAAAAAAATCGGGGTTAGAAATCAAAACGTTGTGGAAAGTGAATAAATTGCATGTCACAAGCTTGAAAAAGTTTTTTCCTCTTGTGGAGTCAAAATGAGCCAATATATGGGAATGGGATAAAGAAGCCATGTGCATATTTGCATCAAATATGTATACAGACATTAAAGAGATTACGGTTGACAAGTCATTAATGTTATCTTTTGATCAAGACGCAAAACGGTTCCCATGTGAACATAGACCAGTTTCATAATATCAGGTCACTAATGAATTATTCATGAGGAGGCAAAAGGAGCCTTACTATCATGCCTCCAATAGTAAAAACACATAAATTAACACGCTGTTATCTCAAGACCCCGTGAAGTGACAAAGCCAATTACCGTTTATAATTTTAGCACCCTATGTTGTTAGTACTTGGGACGACTATGGGTACCTACAACATAAATTTTCATGAAATATATATTGTTAAAGTAAAGCTGGTATATACATATTTCCTTTATGTTAACCCTTTCCCAAACAAGACCAGGTTTCGTGTCCCTGGTGGAAAAGACTTGGGAAACATTGAGACAAAAGAAAATGTTGATAATCAGCATTTTCTCCTTTTGTCTCAATATTTTCTAAGCCATATTGAACACAGATATTATCTTTATCAACATCAATTTTGTCGTCTGCAACAGCCTTAAATTTGGACTACCCTAATATTATGCCGTTTTGAAAAGGGTTAAGCTAAAAAATAACAACAAAAGCCTAGACCCTGATCCAAACAAGACCTGGTTTTGAAGGCTCTAGCAGAAATAGGCGTGGGAAAACATTGAGGCAAAATAATAAAACCAGATAACAATATTTTCTTCTTTTGTCTCAATATTTCATGTACTTTAATTTTACATAAATCCGGTCTATATTCCAACTTGTTGTGTGCAACAGCTTTCATTTTGAGTATCCTGTATTAATTTCATTTTGAGAAAGGATTAAGATTAGACATAGGGACTATGTGGATACTTGAATTAATATTCAGTCAAATTATATAAACCATGTTGTCATTTTACAAAGAATCAGTCCGTAAAAATAAATTTAGTTTTTGTATCAATGATTATGAAAAAAAACTTGGAGACAATCTACAAAGCATTCTTGAACTGAATGTATTTGTTAAATGATTGTACTGTTACTTTGAGAAAAAGGTAAGAATTTATTATAATTATTTTGATTATTTCTCAGATACACAAGTTGACCTTTTCACACATTAATTATTGCACTATCAAGATATAGTGATATATGTGCAGATAGTCTATGTCGGGCCACTCTGTATGGATCCGAAAATGGTTGGTTAATTAACCCATTCCCACATAGTGACACTTTTTGACGCCCCATACATAAAGGTTTGGGAAAACAATGTGGCAAATGAAGAAATTGCTTATGACAAGCAATTTCTTCATTTCCCAAATGTTTTCTACCCGAACAGATCTAAAAGAGATAAATTTCATTCACTTGAAATTGTCGTCTGCAATATCTTTGAATTTGGGTTAGTCTAAAATTTTGTCGTTTGGTAATGGGTTAAATTATGCAAGTAAACTACAAGATCAGATGCCATTAAATTAGCAGCATAATCTGGCATTTGTAACTGGGAAAGGTTAAAACCGGTTGCAATATAATTTAAACATTGCAAAAAGTGGTTAATTCAACTACACTCTATACTTAGTTATGGCTTATCAGTGGAATGTTTTGCCTCCCGTAGCGGGGCAATTATGCAAATGAGGTAAACTGTTCTAAAAATAGTAATTTTGAAATTGGTTTATTAGATGGATTTGAGTGTTTTAATCGCATGTAATTCTTACGTTTTATGTCCTCATATGAAATGAACACAAATACGTAAATAATAAAGATTTTTTTTCTTTTTTCAATTATTAAAGTTGATACGATAAATAAATAAGCCACTTTCAACATTTCTCTAAATACAATGGCATAAAATGTACTTGCATCATACGAAACCCATGTTGCTTCTATATTTCAGAGTTAGTGAAATGGTGTCTAAAACACATAAATTATACATAGTTGGTTAACTCATTACCACCCAACGACTCTTTTTGACCCCACAAGATATTGGCTTTGAAAAATATCATGGAAAATGAATAAATTGCTTGTTAAAAGCAATTTCTTCCTTTCCAACAACGTTTTCTACCCTTAAAGACCAAACGATTTTCAATTGCATTAATTTGAAAAAGATTAGTAGTCTTTAACATCTTTCAATATCTCTGGACCAGTCTAAAATTTTATCATCTGGTAGTGGGTTAATACGATTTCGAAATGTTACATGTAGGCTGCAAAATCATTCAAATTGGCGAAGTGCACAGGGCTTACAGTACTTTGTTTGATTATAAGGCACAAACGGTTTTACCAGTCTTTCATTCAGATAAAATTTTCCTGAATAGACCATATCGTATATTTCCTTATCTGGCGTGTTGGCAGGATATCCACATTTATATTGTCATAGTCGGTGGTTTAATTAAGTACGACTGCTTCTAGGACTTTGAAATGCATTTCTAACCAGGCATTCAACGTCGATATATTTACAGCGCTTACAGCACTTTGATTATATGGCATAAACGTTTATTCTCAGTCTTCCGTTCAACCAAGAAGCACCGGTCTTTCACGTCGTTTATTTCCTTATCTGGCGTGTTTACAGGATACAATCCGTATTTATATTGTCATAGTCGCTGGTTTAAGTATGATTGCTTCCTAAAATAATGCTGTCCTCCTAAATCCCTGGGATTTTTTTCTATGATCTATCGTAATCCGCTGTTACTGTAGCCAGTTTTAATGGGCATGTTAATGATAATGCCAAGACCAAAAGACTTTAGGGCATCGTCCGGTAACCCTTTCCAAAACGACGAAGTTTGAGGGTGGTCCAATTTGATAAAAAATGCAAACGACAAATTTATATTGAAAAAGAAATGATTTGTACATACAATTAAGCACATAAGATATTGAGGCAAAAGCACAAAATGCTTATTATCAGTATTTTCTTCTTTTGACCCAATGTTTCCGAAGCCTTTTCTGTGATTTTTCATTATCAATCGTAATCCGTTGGCACTGGAGCCAGTTTTATGGGCCTGTTAATGATAATGCCAGGACCAAAAGACTATAGGGCATTGTCCTAGAGAGGACATGCATCTTTCTAACATAACTTCCAATGTTATGACTTATTTAACCCATTTCCACGCAGTGGCTCTTTTTGACTCCACACAAGATAACGGCTTTGGAAAATATTGTGGAAAATGAAGAAATTGCTTGAGACAAGCAATTTCTTCATTTACCACAATGTTTTCTACACAAAATGACCAAACATGTTAAAACATCACAGATTTGAAATTGTCGTCTGCAACATCTTTGAACTTGGACCAGTCTAAAATTTTGTTGTTTGGTAATGGGTTAACTGTCTGGCTCACGTGAAGTGCCATTTTCAGAGGGCACTGATTACGTCATCGTGTTCTTGCAATGAGAAGTGTAAACAAATTGAAATATGAAGTTCATTTTTCATCCATTATCGGCAATTTTTATTATCACACATCTAAGACATTCCATGCCAAGTCTTACATGTAAAGAGAGCTGGGAAATACAAAGAATTTATTATGTAAAGAGCACTTATCAATGAAACATGAATTCAGATTGTGAATGCTCGGCAAACAGATTAATCAATGATTTTGGAGACAAATATGGATACTAATGAACAGATATTTAACTCCAGGATCATTTGAAATTATCGTGTGAAAAGTAAACGTGTCTTCGTCTTCATAAAAGTTAGCTGGATAAACTGAAAGAAATCATCTCGCGAAAGACACTTAATAAAACGGTTCGATAGATTTCTTACGGAAACACTTATCGCAGTGGTCAAGTGAAGAAAAACAGATGAGCTATGAAATTCACCCGAATCGCAGCTCATAGACATGTTTTTCAACTAGTTTGTTGTTTTGAGTGTTACATGTATGTTTCTAACTAGTTAACTGACCAATGAGTCAGGGGCCGTATTCAGCAGCATTTCATATTCGATTGTCCAAAGTAAAATTACATAACATACCATCTGATTGGACAAGACGTTTGTCTCGGCCAATCGGATGGATTGTAGTGTAACTCTAAAGATGAAAATTGGAATAAGACTATTACTGATTATTACTTTAAAAAGACTGGTTGTTTCCACCCAGGTAACAAAATGAAAAGACGAAAATGTAACAGAAAAGTTGGCTTTGAAGAAAAATAGAATGAGTAAATGATCTGTTATTAGTGTCCGGAAATAAATACAATACATCAATGTAATTACACTGTTATAGATATTTATGTTTTTCTGATATATTTTCTTGTTTAAACAGTGGTCGAAGCATGTCATTAAGTTAGAATGCACGTAATGCGGCCATTTTGAGATTTATAAATCATCGGAATTTTTCGAGCGTCTTCGTTACGTATCCGAACCTATTCGTGCGCGATCGTAAACATATTTAATCATATGGAATATTGGAAATGTTAAAAGCGTTACATAGAACTTAATTTGTCTATGTAAAATGGGGTAGGTGGGGTAAGATTTAAAAGATTTGCCAGTTTTTTGGAGGATTACAATGAAATATTGTGAATATCACTCTTTATTTTCTTTGGACATACTATTTGAGAATTTCTGAACATATTACAGGCTATTCTATAACATAAATGTATGAATTTGAAATATTATCATGTAGCATGGCATTCCGCCATCTTGGACGCCATCTTGAATTCTGAGAGTTGCCCAAGGGTGACAAGGTGGCATCAACCTGATTTCGGTTTCTGAAGATGTTGGCTACCATAATTAGTCAAAACATTTTCTATATACCGCAAGTCCGGGTTCAGTTAAAAAATGCTGTTTGGCTACCGGACTAAATTTTGTGTGAGATGCTTCGAATCCTGTGTGTCACAGCACAATATCGAACTCCAAACTGCTGTAATTTTGCTTGCAATGGTTCGAATCATGCAGAATGATCACACCAGTGCATGCAAAATTATATTGAATTTTTTTTTTAAAAAAAAAAAGCTTTTTCCTTTGTTAACATATGTAAAATCTGTATATATGTGACATACCATCGAAACCAGATTATAGAAGAAAAGGTTGGCTATGAAGTAAAATGCCCGAGTATTTAATCTATTATGAGAGTCCCGAGAATTAAGAACAATAAATCAATGTAATTATACTGTAATAGATATTTATGTTTTCCTCCCAGTTTTTCTTGTTTAAACAGCGGTCGAAATCTCTCTCATTACCCGCGTAAGAGATATAAAGTAACGCGTGGTTTTATTACATCAATTAACAAATTGTAATTTGGTTTAACCCTTTCTTTGATAAATTTGTTGTGAAACCTTCGCCACGATCAATGACCTGGCAGAACAACCAAAATCTTGGTTTATCTTCAATACCTTTTTTATCAATTGATTTTTCTAATCTAATCTAATGCGTGACGTCTGTCCACATTCTCTGCTTAAAACCGAATTCAAATCGGTCCAGTATTTACAAAATTATTGAAGATTTTCTGAAAATATTGTATCACGTGATTATCCATCGTGATAGTGGACTCATTACTTTTAATGCAGATGTCTGGGCTGAATTCTGTTGCACTATAACGAGATATAAATATCCTCCAGAAGATTACGTACTGATCATAATCGTACAATGTAATTACATAGATAGTAATATATTTTCATGCTATTTTTTCTTATTTCTTTTAAAAGCAGATCAAAAATATCTCATTACGATAAAAGAGATTTAAAAGTGCGTGGGCTTCTTTTACATGAATCATCGCAATGTAATTTGTTTAAACATTTTTGTAATAGTTTCTGATTAATATATGCACTTTAAAATTAACAAATTGTAATTTGGTTTAACCCTTTCTTTGATACATTTGTTGTGGAACCTTCGCCACGATCAATGACCTGGCAGAGCATTCCTAGCTAATAGCTAGAGATGCTCTGCCATGTCATTGATCATGAGTTATAACTATAGCTAAACCAGCGTAGAAAATATATACTGAACAAAAATGAAAACTTTACACTTCAAGATTTCTTGTTTTTGGAAAACTATCGAACAAAAAGCCTGAAATATATTTTGACGTTATTTCCCAGGCTTTCAGCAATCGTTTTGTCGAAATTTCATTGCCTTGTGTCCTTTAATGTCAGAGTTACGGCCCTTAATGCGTTTAGACCTAATTACATCTAATGTCACATATGCGCATGCGCAGGAAACGATTCATTATTTTTTCGGAATTTGCCGTATCTGGGTTGCCAAAAAAACACAAAAAATCTTTCTTATCACTAGTAGCAAGCTCTAAAATAAAGGTCTAATCTGTCAATTTTGTGAATTACCTCCCTTTTACATAAACAAATAGGGAATTTAAAATGTTTGATATTCAAAAATTTATCACTGTTTTCGATTG
This sequence comes from Fragum sueziense, assembly GCA_963680895.1. Classification (NCBI taxonomy): domain Eukaryota; kingdom Metazoa; phylum Mollusca; class Bivalvia; order Cardiida; family Cardiidae; genus Fragum; species Fragum sueziense. Next base: position 34,315,018 of record OY804598.1, on the reverse strand, counting down.
ATTTTTTTTAAAACATCATGCAGGCTTTACAGGGTATTTTTGAACCCTTTTTGCGACAAGGATTTTTCCCAGATTTTCATGCAATAGCGATTTCAATTTCCTATGGAGATTGTATTGTAAAATTTTCAAGCTTTGCAACATAATGAAAATTCTGCTTTTCAAACATCATTTTTTAAGGGCCCAAACAATTTTATGCAAGCTTCTTTACATTTTCTGACTGATAACTTGTCAGACTACCATTCCGTAAAGTCTGACATGGTTTGAGTTCTTCTGCTCGGATTTTTTAGGGTTTAAATTTTGTAAAATTCTGTTAAAATTGTACACCTGAAAAAACGGACCCATGTCACACTTAAGGGGTCCGCTTTTCATCCCTGAGATTAATATCAACAACACGTTTAGTGTTTGGCAAACCAAGTCAATGAACAATGCGAAGCACATTCATTTGATTTATTTACTGGTTGTATTTAGAAGAAATATGACAAGCAATGTAGGTGTAAAGTTTTCATTTTTGTTCAGTATATAATAACGCAGAATCGTTGGTTGTGACATTAAAGCGAATTAGCTTATTTCCACTAAGACCCCCACACACAACAGCCACCGGAAGTCGTCCTTTGATGACAATTATGGCCAATTACTGTTCGTTGCCATTGCATGTGGCGTGCTTTTTTGGAATTGGGTCAGAGCCTCGATCTGGCATAAAGAAACCGGCTGATGTGTTGCTATTTTAGTAACAAATTGGAACCGTGTCCTTGTGTATACATTTTTTTGTTAATTTCATATAAACACATTGTTTGACGCCGGAAGCCGCTCATAGGTACGGACTAAAACGATAACTGAAAGGGGTCAATTACCAAAATAAACTAAGGACAACTTTATATTCGTCTGCTAAGTCTGTTAGTTGAAAGTCCTGAGACTCGTTCATGTACACCATTCCGCGTCCAAGCACTACCTAATCACGACCAAAACGGCGACCCTACATAGCATATTTTGAACATGATGTGGACGCGGACATAGTTTTTTTTACGTATGTGTGACCGGACCTTTGTTGATTAAAAATGTCATAGTGGGGTCATTACAAATGCAGATGTGTCGGCTTAATTATATTGCACTATAACGAGATATAATTAGCATCTGGAAGATTAAGTAGTGATCATCAATGTAATTACATAGATATTAAAATATTTTCATGCTATTTTTTTCTTGTTTCTTTTAAAAAGCAGATCAAATATATCTCATTACGATAAAAGAGATTTAAAAGTGCGTGGGCTTCTTTTACATGAATTATCGTAATGTAATTTGTTTTAACATTTTTGTAATAGTTTCTGATTAATATATGCACTTTAAAAATCGTATTTCCTTTCAGTGGGTTTTATGAGGAAGGAAGCATTGGAAGACAAAAATTATGATGCAAGAATTAGCTTGTGATCAATTTATATCTTTAGAACTGAACAGATTCACAGATAAGAGGCGGTGGCGGCTTTTCAACATGCAATGTATCATTTACCTTTCATTAAACCCTATGTTGTAGGTACTCATTGCAATCGTCTCAACGAGACGATTCCAATGAGTACCCACAACATAGGGTTTAGATTTGAAACAAAAATTTAAAATGCGCTTCCCTCTTAACTGTAGTTCTACCGGCCTCTAAGGTCCTGAACATGACAGACAAGGAAACGGATATAATATTTGAGTGAAGAACAACATTGAGAAAAGTAACACCAGGAAAGTTGCTTTTGAAATAAAAGCGAACAACCGAGCTATTACAATGGTCCCGGAGATTAAGAACAATAAATCAATGTAATTACACTGTAACAGATATTTATGTTTTCTTGGCATTTTTTCTCTTGTTTAAACAGCGTTCCAAATCTTTCAATAGCCTTTTAAAGAGATTTCAAAGAATGCGGGGGTCTGTTACATCAATTATCAGATTGTAATTTGTTTTACCAACTTTGCTCTATTTTCTCATTAGATTGTACTTTTAAAGATTTTTCCAGGCGAAGAAATTCCAGAAATGCTAAACACGACTGAACAATTTATATACAATAAAAGGGTACAGATAAGTGGGGTAGAAGACATTCTAACTTTGTTATTTCAATTCCAAACCCTATGTTGTGGGTACTCATTTGAATCGTCTCGACGAGACGATACAAATGAGTACCCACAATATAGGGTTTGATGAACAATAACAGAATTATTGCAGTTTGAAAAGTTATCGCCTGCTCTGATGTATAATGAGGCCTGCCTTGTAATAAGAGTTTCTGAGAATTGCGAAAATAAATTTTTGAAATAAGTAAATTTATATAGGATGCTCTTAGCTCTTGTGATACATATAACAGTCTGACAATCTGAATAGATGTTCATTGTTTCTTGATCCATACTTTATTTCTTTCGATATTTTCGATGACTATTCCATGTTAAATTTTTCATTTTAAACAACGAAATATTGTTGAATGTTAAAGATATTTGAAGCAAAAAATAATAGAAAATCGAACAGGGCCTCTAAAGGATATTTGACTTTGCCAAATAGTGCCTGACCGACAATCTATGACTTGCATTATGCACTTTAGTCTTTTAGTGGAACTATATATTTACTGAAGTAACAAGAAATTCTATACGATAATGATTGTGATATGCAATATGTAATCAATCTAAACTACATTTTGACTATCTATAAATACTTACAGTCGGTTAATGTAAACATTAGAAGAAAATAACAAGTAATACCTGATGTATCTCCTTATGTTTTATGGCAAAACAAACCGACCTACAGCGCGTACTTCTTCATTGTTCATTGTTTCCCAAACAAGATCTGCTGGTTTAAACGTTTACAGTAAAGTAGGTTTGGGAAAATATTGAGGCCAAAGAAGAATAAGCTGATGACCAGCATTTTCTCCTTTTGCCTCAATATTTTTCTGAGCTATATTGTGTACGAATCCTATCTGTATCTACAGTACATTGTTGTCTGTGTGGCAGCTTTCAAATTGGACCACCCAAAAATATTGCCTTTTGGGAAAGGGTTAAACCTTCTTAGCGATAGTATATTTGGCATCGAAGAGCACAAAACTGAACTGATTTAATACCCATCTGGCTGTTTTAAAGTGACATTTCAGAATTATTTTTACATAAAGTTTACTTTTATTCTATCTGAAAGAGCATGTTTTCTTATAAAAATTCTTAAAATTTCAAGTCAAAATATTGAACCGTTTACGAAAAATATATATTTTGTGTGAAAATTTAATAAATTGTTGTGGACAACAGTTCAGATTTATATAGAATTTGTCATTTCTGTCTAAACTTTGAAGGCATATTTTTCACTTATAAATAACAACTTCAAAAAACTGATAGCATTTCTACGCATTAGAATAAACAATCTTTGCATCAAGACATACTTTTAAAAAATGAAATAAATGTAAAATGTCACTTTAATGGATTAATGTTCTAATGTTCTAATTGAGTTGTCAAAACCAGACAATGTTTGTAAAAGAATTTTAACCCTTTCCCAAACAGCAAAATTTTAAGGTAGTCAAATTCAAAAAACTGCCACAAATGACAAAATGGAAGATATTAAAGGTAGAATTTGCGTAAAAAAATTATGACATGGAAAATATTAAGACAAAAGGAGAAACTGCTGGTTATCAGCAGTTTCTTCCTTTGTTTCAATGTTTTCCCAAGCCTTTCCTTTTATTGGGCGTCAAAAACCAGATATGTTTAGCGAAAGAATTTAAGAGAATCGACATCGTATAAAATCTGAAACTGCTACACTCTTTACAGAGACCTAGGAAGAATTACATGCTTTTTAAAAAGAAATCCTTCGAAACAAAGTAACTACAGTTAATTCAAATTGCAAATAAGATATATTGAAAGCACAATTGAAGCATAATTATTTTGACAACTTCCCAATAAAATGCAGACTTAACTGGAATAATAATGAAATCCGTGTGCGACTTATAGCGAGTTATATGTAAATGGGAAGCCATAAACACGCCCCTTATTTACGTCATGGCATCTGAAAATAGTGCCTTTTGATTCCTCTTCGAAATTCGAAGGGACAATTGCTAGTTTATCGAACATGCAATCAGGCAGAAAATATAATAATAAAACTTGCAATGAAGTTGGATAGTCCTTCTCAATTAAATCAGTATCTAACTTTATATACCCTCTCTTTCTACTTATCGTAACATTTGGACAACATTGATGTAACTGGACCTTAATTGATAGTGAAAAATTAGTGTCAGGGCTAAAATTATTTTCTTTTTGACCCTCAGTAATGTAATGCGATGCAAACTCTAATTGTCCCAATGTTTTTCTGATCCCTGAAATATCTAGCACGAGCCACTTTGGGTCATTCCACCCATTGTTAGATACCAAACAATTCGTTGAATTTCGGGCGTCATTCGTGAGATTGACAAGGGTATCTGGGTCTTTTTTAAAATACTGACACTCTCGTTAAGTTTCGTTGTCTTGGAAAACTACAAAGCTTGGTTCGAAATTGGGAATTATTTAGAAATGCCCAATTTCTCGTGTTGTAGTATGTAATAAACAAAAATCTTCTCTAATGAAGAGCCGCTATCTGTTCTAGCTCGGCGCCTTCCTGTGCGGTTTTATTGGAGTATTCCGCTTTATTGAGAGGAATAAATCTAAATACAGAAAGATTATCAATTTAGTAGAATTTACCTTTACTTTCCGCATAATTGTATTGCTTGCGCAAGATCGTATGTCACTTGTTTACGTTTTGTTCAAATGTAAACAAAACGTTGTTCGATAAAACGCAGAAAACTCTGAACAGCGACCAGACCGTTCTATCACTGTACCTAAATTTTCAACATGTCTACGTCTCTACGTATAAAGAATTTATTCATCTTTTATACAACACTGTTTTGTTTACATTTGGACAAAACGTAAAAATGTGCCATACGATCTTGCTCCAACAATAGTAGTTTAGTTATGCAAATCTGGTCATGTTCACAGTATTCAATTCAAGCTTCACTTTACTAGTTGGTGAGGACAACTGAGTTAAAATATCATAATCTATATGTACAACATCAATTTTAGATTTATTTCGAATAACTAGATAAAATACAATTTCATGTTATCACCTTAATGATAAATTTTTACTCGATATATAATATGATCAATCTGATTAGAGTCTTAGATGTTTTAACTTTTCAGTAGAATTATAAGCTTAAGGTCAAAGTCCCTTTTGAAGGTCGAGTATACATGTAGATAAAAACGTCCTAATCGAGACCCAACGTTTATTTTGGGCGTATCATTTTGCGAACCATTGTATTGATATATATAGTTACTATCAACACCAAATATGTCGCGCATTAACTACAAAAAAGTTCCAAAAAGTACTTTACTTAAGAAATAATCCACGTTCTATCGTGGTTTATCTTTCATTTAACCACGGTTCTGAATTAGGCGACATAATAAATCATCCACAAAGGCGATAGCCCGAGTGTGTTATTCACTGGGCAGGCCAACTCAGAATAAGAACTTGTTTGATTCTAACATAAAAACAAACATAACAATTACAGAAATTGGACAACTTCATAGGATGGCATATTGAAAGTACATGTAGTTACTACCCATAACTCTCAATAGACAAGTTTCCACTAAGACCCCCTCCCCCACACACAACAGCCACAGGAAGTCGTCCTTAGAGGCAAAAGGCGAATTTTTTAAACGGGGAACGGTTGACTGTAAATCAAATAAAATAACCATCTTATCGACAATTAACGAATTCATTCAATTTTATAATTTTTGTTCCACTTAAAACTTCGCTTTATCGCTGTATATTGAATGCACGTGCGCTTTTTCGCTGTATATTGAATGCACGTGCGTCGTCATTGTTTTCTCCGCATTTTTGGGAGCCTCGTTTTGATAATGTCGATTTATTACTATTTTTAGAAACAATTCTCACACTGTTTCTCCGTGTATACAATGTTTATTTCACACAAACCCATTGTTTGGCACCGGAAGTGTTCTGCGGGTACGGACTAAAACGATAGGCCTAATTGAGAGTAAAGAGGTCTATAAGATAAAGATGCTGGCATTTCGTCGTCAAATAAACTTTGGGCATCGGTAATCATTAAGGACTTCAAATACATGAACAAATTCAAAACGCTTATAAACATATTACCCAAGATCGTTCTCTGTGTTTTTTTTTTTTTTTTTTTTTGTTTTTTGTTGTCAAATTTGAAAAAAATGTCAGGAAAGAGAATGAGTGGCAAAGAGACAAGTTCATGTTTATGTATGCCCTGAATTACATTTGACGCTTTATAGGAAAATAAAACACCTCCGAGCATGCATAAGATACTACAATTGCGGATTCTATTTTTTCTGTTCACAAAGAATATAAACATATTAAAGCTATCACGTTAAGGTTACATGTGGTTTGGATAGGTTGCTACAACTCTTTGCCAAAGAAAACAAATAGAATCTGTAGCTTCCGTGAGCTTCCAGATAAAATATAAAGGAAACTCTAAAACTAGAGCTTAGTGTAAACATCCTGGGGTAACGCGTGAGCTTGATTATAAACTTTAGATACATGATGGCGAAAATTTAGACCATTAGGTAGGTTGTGGCGAAGTGTTAGACTTAGTACTGTCTCAATAATTATTATAACAAAAAAAGAAATCTAGATAATTACTTATCAAGTATTGGCAGTTGCATTCTTTCTGTTTTTGGTCAATCTGGGATACAAACAACTCATTACCATACAGAAACGACTTTTGACACCCCAAAGATTAATATGGCTTTGGGAAACATCGTAGAAAATGAAGAAATTGCCTGTGACATACAATTTCCTCATTACCCAGAACGTTTTCTACAAAGGAATAAAAAATGTAAAATGTCTTTCACCTGAAATTGTACTCTGTAACATCATTGAATTTTGACAAATCTGAAATTATGCCCTTTTGTGATGGGTGTAAGTCTTATTTTGATACCTGCACAGATGTGCCTGGTACAGAGTTAAATTTTGCTGTCTGCAAATAGCTTATCGTCCCTTTTCAACGAAAACCTCGTAACTGCAGCTTGTTATAAGCTGCAGTTACGAGGTTTTCGTTGAAAAGCAGCATTTTTCTGATAAGAAAAAGTACATACCTTTGTCCGTCTTCAACGCGATGTTTCGTTCCAGACCAAAAACAGATTTATGTTTGTTTGTTGTTTAGTCGAGGTTGTTATAGTCCACCAACGTTAACCCGGGACATCTACATTATGTAATGACCCCACATCGGCAATGTTTTTGTTAAGACGCTCAGCTATCGGTCTTTGCACACGATAGTTATGTTAATGTCCCTGGTAAATTTTGGTGGACGATGTTTTGTTCCAGACCAAAAAAAGATTGATGTTTGTTTGTTGTTTAGTTGCGGTTGTTAATCGTCAGACGATGTAACCTGTAATTAGACGAGAAATTTACATGACATGCGCAGTTCCATGTCAACACAATTATCGTCTGCTACCATGTCCGCCATTTAGTTTGATCTCTAGACGGAAGATGGCGCCGAATGTCCAGACGGTTTGGGTTTTACCTATTTGTACGAACATGTTTTCTATCATTGTTTCAAAATAACATAACCTTTTCATATACATATCGCTGCTTTTCAACGAAAATCTCGTAACTGCAGCTTAAAACAAGCTGCAGTTACGAGATTTTCAAAGAAAAGCGACGGTATAATCTGGAGAACAATAGACCAGAATGTGCAGATAACAAAATAATTTACAGTCTAACAATCGTAATAAATTGTGGAACCGAACAACTTCAATTTTCTGCAGGCTAAATTTATTAATATTGCGCCCAAGAAAAACGCAAATATTTGTCAGATATTTGTCGCTAATCGATGATTTATTGTTTTACGACGGAAGTTGTTGGAATTTACCCATTACACAACAGCAAAATTTTAGACTGTTCTAAATTGAAAGGTTTTGCAGACGACAATTCCAAGTTAACGAATTTTAAAAAGTTTTTGGTCTTTTTGCGGTAGAAAACATTGTGGGAAATGAAGAAATTGCTTGTCACAAGCAATTTCGTCTTTTTCCAAAATGTTTTCAAAAGCCTGTATCTGTTGCGGGTAAAAGGTCAATGTGTGGGAATGAATTAACCATTTCCCAAACGATCCCTGCTCTTGACGTGCATAATAGAACGTATTTTAAATGACACTGGGGCAAACGAAGGCAAAACTAATGCGTATAACATCTTTTTCCTTAAAATTGTTCTATGCTATATCTAAAAAGAAACTCGTCCTTCTTAGCAATTATTTTGTCTACTGCAACAGTTTGTCGTGTTGGAAAAGCTTAATGCAGAGTGTCCCCGTAATATTCTTTCACGTAAGAGTATAGAACCAAAGTCGGGCAACTCAAAATCAAATTGGAATATACAAGACCATTTCTGAGTTGCCTGAACTAAAAGTTTGTCGTTTTTGAAAGGACGAAGGAACTCGAAAGGACGAAGAAACTCAGAAAGAAACGTGCTCTAATCTATTTCCCCAAACAGTACGTCCTTAATAAAAGGCTTTTGAACATTGAAGCAAAAAAGAAAATGCTTATAACCAGCATTTTCTCCTTTTGCTTCAACATTTTCCTAAAAACAATATAGACAACTACTTTCTTTATCATCATCCATTTTATCAAATTGGACCGCCGTACAATTTGACCGTTTCTGAAAGGGTTAAATAAGTAGACCTACAAATAATTATTTAGTTGTCTAGAACTTCAATTAGAACAGCCTAGAAATTTGTCAAATAGAGGTAATTTGTCGTCTGCTAAATTCCCAAATCTAGCCCTATATAGCTCATTGTTTCAATTTTATGTTCCTAAATGACAAAATTTGGAACGTTCTCGGTGGAAATACTAAGACGACATACTTTATAAAGACAAAAAGAGAACACGAGTTTATCACAATTATATGTTCAGGAAAAGGATTGATGAGAGCAACATTTTCTTCTTTTCCACGTATGTTCAATTCTGTTCAATGAATTCTCCATTAAATACATGAAATCCAAGTGTCGTTTGGGAAATGGTAGGCCTATATGGACAACAAATGATTATAGCTCAATTGAATATAAATGAGCCATGATCTGACAAAAGGTCCGTTATGGCATTTGAGAAAGAATACCCGTAATGTGGCCATTTTGAGATTTAAATAACACCGGGTTTTTTTCCGAGCGTCGTCGTTACGTATCCCAACTTATTCGGGTTCGGTCGTAAACATTCGGCGGAGGAAAGTTGCATCCCGAATGTTTTCCGCGTCGCCAAAATAATTCCGACGTCGCACTAATCTCATTATGGGTAGACTACCTTAAGGACAGATCCTCCAGTTGTTACTGCGCAACTTACTGCGCATATCCTAAATAACGAAATAAAGCTGTTTCTGTAATTGGCCTTTTTCAGCAAATGTGTTTTTTACGTTTAGTTAGTGTTTAGTTGATAAATGACAAGACCCTTTTCGGTTATTTCAATTTTCTCTGTTTGGTCAATTAAAGTGTAATAGTGCTCGGATGGTACATTTCGCTTTCTGTTACGCGTTCAACATGTGGCGTTAGCAATAGGAAACGGAGCAACAAAAGCAAAGTGATGTCTTTATGAGCTAGTCTGCTTCAGATGGACCCAAAAGATGACACTTTTTATTATCTAAAGCTGGTAATAAGGAAGAAAATTGATAAAAGTAGTGAAACAATTTCGGACAGAGCTGCAAAAAGTAAACCAAATTTTACTTATAACTTAGAAAAACGCTTCGTTTGATATATTTTTCTTTTTTTGTTTTTGTAGGTATGAGCAAGCACTATGTCTATGTCAAAAAAGAAAAAATTCTTACCGCTGGAATATTTTTTATTATCAGAAACGTTGAGAAAAAAGAGCAATTTCAGCTACTTTTGAGAGAATGTTTTACTAAAAATTTCAAAATCATCACTAAATTTCCCCAAATTGATACTCATTTAGACAGAATAAAACATATTGAACACAATAAAGACTTATTTATGTAATCCTAGTCATTTCGAACACTTTTTTGTGGGTATTAAAGTGACACCTCATTTTTGCAATTTTAGACAAGAGTAGTCTCCCTTGGAATCCAATAACTTTTTAATTCGCTTGGTGACCTATAGTTTTTAAGTCATTTTTTTACTTCTCATATATTCAAATATCAGTACGGAAAAAATAAAAAAAATCTTACCGTGGGAAATAAATGGAGGAACTGTCCTTAATTAAGAACAATATAAATCTAGATCAGCCGGTGTGTTTACACAGTCTGATCAAGATTCGTGTTATTCTCTAATAGGTTCTTCATAATATATAACGTCAATCGCACGCTATTCTGCAATTTTTATATTTTTCACTTTATTCTCTTAAAATTGTCAATATACTTTAATTTAGTACATAGATAGAAGTAAATCATAGGAAATAGTACTACTTCCCATCAATTTCAGCATGTTATCTGTGATTTAATTTCATATGAAGAAAATAATAACTTACTTTAACTCATAAAAATGCCTACATTTTCACGTAACGCGTAACGAAATTTAAATTTAATTCAGATATAACATGCAATAGAATTGCTAATCTTTGGTCGATTTTCAAAATTCTTTTTATTTCGGAATCCTTATTTCGTGCTTAAATATGACATTTGCATTAGCCACATCACAAATGTTAATTGCGCCAAAACAACGTTAACAACCGCAGCACGTACCCATGTAACGTTTTTCATCACAGGTCGGCTACAGTATGTAAATCAAAGTACTGATAGTACTGAAGGTCGGGAAACAGAGGATTCAAAATACAGTAAATGGTCAATTTTCTTAAATTTACATTGAATTCGTAAAATATTCTCAATGTTGTTATCTGATTGTTGTTACATTAAAATTAATCCTTATACTCTTATTCCCGAGTTTACCTAAGCAAAAATTTGATATTTCTAGAAAAAAATCATAAGAGACGAAAGGGTAATTGTCAACAATATAGATCTACTCCATTACACGGTCCGCCGCGATATGACCCTAGTAGTTGAAAACTGCGTAAAACCCCAATAAACCAAACCCATTACACGATGTCGTATTTTTTCGGGTGATGTCGTAAACAATCGGTGATGGAAAGTGTCGATTTCTTTTAACTCGTAACGTGTCCGTGTTGAACGGCTAACAGTATGTTAAAAATATTTACGGCGTCGTCAGAAAAGATCCGACGTCGCATGAATCTCATTACGGATGGACTGCCTTAATGAATTGTCTGGGTTAACAGTTTGTAAAACATTATATCATTTTGATATCCATTATAAAAAGGTTTTAGTAAACATGGTGGCAAAACGAAAACATTTTGATATTCAACATTTTTTCTTTATCTCAATCTGTTTTTCAACAATTCTTCAGCTAAACTTTACATGAATATTTATCTAAATTATCAACACAAACTTGACATTACATGTAGCAACAGTATTCCGATTTTGATGCAGGACCGTATAGGCACAGGTGGGGCTACGGGATGATAAGCCCAAATGTTGGCCAAAAATATCGAATTTCCTCATTTTACATAGAAAATTGAAGAAAAGGCCAATTTAGCCCTTAAGATGTTCAGACACTAACCCGGACAGAGTTTTTAGCCCTTCCCCTTATCAAATTGCTTCCTACGGGCCTGAGAGCAGTTTTACATTCTACTGTTTAGGAAAGGTTAAACTTTGCACGATGAGTAATATTATGACGGGAAAATTTCTGAGCAAAATTCAGAATGAGGAATGAAGTTAAATTTAATATGGTTCACAAAAATGGCATGAGAACTGACCAGATTTAGATAATTAAATTTACAATATAGCACATTGTAAATAATGGTAAAGGTTAGACCATAAACATTGATCAACAATTCTAATAATATGTGTGTTAAACTCAGAATTTGAAAAAAGTGAGCTCGTATTTTCAGCACACAAATCTAGATCTTGTTTTCTTTTTATTTTTGCTGTCCTCTTTGCTTTTCGCATTAGCTTTCACTTTGGATTGTTCTGTCTGCCGTTTGTGAAAGAGATAACTCTATCACCTCTATCATCTGCAGAGACAGAGGCCTACAATTAACTCATAAATAGCCTAAGTCTCAAGCCCGGTCGAAGAAAGATGATTAAATTCCTGTTAAACCTAAGCCTGGATTAATAAGGATGAATAAATTACGAAAATTACGTTGTATGTACTCAAGACGGCTCAAAGTCCGTCTACGCTGTTACGGTAACACTTTAGTTGGTCAAAGCATAGGAGACTAGCTTTACACCGCGAAGTGTTAACACGTGAGCGTATAACCCGATAAAACGCATGTGTTGTAAAATGCGATTGTGCGCTATAGCAATTGAACAAGGAGAAGGACTCGACTAGAGTCAGGATATAAATAGATTTTCCGTGAATCTACGAGTGCTTCACGGAAATGTTCGATCACACGAACTGTGTTGCGCAGTAATTTGGTGTTGAAATTCTCGTCTGCTCTAGTCTGCCACACCAGTTAGAATAGTTCGAATCAACCTTTCCGGCAAAAAGAGAAGTTGATAGTTTTCGCACTTATGAGCAAACTGCTGCATTGTTTTGATAAAACAATTAGGAATTGAAAGTCTTTACGATGATTATGTTATTTGAGTAATTTTGAATTGTTCAAAGGTAGGTCTACTTTTTCGGCGGACTCAGACATTTTGAACGACTATGCGGCGACCAAATTATATCGAAAACCTCGTATCTGCAGATTAAAACAAGCAGCAGATACGAGATTTTCGTAGAAAAGCCGTAGAAAAGCGTTAGAAGCGTTGGATGGCTATAGGACGTGAAAATCTCAAAGAGATTTCCCGACCTAATCTTTACGAGACTGCCCTAGACCCCAGATTGATCTAGAAACACTGTTTTCTAAAATGTCATAATTATAACGGTCATTTGAACAGATTCCGGCTCAAAAGTAGGATCTGTAATTACAAACTTCAAAGTAAATAATTTCATGTCAAAGACAGTCGTCTTAAGAACTATCCTATAGAGTTGAATGGAAGGTCAATTCATTTATCCGGGAAAAAACAAGAGGAATTCAGATTTCCGGTTATCAGCCTTTTACTTTAATCATAATTTAATTCAATTTGGCCATGTCATTTAAGGAAGCATCTTGCAAAGGTTTTGTTGAACAAGTTATTATCTTCAAGTTGCCACAGTCATTGCCATGTCTCACCAAAGATTTGCGAGAAATAGGCCGTTGTTGTAATCTAGCTGAGTGGAACGTCCTACTCAAGTCACGGTGGATAATCACGTGATCCAATTTTTTCAGAGAAACTTGAATAATTTTGTAAATACTCAACCGATTTGAATTCGGCTTGAAGCAGAGAATGTGGACAGACGTCACGCATTAGATGGACGTGGTTGATTTTTGAAAAATCAACAGATAAAAAAGTTATTGAAGATAAACCAAAATTTTGTTTTATCTTCAATAACTTTTTTAACAGTTGATTTTTTTTTAAAATCTACCACGTCCATGTAATTCCTGACATTTTTCTCTGCTTCAAACCGAATTCAAATTGGCCAAGTATTGACAAAGTCATTGAATATTATCGGAAATTCTAAGTCACGTGATTATACCCCGTGCAAGCAGTCAATTATCAAAGAGCATATTGCAGATTTTCTTCTAGAATCTGATTACTATGGCTTTGAATAAAGTATAGTTACAAGTCTCTTAAAGACGTCTTTCTTATTCTTGTCATTGTTCACATGTATACATACAACAAAGTCAAACAAATTACTGCAACACCAGCATTCTGATTCTTGAATATAACAAATTCTCTGAATGTTAATTATATAACTTGGGTATACATATATGCAAAGTGATCATCTGAGCGATTACAGTGAGAAATGAAGAAATAACTTGTCACAAGCAATAACTTCCTATTCTATATATTTTCCAAAGCATTTATCTTTTGGGGAGAGAAAAAACAGTCAATGTGTGGGAATTAATTAAAAAAAATTTAATTGCTCTTGATGTGCATAATAGAACGTAAATTAAAAGACATTAGTTAAGTACAACACTAATGCATGTAACATTTTCTGAAAAAAAATATTTACTATTTAACAAATACTCCGTCCTATGTATAAAAATTATTTCGTCTACTGCAACACCTATCATTTTGAATCAATCGATATTTTGCCGTGTTGTAAAAAGTTGATATGGCGTGTTGTCGTAATATTCTTTCGCTTGAAATAACATCTACATTTGTAATGACCCCACTTCGGCAATGTTTTTTTAAGATGCCCAACTAACGGACTATGCACGCGAAAATTAAGTTGTCCCTGGTCAATTTGGATGGACAATACAAGACCATTTTAGAGTGTCCCACACTAAAGTTTTGTCGTTTTTTTAAAGGACGAAGGAACTCTGAAAGAATAAATGCCCTTAACCCTTTCCCAAACGACTCAATTTAAAGTTATCTAAATTGAACAGTGTTGCAGTCGAGAAAATAAATGACATCAAAAGTAGAAGATATGTATGTTATTGAACTGAAAACATTGAGTCAAAAGTAGAAATTGCTAAATATCAGCCATTTCTTCTTTTGCCCCAATGTTTTCCCAGGCCAAACAAGGTCTTGTTTCGGAAAGGGATAAATAAGTAGGCCTACAAATAATTATTTAGTTGTCTAGAACTTCAATTAGAACAGCCGAGAAATTTGTCAAATAGCGATAATTTGCCGTCTGCTAAATTCCCAAATCTAGCCCTATATAGCTCATTGTTTCAATTTTATGTTCCCAAATGACAAAATTTGGAACGGTCTCGATGGAAATACATTTCAAACGACATACTTTTGTAATAAAAAGAGAACACGAGTTTATCACAATTATATCAGGAAAAGGATTGATGAGAGCAGCATTTCTTCCTTTTCCCTGTATGTTCAATGTTTTTTCATTAAAACAAGAAATCTAATTGTCGTTTAGGAAACTGTACATGGACAATATATTATTATAGCTCAATTAAATATAAATGAACCAGGATCTGGCAAGAGGTCCGTTACAACAATATGAATCCTGGTCCCGGTTTCTCGAAAAAACTTAAGTACGTTCTCATGCTCAAATCTGAGCACCGTGCTCAAATCGCACGAAATGCACGTGAACTTCAATCGAATACCCTTCAACGTTGGAGAGTATTCCTTTGAAGTTGAGCATGTTCTCATGAGAATATACTTAAGTTTGTTCGATAAACCAGGGCCTGATCAGCCTGTGTATTTACACAGTATGGCGTGTTGTTCTCTTATAGGCTCTTAATATGATATATATTAACGTTAAAATAATAACATGGACCTTTAAGAGACTGTCAATGATCACGTGCTGATAAAAAACGCGGTCTTCTTAAATTTCAAATAAGGGTCCTTTGAACAGATTCCGGTTCAAAAGTAGAATCTGTAATTACAAAGGAAAATGATTCCATGTCAAAGACAGTCGTATCATGTAGAGTTGAATGGAAGGTCAAGTCATTTAATCGAAAAAAAAAAACAAGGGGAATCCAGATTGCCAGTTATCAACTTTTTACTTATCTTAGTGTTCGACCTACTTTTTGGACCAATGAAATTATATTTTAAAATTTCGTCGCCCTATTACGCATAAACGGGCTACCGGCTAGTTTATGTGACGTCTATACATAGCCACGCCCCGTCTCCAATAAACCGCTAGCGAACACTAAGTCAGATAGAGTCTGTATAGCAGATTCTACGCGATATAAACATTCAATAGAATCTACTATACAGCCTCTATCTAATACTTGGTGCTTTATTCTTGTCATTGGTCACACCAATAGAAGCAAGAGAGTCATGTAGAAATACTGCAACACAGGCAATTACATCCTTGAAAGTAACACATTCTCTAAATAACTTGGTATGCAAAGCGATGCTTATCACCTGCCCGATGACAGCTCAAGATAAGATTCCATATTTAACACAATAGGTGCCTAACTAGGCTACCTTTTGATTGATAAAATCATCAGCTGGCGTATGGGTGAAATATACTGAAACAAAAAAGAAACGCAACTTCATTTTCAATTCCTTCTTACGCAAAGACATCAAATCAGATTTAAACAAAACTTAATACATTTAAAGCAAAAACATTTCACCTTGTAAAGTTCACAAAATCTTGTTGGTAGTCAATTTCATTAGTAAGAAAACACCCAGTTTAAACCGAGCGTCAACACAATACGACAAAAAAATTGGACGGAGGTCGAAAAAAACAATCTGTTTCGTTCAATTTGGTCCGATATTCGAATGCTGTGAAGTCCATACGAGTTATTAGCGGTCTCCGTTGCAGTCTTAAACCTATCCGTGGTGTTATCGTGATTATTCGGTCCTGCCTTGACGTCATATCTCTTGCACGTCCGCCTCATGCCAACAACGTATACAGTCAAAAATGTGTCGATTGTTTTGCCCCATTAATGTCTTACGACAACATTTTGAACATTTTCCACCAACAACATCTGTGCTGCAGTTAGGCGCTGGTTTTGACCTAGCATTGCTATGCGTAGCGTAGTGAAAAGTGTGTTAACGTTTTGGTGTCTTCTTTGTCTATGTTCTAGCTTGTGTTTGATGAAAATTTGTTTTGATAGTAGTCATCTAGAAAACACGGCAGGGGATAAACAGTTTTTAACAATTTACCATGTATCACGTGATGAATGTACGACATCTGAAGAAAATGACACTGTATGACACTGTATTTATGCGTATGGATGCAGGTATGTTAAAAATGTACTCAACAGCCATTAAAAATATATTTTGTCGAAAATATTATGAAAAATTGGGGTTGCGTATCTTTTTTGTCCTAGTATATAATTAATGCGTTCTTGCGGAAAAATGATTTAACGAAATGGATTTAGTAACTTCTCAAATGCTAATCCAATCAAGGTATTTACTACTGTCTTCGAATTGTCTATGTTATTGCAAAACCTCGTAACTAGAGCTTTAATCAAACTGTAGTTACGAGGTTTTGCTATAATTTAAATGGAATGGTATAATGTTATGAAGAACCTATAAAAATAACACCGTCGAACTTTAATTTATAAAGATGTGCGTATTGATCAGCGACTAATCTAGATTTTCATTTGTCTCAAATATCGTAAGGCAACTTGTTCTAAATATGTGTCAAATTATTATATTGGGGTAAGATGAAATGTATTGATCGACTGAAAGCAAAAGAAAACATACATAGTTGTCATTCGATGCAAAGAAGTCAACTTAATTCCGCTTTCTAGCCATATTTGTTGTAACATGATGCAACACCAACATTCATAATCATTGAAAGAAGCATTGCAACATTGAATTTAGCACAATCCCTGAATCGCTAGGTAAATCGCTCAATGCTTATCAGATGACTGATAAACATAAACACAATATGTGGTTAACTACCTTTTGATTGATGGGAGTCATGATCAGTATCTGTATTGGCATCCAAATACAGTTGACTCTCGTTATGTCGACATCGGATAAGTCGAATTCTCGCTTAAGTCGAAGTTTAAATCTGGTCCCGTCTTCATCAATGGACATATCTTTTTCAAACAAAATAATTTCCAACTCAATATAGCTATTGAAACATAGTAGGAAAAGGATAGAAATTGCTCGAAACGAGCAATTTCTTTCCTTTTCCTACTATATTTCAATAATAATCGCACTTGATTAGTATCAAAAACAGTCAAATATCAACTTTATCGAAACCGAACAAAATCGGATAAGTCGAACTATGGATATGTCGAGGTATTTTGATGGCCCCTCTGACTTCGACACAACGAGTGTCGACTGTAATACGTTTTGATTCATGGCGGAATCTAGGGAAATTGTTTGGTAGCAATGGAGATAAAGAATAAATTTAAACTTGCATCGTTGCATTTCATCCCAAACCTTGTGCCTGCAGATAGTTTACAGTTGTTTCCACAAAAGCGATGATATTACATGTATATTTGTATGAAATATAAATGTCAAAGAACTTTGTGCAACTAAGCTATGACAGCTCAAGATTAGATTGTTTATTAAGCAGTAAACTACATTTCGATTGAAATTATCCTTTGACGCAAGTTCTGTCAAGAATACAGTACATTGATCGCCCATGTATCTCTACTCTCCGTACAGAGTTAATCGGCTCGCTCTTGTAAATAGACAGATTTAGCCTCTGTTGTTAAATAATACTATTTGGATATTTTGGGGTCATAACTGTGTCATAGTTGTTACTCGACATAATTCAATGGAAGTCGCGAACTCAAACCATTAAAATCTTCAAATTGTTTGCAGACAATATGTTATTTCAAATAAATGGATAACATGAGACGTCAACAATCACATTCTTGTTTCGTCGGCAATATTCATTTATTTCGTTATTCAGTAAATTGTTTAAATTTGGACACGTAAAGTAAAAATATATGTATGTAAAGTAATGCCGTCTTCAATAGGTTTAAATATTCGTGCAAACTAGGAAATTCAGAGTTTCATCTAATAAAAGACAAAATTCCCATTTTTAGAGGTATCAAATTAGTTTTCGTACTGCATTTTGGTATCATTTGATGGTCGCATTTACAGAACTTTCTCATTACCAATGTGTCAAAGGTTTTTATTGGATGATATTCGTTTTTTCTTCAGGCATCTGAGGTTTTTGTTAAATGGTTTTCAGCTATGTTATTGGGTGTTAAAATGTTAAAGGTTACATGCTTGAGAGGCGGCACGCAATAACTACATGTATCAGCTGCATTTTTTGCATTTGATTGGCGATGTTTTCATGAAGTTGATAAAGCAAGTTTATTATTTTTGACAAACCTAGATAACAGATTATTTTTTCTCTTTGGTATGTCAGAATATTGTGGGGGAAACGATCACACATAGTCTCAAGAATGTGTTCTCTTCTTTCGAATATCAAATAATGTATATATGCTATATTTCATGTCTTAGAAAGCATATACATTTATAGCTATAGGCCAACTTCTTTCCTATTTCAATGCATGACTGTGTATCGGCTAGAACAATTATTTCAAGCTTAAAGTGACATTTCACAGACATTTCTTTATCAATTATACTTTTGTTTTTATCTGAAAGAGCATTATTTGCTTATGAGAATTCTGAAAATTTCAAACCAAATTGTTGCGCCGTTTACGAGATATATATACATGTATTTTTGTGCGTACATTAATCAAATTGTTGTCCACAACAGTTCGGATTTGTATGTAATGTGCCATTTCTGTCTCATTCTTAAAATGCATACTTTTCGCTTATAAATAACAACTTCAAAAAGCTGATAACATTTATACGCATAAGAATATCCTATCTTTTCATAAAGACATTTTTTTTTAAAAAAATGTAATCGAAATGTTATGTCCCTTTAAAGAACATTTTCCTCGACATGCTCCTAAAGAATTCGTTAAGATCCATTACACGAAAGAGAATGCAAGTACAGAATATGCACAGAAGATGCATGGATTTCTTATTTCTGAGACAAAATCGCTTCGGTTCCAAGCCAAATATGTCTAGTTTCATTTCTCGGAATTAGAAGGTTTGCCAAGTAACACGATGTTCCATATAAAAATAGATTAATTCAAATTTGTGAGCCTGTCAGGACATTTTATTTCTCGTTTAAATCTCGTTAAAATGTGTGAGGAGTGCAACTTCCAAGGAAATAGTTTAATTTGTTCAAATTTTCCCGGAGAAATGCTAAATGTAAAAGAATTTCGTCACAAATTGAAACTAATGTTAATGTTACACATTTTGAATTTAGAGTCTGTATGGTTCCTCTCAGCTGTAGTTGTAAGGCGTTGGTCGTTCTATGCTTTAGACCACGAATGGAAAAAATATCCTGGATCTGAACAAAGCCCCTTGTGGTATTTTAAACTACCCTGTTTTCCGATCAACCCGAGCCTAATTACGATATGTTCTCGGTTCATTCCTGCTGTTCAATAGTTGCTTCGGGTAACAAAGAAACTATAAGTGAACAACATGGATTTTAACCCATTACCACACAATGACTCGTTTTGACTCCCTACAAATCAATGGCATTGGAAAACATCGTGGAAATGAAGAAATTGCTTGTGACAAGCAATTTCTTCATTTTCCACAATGATTCCTACACAAAAATACCAAAAAAAAAGGTTAAATTTCATTCACTTGAAATTGTCGTCTGCAACATCTTTGACATTGGACCAGTCAAAAATATCATGGTTTGGTAATGTGTTAAAAGACCTTTTGCTAGAATCTTGCTCAAATAGAATACAATGATACCTATAGGTACAAGCCTCAAGTTCTTCTTCGAAAAGTTCAGTGGGAAACACTAAATATCTCAAAACGTCTGAGAAAAATCCATGATCTAGATAGGGATAGAATAGGATTGACATGTTGTCTGTGCACGACCCATTCAAAGGAGGATACGAATTCCTACTTCAATGCAAATCTGTATCCAGAACTTGATGATATTACCACTCATTTCAAAATCGCTGACGTATTGAAAGTAGTTCGGCGTAATACTTTCTTGTAGTGCCCATATCAAATATGTCAGTTTGTGACAATCCAACTATCGCAAGATAATGCAATAGAAATGCCGATGTTCCACCAATGTGCTATTCACTGTCTATTTACATGGTTTAACAAACAGCGTTAGTTGATGGACCCTACTATGACGTTATCCGAGTCCTTTGCTTTCATTCTTGATATAAGTTTCAGAAGGATGACACCGTAATGAAATAAGGTTTCGCTTAATATTTTACTAGTACATTTGTGGTTCTTATTATAAAGTTCGTGCGGATAATCATTAAAATGTAAAAATCAATTTATAGAAGGAACCTTACACGTTTACATGAATCGTTATGATTCGCGGTCTTAGGCTAACGACCTGAAAACAAACCGTCGCAAAGCGGACAAATACTCCCCTTATCGCCATGTCTCTGAAAAAATGCTATAGCTCAAAAGGTTCTAGAAATTGAGCACAGATACGGATTTTAAACAAAGTCCAATTGTAATCTTGATCTTTTACTTAACCTTTTCCCGGATGCCAGAATTTTAGGGCGATCCAATTAAAAAACTGACACAAATGACAAAATGGAAGGTATTAAAGATAGATATTTTGTAAAATACGGCATAGAAAATATTGAGACAAAAGGAGAAACTGCTGGTTATCAGCAGTTTCTTCTTTTGTCTCAATGTTTTCTCAAGTCTATTCTCTAAGGCACGTCAAAACCAGGTCTTGTTTGGGAAAGGGTTAAGTGACCATAAACAATAGAGCGCCTTGTGTAAAGTGACATTCGGACCGTCACATGCAAATTAACAGTAGTTTGTAGTTCGATATTGTGTAAATGCAATTTTGCATGCGTTGATTCGAATCTTGCAGGTGTCTAACACAGGTGTCAAGATCACATGCAAAATAGCAACAGTTTAGAATTCGATATTGTGTTGTTTACTTGGGTTATTTTTGTAAATATGTGCCATAATGACGAATCCGGACTATAAGAAGCATGTAACACATATAGATTGCTTGTTATAAATCTAACTTGACAGAACATGATTAATGGAAAAATATTTGGAACAAATCAAATTAGAACTTGACAAAATAATACAGTAGTTTGGAGTTCAATTATTATGTTGTTTACATGTGAAATTTTTGTAAACAAGTGCCGTACTATCCTGACCGGACTATAAGAAGCATGTAACACATAGCTATAGATTGCTTGTTACAAATCTAACTTGACAGTACATGATTAATGGAATGTTATTTGGAACAAATCAAATTAGAACTTGACAGATTTACAAAGCGAAACAACATCAATGCTCAGAATCAGTCGATCGCGAAAACAATCCTTATTGCCTTGTTTACATTCTTCGAGGATGTCATTTGATAAACTTCGTCTTTATTTTTTTCCCAATTTCTCAAAAACCGATTGATATAATAAGGTTTAAAAACCGACTTCGGCCATTTTAAATCATTACCAAACGACAAATATTAGGGCGGTCCAAATTGAAAGATCCTGCAGACGGCAATTTCAGGTGCATGGAATTTTTAAATTAATTTTTAGATATTTTTGGATGGAAATCATTGTGGGAAATGAAGAAATTGCATGTCATGTTTTCCATGGCCATTGCTTTGTGGGGAGTCAAAAAGAGTCATTGTGTGGTAATGGGTTAAGTAATAGTGTTCCTAGATTAACTAGACATGTGTAATGACCCCACTTTGACAATGTCTATTCACGGACTCTACCCACTAAAATGAAGTTGTCTCGAGTTAACCCTTTCCCAAACAAGAACTGGGTTTGACGTCCCCAATAAAAAAAGGCTTGGGAAAACATTGAAACAAAAGAAGAAACTGCTGATAACCAGCAGTTTCTCCTTTTGTCTCAATATTTTCTATGCCATATTTTACACAAATCCTATTTTTAATAACACCCATTTTGTCATTTGTAGCAGTTTTTGAAAGTGGATCACCCTAAAATTTTGCCGTTTGGGAAAGGGTTAATTTTGGTGCAGAAACAAGGTTTTGTTGAAAAGCAACGATATCATTAAATGGTCTTTTCTAGAGGTGACAGTCGAGAATAACGGTATAATTCTGATAGTTTGGAAAGTGCCGAAGACAAAACTGTCATTTCATTTATCATATTAATCTTTCATAAACTGAACCATATTTTTTTTCTTACTAAGTTGATCATTCTTAAATATCGTCGTTTTGAAAATGGTCAAATCATCATCAAATTGAAATGTCGAATATCGTTATCTTGCGCTTGCAAGGTTCGTCGAAACATGTGCCTGTCTACCTTGACGCATTGTTTTAGGATACAGATTAGGATCATATTACTACGTATTTCGAAAGCGCTGGCGTACTAGTATTGAAAGAAGTTCGACGTAATAATACACATACTACCCGTAAATGGGCAATAATACCCAAATTAATATATAGATCGGTTTGTACCAAGCCAACTATGATAAAGAAGAGAATTTCGAAGAGAAAAGTCACAACTGTCATAGTTATTTACCATATTAATCTTTCATAAACTGGTAATACAGAGACATTGTAAACGACGGGTTTAGTATATCGTTGATTTTCCTTCACGCTTTTGTGTATTTTTTGTCCACAAGGAATTCAATGACCTCTCTGGTTTACCGCTTCTAAGTTCGTATTTTTATTAGTTTGACTTTCAATGTCTAGAAAGAAAAGTCCGAGGTGAATTTGATTTAGTGACAATTGGGCTTTTACGAAGATCGTCCTGTTTCAAGAATTTTCGCGTATGCATGCTTACGGCCAAGTTCCAACATTAACTTTGTTTGTGATGTAAAATAAATTTAGTATCAACAGACAACTGCAGTTTCTCGGATGCGACCTTCAACCAAGACCCTGGATAGTATTCATGAAACTGTGCAATGCCAAGAATGCCTTTAAGATCACACAACAATCAATCCGACTGGCCGAGACATACGTCTCGTCCAATCAGATTTCTTATACAGTATCTAGTACAAGTCTGTGATATGGCTCGGCTCACTTATGAGCCAGGTAACCTCTATAATGACATTGTATTGGAGAGTATTTTTGGATACGAATACTTGTTCTCTGGACTGTAAAACGTAATTTTGCTTTGGACAATCAAGTCAGATAAATACCGCTGCTTGTTTTTCATATCAAGGTAGTCTACCCCTAATGAGATTCGCGCTATGCCGGAATTATTCGGGCGCGGTCGAAAACATTCGGCGGTGGAACTTTCCACCGTCGAATGTTTACGACCGCGCCCGAATAGGTTCGGATACGTAACGACGACGCTCGAAAAAAAAATCCGATGATTTGTGAATCTCAAAATGGCCACATTGCGGGTATTCTACATCAACTTGGTTATTGGGCGAGATGTAAAACGGTGAAATCATTCAGACAAAAACATCCACGTTGTATCGATATGCTTGCAAGATCGTCTGAATCTGATACCTAAATCTATCCATTCAACGCTTTTCCAACATTATAACGCGTTTAACATCATTTCCCACAACGCTTTCTACACAGAAAGATCTAAACATGTAAATTCGTTCAATTGAAATTTTTGTATGTAACGTCTTTAAATGACTAAAAAATTGCGCAGTCTAGTAATGTGTTCTTTTAATATGGAGAAAGCTAAATGGCTTTCTTTGCTATTCACCTTACGAATAAGTTACATCATGTATAAAATGTGTGCTTCCGGGTTTGAACTCAAATAATAATTATATTCATTCGGGATTTCAGGTGGCGAGTGGTTCAGAAAAATTGAAATAAAGCCTAGAATTCCATTTTCCTAGATAGAGTTACTTCAATACTGTTACGGTCACATCGCCCCGACTACTGGTCCAGCTAACCACGTCTTACTATACTAGGACAAAAAAGATACGCAACCCCAATTTTTCATAATATTTTCGACAAAATATGTTTTTAATGGCTGTTGAGTACATTTTTGATATACCTGCATCCATACGCATAAATACAGTGCCATTTTCTTCAGATGTCGTACATTCATCACGTGATACATGGTAAATTGTTAAAAACTGTTTATCCCCGACTGTGTTTTCTAGATGACTACTATCAAAACAAATTTTCATCAAACATAAGCTAGAACATAGACAAAGAAAACGCCAAAGCGTTCACACACTTTTCACTACGCTACGCATAGCAAGGCTAGTCCAAAACCAGCGCCTTACTGGAGGACAGATGTTGTTGGTGGAAAAGGTTCAAAATGTTGTCGTAAGACATTGATGGGGCAAAAAATCGACACATTTTTGACTGTATATGTTGTTGGCTCTCAATTGGATCACAACCAATTGAGCACGAGGCAGACGTGCAAGAGATATGACGTCAAGGCAGGACCGAATAATCACATTAACCACACCTACGGGATAGGTTTAAGACTGCAACGGAGACCGCTAATAACTCGTATGGACTTCACAAAATTCGAATATCGGACCAAATTGAACAAAACAGATTGTTTTTTTCGACCTCCGTCCATTTTTTTTTTTTTTTTTTTTTTTTTTTTTTTTTTGCCGTACTGTGTTGACGCTAGGTTTTAATTGGGTGTTTTCTTATTAATGAAATTGACTACCAACAAGATTTTGTGAACTTTACAAGGTGAAATGTTATTGCTTTAAATGTATTAAGTTTTGTTTAAATCTGATTTGATGTCTTTGCGTAAGAAAGAATTGAAAATGAAGTTGCGTTTCTTTTTTGTTTCAGTATAGTATTTCTCGTACAAGCACAAGCACAGCAACGGAAGTCGTCCTTGGAGTCTTAAAACGCTGTTCAAACGTTTAGTATTTGTTATTTTTAGTAACAATACTCTCAATCCCAAAGCGTTTTGGTAACAATACTCTCGAACCAAAAGCGTTTTCGTAACGATACTCTCGTAGCCAAAGCATGACCGTGCATACGAAATCATATCGTTTCAATGTTAATTTCCCATAAACCCACTGCCTCCGGAAGGTACGGACTAAAACGATAATTGAAAGGATTCAATATGTGGGAGACAAACGATGCGTGTCAAATGTCAGAAAGGACAAAGGCCAATTTAGGGTTCGAACGCATGGGGCCATGAAAACTGGCTTGATAGGCTGAAACGTTTCCGACTGATCTACATACATGCATTCAGGCCCGACTTTTCTAATCTTTCTATTGTAGCCTACTTCAAAATCCCCAAGTTAATCACAGGAAATGAACCTTCTCTTTAACATACTAATTACATTCTGATACTAAGAAGAGGATAAATACCTTGAATATTAGTACATGATTAGTATAATCAGCCTTAACAGTATCAACCCTTTCCAAAACATTTGATATTTAGACTAGCCCAATTGGATAGCTGCAGTAGATGACAAACATTGTGTTGATAAAGATAATATGTATTTACATTATGGAGCAGAAAATATTGAGACGAATTAAGAAAATGCTGGTTATCAACATTTTCTTATTTCGCCTTAATATTTTCTATCTGGTAATCAGAATCATCTTCTTTTTTTCTCTCAATATTTTCTCAAATCCTACAAGGGACGTTAAAGCATGATATTGTTTAGGAAAGGATTAAAAGGGTGATATTCTTAGTATTTAATTAGGATCCACTTTATCTTGGTATGTTTAATGTTGCACTCAAGTTATTGAAGAATCTTGAACTAAGAACAGACTAATTATCTCGAACATTTATTGAAGTTCTACAAGTTAGACTGCCAAATGCAAAGCTAATTCGCTACAAATAGTCGCTACAAATAGAGGTTCTAAAAGTAGAACTTTACCAATTTCTAATTAAAGGTGAAAATGTTCGCTGTCAATGCAACTATCTGTACTTTGTTCTAAAATTTAGAATCCGGTAACAAATAAGTAGCTGAACATTTTCCATAGCGAGTAAAATGTACTTCATAACATCGAACCCAATCCACTAGCTGCTTATCTCAAACAATTCATCCATAGGTTGGGGACAAATGATGTCTGTCAAATATCAGAAAGGGCATTGGCCAATTCAGGATTCGAACCCATGAGACCATGACCCCTGACTTGATAGGCTGAACCTTTCCGACAGAACTACATGTATTTAGGCCCGGATTTTCTCATCGGTCTATTGTAGTCTACTTCAAAATCCCCAAGTTAATCACAGGTAATGAACTTTCTCTTTAGCATACTAATTACATTCTGATACTAAGAAGCGGATAAATACCTTGAATATTAGTACATGATTAGTACAATTAGCCCAAACAGTATCAACCCTTTTCCAAAGAGCACACATTTAGACTGGTCCAATTCGAAAGCTGCCAAAGACAACAAAGATCATGTTGATAAAGATAGCATGTGTTTACATTATGGTACAGAAAAGTGTGAGGTGAAATAAGAAAATGGTGATCATCAGCATTTTCTTATTTCCCCTCAATATTTTCTGTCTGGTAATCAGCATTTTCTTCTTTCGCCTCAACATTTTCTCAAATGCCATAAGGGACGTCAAAACATGGTATTGTTTTGGAAAGGATTAAAAGGGTGATATTCTTAGTATTTAATTAGGATCCACTTTATCTTGGTATGTTTAATGTTGCACTCAAGTTATTGAAGAATCTTGAACTAAGAACAGACTAATTATCTCTAACATTTATTGAAGTTCTACAAGTTAGACTGCCAAATGCAAAGCTAATTCGCTACAAATAGAGGTCCTAATTGCAGAACTTTACCAACTTTTAATCAAATGTGAAAATGTTCGATGTCAAAGCAAATATCTGTACGTTGTTTTAAATTTAGAAAACGTTAACAAAAATATATGATTCAACCTTTTCCCGGACAAGACATTGGATTGACGTCCATACACTTGGGAAGCATTTTCGATGTACGTATTTACAGTGATTGATGTACATTATATAGTTTGTATAATTGGATGACGACGAATTTAAGATAGAATACCCGTAACGTGGCCATTTTGTGATTCATAAAACATCGGCTTTTTTCGAGGGGCGTCGTTACGTTTCCGAACATATTCGGGCTCGGTCGTAAACATTCGGCGGTGGAAAGTTCCACCGCCGAATGTTTTCGACGTCGCCCTAATAATTCCGACGACGTGAATCGCATTATGGGTGAACTACCTTAACAACTTTTCAAATCAAGTAGGTAAAACGGTGTCACTACAGTAAAATTTCAAATCGATAAGAAACAAAAGCATATTATCTACCGGAGGATTTTTATCATAGATGTAGATTGGAAAGGAACGACAATTTTTGAATTAGCGGATAAGGATATTGCCCTCTATCAGGCTAATAAAAAAAGTTGTGAGAAATATATGTCCATTGACGTTTGTAATCGTTTTATTATCCCTAAGACTTTTCAAAACTAATCAAACATAAGCAAGAGATTAAAGGAATCGTTGAGCATTAATAACGTGAGAGATGTAATTGAAAATGTAAGTTTCGATATTTTTTCAATGTCATTTCGATAATGTTTCATAAAATCTAATGTAGCAAAAGATACATTGATCAGAAGAGTATGCGGTGTAATTATATATGACTTAGTGTACCGACTATCCACATTCAAATTATTTCCTTCTTTACGAAGAAGATACCTAAACGAATTCGAGAAAAGCCACTTCTCCAAGATAACAAAACTTGAATTAAAATTCAAAACATGAGGTTTTTATTCAAATGGTGTAAAAGGACTGACTATTATGGTCTTTTAAATGTCTGACTACATGGTCGAATCGCTCTATGCGTTTTGGAAGTATTTTCGTTTCCGGTCTACATTGTTTGAATTACGTAGTTATCCAAACAGCACACGTTTTCCACAATACAGTGAAAGGCCAGGAAAACATAGAATAAAAGTTTCTTTTCATTTCCCTCTGTGTTCTCTACGCTATTACAAACAAATTTTCTTCAGTTGGTAACAATAAATACGTTGCCCGCAACACATTTTCACCTAGTGGGTTTGATGTTACTTGATAAATGGTGTAATGTAAAAGTTCCATGAGAAGTGTGATGTTTTACCGTTGAGAAGGGTAATATTTTACCCTGCCCGCCCACAGCAAAACAGTTCACTTTCAGATGATTAACCTCAAATATGTCGTGACCCCAATGTCTTATTTAAAATCTAAATGAAAACTTTTTAGTGCTTTAATTTGAAACCATATTTGCGCATGTATACTGTGTGTTGCCGGGTGGTTATATACATGTATTAATGACAGATTTGCCATCCGTGTACTTATTAAAGACAAACAAATTCAATTTTACATTCGCTTTAAAATCTTGTGACAGCAGAGGCATATAAAATTAGTTTATTTCAATTTGCGCACACCCAAATAAAAAAGCAAAAATGTCATTGACAAATTATATCATGTTTCGGGTGTGTTACCGAGTGTCAAACTCCACACAGCGAAAATGCCTTACATTATCCAAATTCAGGGGAGATAACTGCGAAGGAGATTGACCGAGTGTGTGGTCGATATCGATGTCGACCTATGTTGTATAATGCCAAGTGACACTTATGACGCTTTGGTGACGTCATAATCAAATTGATTGTCTATTTTCCATGTCAAATCTACAGAGGTTAATCGGTCGATTTTTAACGGCGATAATCTCTGTGTGGGATGTGGAGAGTACTGGACGTGCTGACTCCAATATATCCATACAAAGTTCGTTCAACCCATTACAAGATGGCAAAAATTAAAACTTGTCCAAATTCAAAGTTGTTGCAGACCAGTCTAAAATTTCATTACAATCAAATTTTACATATTTTAGTCTTTTAGAGAAGAAAACAGTGTGGGGAATTAAGAAATTGTTTGTCACAAGCAATATCTTCATTTTCAACAACGTTTTCCAAAACCATTATCTTGAAGAAAGTCAGAAAAGAGCCAATGTGCTGGAATGGGTTAAATGGGTACATGTGTGCCACAAATACGCCAGATCTATACAAAATCTCAGAGTACGGTAGTCTATCCCTAATGAGATTCGCGAGACGTCGGAATTTTTCGGGCGATGTCGAAAACATTCGGCGGTGGAACTTTCCACCGCCGAATGTTTACGACCGCGCCCGAATAGGTTCGGATGCGTAACGAAGGCGCTCGAAAAAATCCGATGTTTCATTAATCTCAAAATGGCCACATTACGGGTATTCTACATTAATACGAAAAACGATCTACGTAATATTTCCTCCTTCCTGGCAAGTTGCTGTTATATACAACGTCTATTGTTAAAAACAAGAAATTAATGTGCATTGCTTTGCAAACTATCACTTCCTTCCATCCAAAACGATGTTACAAAAGCTTTAAACTACCTTTAGTTACGAGGGCCTTAAAGAAAAATGAAGATATTTATGTCACTATGTTAGTATGCCGTAATTTCTTCTTTTCATTATGAACACATTACAAATACAATGCTCTGAAAATATTGCTACTTTTAAACGACAATCTCGTAACTGCAGCTTAAAACAAGCTGCAGTTACGAGATTTTGTTAAAAAACGATGATATGCAGTAATTTATGTCCTAGGGGCGTGCATTTTTGCGCTAATTGAATTCTAAAGCTCTATAAGCCATTATATTCTTTGGAATGTAAACAAAGCTTTTAGCCCTTTTCCTTACAACATAATTTCAGAATGGCCTCATATGAAAGTTGTTGTAGCCAACCGAAAAGTTACAGATTGTAGAACGCTTTATTGCATAGCATAGACAACAATTAGATCTAGATTAAAGAGTATAAACATGGTTTTCATCATTAATTCTTACCACGACATTTTCAAAAGCATTTTGTTCTAAAGTCCTATAACAACAATATTGTTTGAGAAAGAGTTACAGGCCTATTAATTTGCTTTTTGTGCACCTAGTTAGGGAAACATAATTACATTTTGGCTGGGATGTGGAAAAGGGGAACGTTACGGCATGCGAGACCACTGTGGATCTAGATCAGCATGTGCATATTGCTGCTTTTCAACAAAAACCTCGTATCTACAGCTTGTAAAAGCTGTAGATAGGAGGTTTTTGTTTAAAATTGACGTTATGAAGTCTCTCATATCTTCTCTCTAAAAGAGAACCAATTTGATCTTAATGACATTGCGCATGTGCGCATACTGATCAGAATCTATGATTTTTCCGACATATCTTTAAGGAAGTTTCGGTTTTCACTTTTACGACATACCAGGAAGTCTTAAACCATTACCAGAAGGCATAGATTCTATTTCAGACTGAATTAAATTCCAAAATGTTGCAGATGACATTTTCAAATGAATGTTGTTTTTTTCCTGCAATGTTTCACCGCATAAAGCCCCCAAAATTTAGAATTCTATTCACTTGAAATTGTCTTCTGCAATATCTTTGAATTAGAATCAGTCTGAATCTTTGCTGCTTGAGGGGGGATGCTAACACGAGCCAGGATCAGGAAAACGTCCTTTATTAATCCGAGTTTTCTCTGACGAAATGCGCTCTTTGATATATTGATGTCGCTCTTTTTTTGTAAACAAGCCAAAGAGCGAATTTCATCAGAGAAACCTCGGATTAGTCCTTTAACCCTTTCCCAAAAAAGACCTGGTTTTGACGACCCTAAGAGAGAATGCTTGGGAAAACATTGAGACAAAAGAAGAAACTGCTGATAACCAGCAGTTTCTCCTTTTGTCTCAATATTTTCTGAGCTATATCATACACAAAACATATCATTATCAACATTGATTTTGTTGTCTGCCGCAGCTTTCAAATTGGACCACCCTAAATTTTTGCCATTTGGGAATGGTTTATAGCATCTACGACTACCGCGTTTACAGATCAATTTGTGCAAGAGGGCAGTATGATCGTGACCCAGTATGTTTCTGAGAGTGCTACAGGCAAGGAAGAAGCTATGAGAGAACAACACAGATCAACAATTAGACTGTACGTATATGTATGTCGTTGCTTTTCTACGACAACCTCGTAACTGCAGCTTTTTTTAACCCTTTCATAAACAGCAAAATTTTACAGTGATCCACTTCAAAAACTGCTACAAATGACAAAATGGAAGTTCTTAAAGATAGAATTTGTGTAAAAATGACATAGAAAATATTGAGACGAAAGGAGAAACTTCTGATCATCAGCAGTATCTTCTTTTGTCTCAATGTTTTGCAAAGTCTTTTCTATTGGGGACGTCAAAACCAGGTCTTGTTTGGGAAAGAATTAAGCTGCAGTTACGAGTTTTGCGAAGAAAAGCAGCGATGTATAAGAGTGTTCTCAACTGCCATAGGTCTCTTTTTCCCGGCTCAAATGTTTCTCTTCAAATCTCATATATGTATTGAGCGTGTGGATTCCAACCCTTCCTTATGCAAATTACTTGTTTAAAATGACAAAATCAAATAGCATCATCATATCAAATAACTTCTATAATGTCAGAAAATCTATCGGAATTATTGACATACTTGGAACTCTTTCTCGGAATATGTAAATTTCAAAATACACTCAAATGTACACACGTTGCACTTATAACTATCGTCGTTGTAAATGCAAAACCTCGTATCTCGTTTTAGGAAAATTTTAAAGGGGAGGGAAAAAGTATAATAACTTTTAATAAACTGAAATGTTTTACTTGAAATTCGGACATATTGTTCACAAATAATTTATCATTAATACTGATCAGTAAACATATCTAAAAACCTGCTAGAATTGTCTTAACTGGGCACACAAGTTTGTACTTTGAAAAACGCACGAATTGGCATACGAGGTTTTGCATTTACACCGACGCTATGAGACCAATGTACCATTTGAGGGGAAAGGGGGAATTGATTTGTGTTTTATGGTCGGTGGCACCGTTGACCCTTTCCTTTGCAAAAGAATAAGGAATAAATTAAAATTTAGATGTGCTTTGGGTTGGTAATATAGATTTTTCATGACAGGGAACGTTTTATGATATGACAAAAGAAGCAATGGGAGAATTAAAAAGAAAATCTGTATATAAGATTTGTTCTCAATTCGATTAATGATTTTACAAAATTTACCTTGTAGGAATAGAAAGTCAAAAGTAGAAATGGATTGGAAAAGTGCCGAATAAGTAGTAAAGGATTGGAAATGTGTTCAGCACTTTTCCACACATTTTCTTTGAATATATCTAATTGTCGTCTTTTACAGACATATCAAAATTGGAAGAATTTACGACAGCAGGAAATGCAGCAGACGCAAATTTGGCGCTATTCTAGAGACAATTATATCGGTCATAACTACTGATCTTATCTAAGTGTGTTTACGTATTAGATAGAGGCTGTATAGTAGATTCTAGGCGAAATAAACTAAACATTCAAAAGCTGCGCGCTTTTTGAATGCTTATTTCGCGTAAAGTCTACTATAAAGACTCTATCTGACTTAGTATTCGCTAGCGGTTCAAATAGTTCTGCATGACACACGGAACTTACTGAATCATAATTTCGAAAATGGATGCCCAGTTTCGAAATTAGGCAAAGTTCCGTGCCCAGTTTCGAAAATAGGCATGCCCAATTTCGAAATTAGGCAAAAACTAAAAAACGGCAAAACATATATAGATTCTACGCGAAATAAACATTCAAAAGCTGCGCGCTTTTGAATGTTTATTTCGCGTAAAGTCTACTATAAAGACTCTATCTGACTTAGTGTTCGCTGGCGGTTCATTTGAGACGGGGGCGTGGCTATGTATATACGTCACATAAACTAGCCAGAGGTCTCATTCATGCGAATTATAGTGGCGAAGCTTCAAAATACAACGAAATTCTATTGGTTCAAAAAGTAGGTCGAACACTAAATAAAAAGCGATCGGAATATTCCAAGACCAGCAGGACCAGGCAAGCCTCTGTAAGAGAAAGAATTTGAAAACTTTGCAATGTAATAAGCAATGACGCCCACGTTTCGCTTTTTTGCAGCATCAACCCGTTGAACGGAATTGATTCATGTATTTTCTTCCTAATTGTAAAAATTGGATATTTCGCGGTTTACTTTGAATAATCGACGGTTTAGCATACAGTACATGTATATAGGGCCTATGTAATTAATTGCAGTTACAATGGCTTTGCAATAAACAATGGAATAAAATTATGTGATGTAAATTTTCATAGACACTGAGACAACCAAATGTTTGATGGTCCGATTTAAAAACTGCTGTAGACGACTTCATTCACAAAAATACGACGACAAATCAAACATGTGTGTATAGAATAAAGCAAAGACAAGATTGGGACACAATTGGAGAAATCTTCTTTTGCATCAACTATTTTTCCAAATCCTTTTGCTATCGGGACGTCAAAACCAGGTCTTGTCTTGGAAATGGTTCATAATGTTTTTTCTGACAGTTTTATTACACTAATCTTCGACAAGTAATGTTAGACAATGAATCTGTAATGTGATGTTAGTGCCTCAAAGTCTATGTCCTCTGCCGACTAGACGAAACGTTGTGAAATATGCAAATAATAGACATAAAAAGATGATATTCAATTTGTATCCTGAAAAAAAGAAACATAAAAAACGAACGGACTTTTTGGAAAAAGATCTCGATATCTTTGATAAATCTCGAAAACGGCATTCGAGATCACCGATCTGCATCGCCGATGTCATTGCAAAACTCAGTAACTACAAGCTGTAGTTATGAAGTTTTGCAAGAACACCGACAATAGGAGCCATACTCTCTACCCATCAGCAAAACTTTAATACGTAAAAAAATTATCTCTGTTATTTTCGACAAAAATTCGACTATTCTCGTTTCCTCTGCGAGAAAACGTCATAACCAATCGGTGGCTGTATATACAATAACAAATGGTGAATTTTATTTCATCCAAAGTTGCTGCTTTTCTGATTTTTGTCGTCCTTTCGATTTGGAGCTGCCTAAATCCTTGTTGTTTGGAAAAGGGTTAATTCAATTCCACTGCAGACAATCTAGATCAATGCGAAATAATCTGCAAATTTTATTAACATTATCTGTTAATTGTATTAAGCTGTAATCTCAAATTTGAAACAGAAATTCTCGAGGGGGCCACTTGTTTCTCGCGATTCATGATTTTTGTAATCTTCGTGCAATATTGTGGCGCTTTTCTGCAAAAACTTTGTGTCTATATAGATTATCAATATTTTCTCATAACTAGGGAATCCTGTTTCCGCCATCCACTTTTTAATAAAAAAAAAGTGGATGACGAAAACAGAATTCAATACATAACTGTATTTAAATGAACAACATCCAACGATTGTACATGGATTATTTCGATTCTAACATTAAGCAAATATTATAAAATTGAATTGCTTCCAGAGTACGCAAGTTCTGATTAATTCGTTTACATCCTCATCCTTTCATCAGCTTTGGAGTTTGGACGATTTCATCCAGTCCACCTTAATCTAATGGTATGTGTCTAAATACATTGGATTAACAAAAAACATTAAATGTTCTATAATTTTCATCCAGTTTTTGGGCACCATGGCAATATGCACGGTTCAACTTTCTATTTGTCAGTTTTTGTCCTTGGCGGTATCACCATTCTTTATCAATGACGTCACATGGACCGTAATGACGTGATATTTTTGTTGAATCCTAAATTACATTTTCTTACGCTATGGTGTCATGTTAGAACTATTCTTAGAGTTTATATGTACAATACTACATAGGGTCGAATATCTCGTGATGTAATCCGAGTTTTCTCTGCTAAATTCGCTCTTTGATATGTTGATGTCGCTCATTTACCAAATGAGCGACATCAACATATCAAAGAGCGAATTTCCAAATGAGCGACATCAACATATCAAAGAGCGAATTTCATCAGAGAAAACTAAGATTACTCGTGATGGCACAGCTTCATTGAAAACAAAAATGGTTATATGAGGAAACAAATTAACTATCCGAACACACACATTTTATTTCCATTTGGTTAATTGGCAGTCCCAATTATTCCATGTTGTAGAGGAAAATACCTCCCAGAAATCTATAGAGTTTTTCTGAGCTTTTACCAGGTGAGTATTCAGACCAATGATATGTAATGAAGCAACATACATGTCTTTTTTCGTTCTACTATTATGATGAAATATTACTATTATCACGTATTTTATCAGTGATTTATTGAAGGTCGAGTTTTTCGTCTATGTAGGTTAAAGCATTTGAAATTAAGGAAAGACGGGATTAAAATGGTTTCAACTTTCAAAAAATTAGTTGAAACCTTATAGGCCTAAGGTGTGTGTAACGAATAATTACGATTACTTACGTTTGGATAATTAAGTACGAGGAACTTAATAAAACTTCCACTTTCCAACGAACAAGCAACAATGTCAACGGCCAAAGAAATGCATATCTATAGACGTCATATTTGCACACGATACTGTCGGGAACCTGTTTTGCAATGTTCCAACAGCAATTTCTACGAACAATCACCAGCTTTCGAAGCTTTATTTGTCTCACCAAAGATTATAATTTACAGAGTTATAGTTAGCGAGGAAAAAAATCCGCCCGATTCGTCAATTCATTATTTTTTATCATTATACAAAAATCTTACTTGAAAATAGAATGGTAGTGTGATAAAAACGCATTGAAAGATCCAACATAGCAATACATTTTGTGCTTTTTAAGGCAGGAAATGACAATTCATCACACAACTTTTGTTTTTCATTCGAAGAACCAGCACCTAATTCATTTCTTCTTTTTCTTTCTTTTAGAATGAAAATAGATGGCAGCAAAAAAGCGTATTTTTGTCGTAAATTACAAGAAGAAAATTGGATTTCTCAAAGCAATTTTCAGGAACCTCGTAAATTATCAATAAAACAAGACTGTAATCATGTGAATTCACTTTTAGCTAATGAGTTATATAATTACATAAAATGGCCGAATTCGACATCATCTGATAACGATGATATTTTTGTAAAAGAAATTCAACACAATTCGTATGAAAAGCTTTTGAGAGGTCTAGGAGAAAGTTACATAATAATTACTATGGCGTACCAAATGGGTCAAAAGTCTAGATACCAGGTGCACCTCTAAAAAATACAGGTGCACGTATAAAATTTATAAGTTCACCTCAAAATATACAGGTGCACCTGTATTTTTTAGAGGTGCACTTGTATTATTTATAAGTTCACCTCGGAGAATACAGGTGCACCCGTATATTTTGTAGGTGCACCCGTATTTTTAGCCTCGTTTTATAAAAAATACAAGCGCACCTGTTTCATCCAATCAGAATGTACGTTATATCCAACATTTTGTCGATTTCTTTAGGAGACTAAATAGAGATAAAAAAAAGATTTATAATTGATTTGTAACTCCCTACTATTTAATAAATTTCAAAATTTAAAACTAGATCTAGATTCAATTATAGATCTATGATTTTTTCTTATCTTGTTTTGGTTTTCCGCTCCATTTAGCGGCGCCTGTCTTCGGGACAGTTGTTCTGCAGCGATCCTTAGATCAAATTAATTGAAGATAAACATTAAAAAAAAGAGAGAAAATTAATGTTCAATTTATTCCTTCTATTAATATTATTCTTTCACATTTATTTTAATTAAAAACTGCATCGATCTACACCCGATTCGAATTTGATATGAACTACGAGTGATTCGTACCCTACCTATTTCGCACCAAGTATTTTACTACCATGCTTACAATATTAGACATACCATCGATTTTGTACAATGGGCCCACAGGTCTAGCAATGCTATAAAGTTTTGAACTTCATTCATATAAATTTCTTTTAGAAAAATGTTGCCATTTTTTTAAAGACCAAATGATGAGCCACAAATCTTTGAAAAGATACCACTGGAAAGACAATAAAATGATGGGGATTTTCATAGCACTTGCACAGGGGCAGATAGTACATAGAAAAACAATAGATAACTAACATACCAATCTGTTGGATTATATTTAAACCAATCTTATACATGATCAGCTTTATTATGCAATGCGCATTCACTCTTTCTGCACATGGAAAATGCTTATGACATTTAAAATATTCATTATGGATTCTTAATCTGCATTGAAAGTCAATCTTAAATCATATTAACATAAAACTGCTTCAGACATATAAACACACGAATCTATGTTTTATTGTACCATTTTCTATCCGGAAGCCTTTCAAAGCATGCGCTAACTGAGTCTGGCTATCAATCCGTAAACTACTTTTTGTTTATTAATTTACATGCTGTGGCCATAGCGCAGTCGGTAGAGAGTCTGAATCTCATTGGCTTTGAACGCGAAGCCATAGCAAATGTCCTAAATGCCATTTGTCTCCTACGAGTTGCAAAAAAATTGTCGCGGTAGTACTTTAAAAAAAAAGACAAGAATTGATGGTAAGGTGCCCAAGCTGCAATGGTATGACTATGCATAGCTGTTAGGCTTTAACCCCAATTCAATTAAGCAATTGATCTTAATACACAAAGTAGTTTCAGAGACTCCAAAAGGATGTTGTAGTAATACTTATGAGAGAAACGACATTAATCCATGGTTATGTGCTCAAGCTGCAACGCTATGACCATGCATAGCAGTTAGGCACTAGCCCCCATTCAATTATTCAATTGGAATCAGAACACAAGTTTGCGTCTAAGCTTGCGCATGTGCCATGTGCCTTCGGGAAAGAACATGGCACAAGATAAAACTTAACGCAAAAGGGTCCTTGCTAAATATGGAGTTTAATCTAAATTCTATCTGTATTTTCTTAATTTTTTCCATTTCTTTAATGTTTTCTACTAATCTTATTCAGTAGTCTTGACAAAAAAAGTCAATCTTATTTTAAGGATTATTCTATTGCATTGTCATTGTTAAACAACCATATTGACTTGGTAAAATGCACCAGCCGCACAATATCACTCAAGTAAAACAGCATTGTTGTCGTTAAACTACCATATTCACTTGGTTAGATGCACAAGTCGCTCAACATCACTCCAGTAAAACAGCATTGATATCGTTAAACTACCATATTGACTTGGTTAGATGCACCAGCTGCTCGATATCACACAAGTTAAACAGCATTGTAGTCGTTAAACTACCATATTGACTTGGTTAGCTGCACCAGCCGCTCAATATTACTCCAGTAAAACAGCATTGTTGTCGTTAAACTACCATATTGACTTGGTTAGATGCACCAGCTGCTCGATATCACACAAGTAAAACAGCATTGTAGTCGTTAAACTACCGTATTGACTTGGTTAGCTGCACC
Organism: Fragum sueziense; assembly: GCA_963680895.1. NCBI lineage: Eukaryota > Metazoa > Mollusca > Bivalvia > Cardiida > Cardiidae > Fragum > Fragum sueziense. The sequence continues at coordinate 34,276,486 of OY804598.1, read as the reverse complement.
AGCCGCTCAATATCACACAAGTAAAACAGCATTGTTGTCGTTAAACTACCATATTGACTTGGTTAGATGCACCAGCCGCTCAACATCACTCCGGTAAAACAGCATTGATGTCGTTAAACTACCATATTGACTTGGTTAGATGCACCAGCTGCTCGATATCACACAAGTAAAACAGCATTGTAGTCGTTAACCTACCGTATTGACTTGGTTAGCTGCACCAGCCGCTCAATATCACTCCAGTAAAACAGTATTGTTGTAGTTAAACTACCATATTGACTTGGTTAGATGCACCAACCACTTGATTTTATTCGATTAGAACAGCATTGTTGTTGTTAAACTACCATATTGACTTGGTTAGATACACCAGCCGCTCAACATCACTCCGGTAAAACAGCATTGATGTCGTTAAACTACCATATTGACTTGCTTAGATGCACCAACGCTCAATATTACTCCAGTAAAACAGCATTGTTGTTGTTAAACTACCATATTGACTTGGTTAGATGCACCAGCCGCTCGATATCACACAAGTAAAACAGCATTGTTGCCGTTAAACTAAAATATTGAGTTGGTTAGATGCACCAGTCGCTCAATATCACTCCAGTAAAACAGCATTGTTGTCGTTAAACTTAAGTACGTTCTCATGCTCAAATCTGAGCATTGTGCTCAAATCGCACAAAATTCACGTGATCTTCAATCGAATACCCTCCAAGGTAGGAGAGTATTCCTTTGAAGTTGAGCATGTTCTCATGAGAATTTACTTAAGTTTTTTTTTCGAGAAACGGGGGCGTGGTTTTGAATTCCTTAATAGAAATGGCTTGGGGAAACGTTGAGACAAATGAAGAAACTGTTTATAACAAGCAGTTTCTCCTTTTGCCTCAATATTTTTTCAGCTCTATTATACAAAAATCTGATCTTTATCAACATCCATTTTGTCATCGGTAGCAGCTTTCCGATTGGACCACCCTAAAATTTTGTCATTTTGGAAAGGGTTAAACAAGATTGTTGTGGTTAAACTACCATATTGTCTTGGAGTTAAGTCAGTTGGAAAGCCATGTTGACTCAGATCAACTAGTATTCTTGGGACAAATGAAACCAGCATTTTCTCCTTTTGTCTCAATATTGTCTATGTTATATTGTACACAAATGCCATCTTTATCATAACATATTTTGTTGTTTGCAGCAGCTCTCAAATTTGAACACCCCAAAATTTTGTCATTTGGGAAAGGGTTAAACTGGTCTAATATGTTGTTGCTTCAAGCCTTGGGAACAGGTGAACATATTTGTGATCAACAAGAATTTAGTACAGCCGGTGCATATACCAAGTAATCACAGTGGATAATCACGTGATACAATATTTTTTGAAAATCTTCAATAACTTTGTTAATATACGACCGATTTGAATTCGGTTTGAAGCAGAGAATGTGAACAGACATCACGCATTAGATGGATGTGGTTGAAAAATCAACTGATAAAAAAGTAATTGAAGATAAACCAAAATTTTGGTTTATCTTCAATAACTTTTTTATCAGTTGATTTTTCAAAAATCCAACACATCCAGCTTATACCTGGCATTTTCCCACTTACTCTGCTTCAAACCGAATTCAAATTGGTCAAGTATTAAAAAAGATATTGAAGATTATCGGAAATTCAGAGTCACGTGATTATACACCGTGGTAATGTTGGGTAAAATTATTCATTTTTATGCTGGTAATGTCCTGCAAAAACATATTTTATTAGTCAATTATGAGTTTTACCTTTACAAATAACATGAGTCCAACGAAGTCTGATCAGGATCCATGTTGTTTCCATTTTGGCTTCTTAATTACCAAAAGAAAGTGTAAGAAGGTACCAAAGATGATAAATTCCAGAAAGGGATCGTTTTTATATTTTTGTATGAATCAATGTTATTTCGGCTACCATTTTTGAAAATTCATTGCAATGCCAGATTAAAAATTTTAATCTGTACTTTGGCTTGATCAAAAGTGTCTTGGAATGATAATGATTAGGCTGCAAAACAGCTATTAAAGGGACAATTGTTATCGTAAATATATGGAAGTCAATTGCAGCTCCTTTCCCATGCAATACATGGATACATGTATGACCCCATTGAATGTACGTTTGGGAGCAAAGAGAAACATTATGATTGGTAATCAACATTTTATATACATGTAGAAAAGGATAGTTATATGCCACTTTCTTTGTTTCCAGTAACATTTCTTCCTTTTGTTTCCTTTCCAATTTTACTAATATGTAACTTTGTCATCTGGAAAAGGGTTAATAACCATAGGCTATGTATCATGGACCGAATAGCCCCCAGTATTTGGAATACATGTTTCTGAATAAACGGACCTTGATTAAACCCCATGAACTAGCTCGATAGGGAAAAGTCGTTATATACAATCATCCAAAACATGCTTCAGCGGCATATCGTTGCTTTTCTACGAAAATCTCGTAACTGCAGCTTAAAACAAGCTGCAGTTACTAGTTTTTCGTAGAAAAGCGATGATATATAATTTTCTTGTGATTATTGTTATGACCATGAAGAAAAATATGAACATTTTACAAGGAAAGCTTGTCCATAAAAGAATATTTGATGACTTATCAAATTGATGTCTAATTGGAATCGATTATGTATCCCTCTCCCTAGTAAAACCTTTTTTTCTAGTCAATAATCAAGAAAACTTTTGCAAAAACGAGAGGGAAAAGAACGAAACTCTGATAATAAGGATTCCGTTCCTTTCTCATGATACGTTCCATGCTAGAACATTTCATATTTTCAACTTTGGAAACAATTATTTTGTCGTCAGCGCCTTTGAATTAGAATCAATCAACATCGACTCTATTCATCGAAAACCCCGTAACTGCAGCTTAATTCAAGCTGCAGTTACGAGGTTTTCGATGAAAAGCAACGATAATTATGTCGTTTGGGAAAGGAGCAATGTAAATACGAATCCACTTCGAAGATCGGTGATTAATCATCTTCATTTGACCCCATACTAGATTCTAATTTGTTTAATTGTCATCGTGAAATTGATTTCAAGTTGTTCAATTAATTACCAAGCTCGTGTTTTCCACAAATAGACTAAATTCATTTCCTATTTGTACAAGTTTACTTCCATGTTTTCGTGCGAATGCAATATTTAGAACGCATTCTCATTCTACGCCGCAAATCTGAGAAACATCATATTTTCTAATCGTAGGCGCAAACTGGTCTACATGTAGAGCAATTATGATACCAAAAGCCAGTGTCGAGTTTACTAATATTGTCTAAAACTCGGTCTAAATCAAGTAACAAGCCATCTGATTGGCCGACCCGTATTTCTCGGCCAATCGAATTGATTGTTGTTTCATTTCAACGGTGTATTCATGTAAGGAATGCATGTCTCTACCAATGGGATTGAATGTTACGTAATAATTGTAAAAGGTGTTTCGGGAATAAGACTTGTTGATGAAAACCATCGCAGCTCATCGTCGCTTTTCAACAAAAACCTCGTAACTGCAGCTTATTTTAAGCTGCAATTACGGGGTTTTTGTTGATAAGCAACGTCATATTGCTCACAGGGTCATTGACCTTCTCGTCATTTGCCATTCAACTTTGATGGGAAAAGAAACGTTAACAGGTAGATGATCTACACGTTTATTTACGACGTGTGTTTTGACAGATTACGTGCTAAGTAGAGAGTTTGTCTTACAATAAAACAGGGGTGCTATCTGGTAATGCCATAACATTGAAATAATTGTAACCCGTCCCGCTAAAATGGACCTTCTGTGAAGTCCAAAAAGTATCGACCCTTAATGCCTAACCAGTGTAAACAGCTCCTGATAAACAAGAGTGCCATGGTCACAATATACGCCGCCACTTATAAAACTTGAGACAAAAAAATGACATTGACAAGGATTTATAAATATTCACTCAAAAACGGTAAAAATTGTGTTCACAAAAAGGTTTTTATAAATATCCAGTCAAAAACCTAGAAGGAATTGCGTTCACAAGGCTGAAATATCATTAAGCCCCAGAGACTAAGATTGAAGGGGGCATAACTCAGGCAAAAATCAATGAACCATAAAATCCTTACTTCATGCACATCTAGCAATTAAGGTAATAACATCCACCAAATTTCATTAGGATCCAGCCAGAAACTTACGAGGAGTTGTGTTGACAAGCCTGCAATTTCAATAAGCCCCAGAGACTAAGTTTTAAGGGGGCATAACTCTCGCAGAAATCAAAATCATTCCTTCATGCACATCTACCAATTAAGGTGATAACATTGACCAAGTTTCATTAAGATCCAGCCAGAAACTTAGGAGGAGTTGCGTTCACAAGGCTGCAATTTCAATAAGCCCTATAGACTAAGTTTTTAAGGGGCATAACTCTGACAAAAATCGAAGAACCATAAAATCCTTCCTTCATGCACATCTACCAATTGAGGTGATAATATTGACCAAGTTTCATTAAGATCTAGTTAGAAACTTAGGAGGAGTTGCGTTGACAAGGCTGCAATTTCAATAAGCCCCAGAGACTAAGTTTTTAAGGGGCATAACTCAGGCAAAAATCGACGAACCATAAAATCCTTCCTTCATGCACATCTACCAATTGAGGTGATAACATTGACCAAATTTGAAGAAGATCCAGCCAGAAACTTAGGAGGAGTTGCGTTGACAAAAAAAAGTGGACGGACGTATGGACGGACGGATGGACGGTTGGACGGACGGAGAAGATGACGCCAATATACGTCCGCCTCCGGCGGCGTATAAAAAGCTATTACCAACCAACCAAATTGGTTGGTCGTCAATAACTTTTTATCGGTTGTTGTTTAAAACTGTCGCCTGTCATTTCCCCTCTTTTCTGTTTCAAACCATTTTGAAATTGGTGACGTATATTTTATTACTTAAATTAATGAAGATTTTCTGCAATTTTTGTTGTTGCTATGTCACGTGATTAACTCGTTGAATTGACGCAATACTTTCCAAGCAAAATCAGGTGTTTGTTTTCCGAAATACGATGTTATCATTCTTTAGAGAACACAACTTTTGCCGACCCGTCGGTCTGTCTTAACAGAAATAACTTTTCTATAGACGCCGAGTTAGATAATAGACTGTCCAGAACAATGTCATGTTGTGTCAGTTACATGAAATAGACAGACAGGTGCGATAACCAAGTTTTTCTCTGGGTGAAGAATTTTTTTCTGTAGAATCGTACTTAGGCCATCTTAATTGTATCTGAACAAATTTCTTTTGCATAAACCTATCTTGACCAAAGTCAGGTGTTTGTTTCCCAAAATGCGACGTTATCTTTCCTTTGAAAAGTACAACTTTTTGCCAACTCGTCGGTCTGTCTTACCAGAAATAATGTTTCTACAGACGCCGACTTAGATAATAGACTGTCCAGAACAATGTCATGTTGTGTCAGTTACATGAAATAGACTGACAGGTGCGATGACCAAGTTTTTCTCTGGGTGAAATAATTTTCTGTAGAATCGTTCTTGGACCATCTACTTTTATCTCATAGCTAAGGTCAGAGCAAAGATAAAAGAAGGTAAAGGCATTCTAAATATATTATTTCAAATCCCAACCCTATGTTGTGGCTATTCAAGGAGACGATTCAAATGAGCACACACAACATAATGTTTGATGAACATTAAAAATTAATGATATTTTGCATTTGATAAAGCCAATACTGCCTCTTATCTTTAGCTCTGTATGGTATTTCTTTTGCATAAACAAATCTTGAGCAGGACTTATACTGCTCTTTTAACCCTTTCCTAAACGGAGAAGATTTAGACTTTTCTAATTCAAAATTTGTTGCAGACGACAAAATGGATGTTAATCAAGGTTGAATTTATGTACAGTGTAGCTCAGAAAATATTGAGGCAAAAGGAGAAAGTGCTGACCATCAGCACTTTCTTCTTTTGCCTCAAAGTTTTCCCAAACCTCATCTATTAAGGACGTCAAAACTAGATCTTGCTTGGGAGAGGGTAAACAGAAATAATGTTTTCACAGACGCCGAGTTAGATAATAGACTGTCCAGAACAATGTTATGTTGTGTCAGTTACATGAAATAGACAGACAGGTGCGATGACCAAGATTATCCTTACTGCACAGTTACACCTTTTGACTCGCTCACAAGGAAATACTTGGGAAAACACTGTGAAAAATGAAGAAATTGCTTGTGACAAGCAATTTCTTCATTTTCCAAAGTGTTTTCTAACCCAAAAAGGAAATATTTCAACCTTTTCATCAACTTGAAATTGTCGTCTGCAACATCTTTAAAAGTGGAGCAGTGCAATATTTGCTGTCTGGTAATGGGTTAAATACAACTCGTCGGTCTGTCTTAACAGAAATAATGTTTCTACAGACGCCGAGTTAGATAATAGACTGTCCAGAACAATGCTATGTTGTGTCAGTTACATGAAATAGACAGACAGGTGCGATGACCAAGTTTTTCTCTGGGTGAAAACATTTTTCTGTGGAATCGTTTTTAGATCAACTACTTTAATTTCTAAGCAAAGATATGAGGCGGTAAAGGCATTCCAAATCTATTATTTCAAACCTCGGCCTCTGATGTGACTATTTAAGGAGACGATTCAAATGATCACATACAACATTAGGTTTGATGAACATTTAATGCTATTTTTCATTTTATAAAGCCAATACCCCCTCTTATCTGTAGCTCTGTATGGTATTTCTTTGGCAAGAACAAATCTTGATCAGGACACATACTGCTCTTTTAACCCTTTCCCAAACGGAGAAAATTTAGACTTTTCTACTATAAAATCTGTTGCAGACGACAAAATGAATGTTAAACAAGGTTGAATTTGTGTACAGTATAGCTAAGAAAATATTGAGGCAAAGGGAGAAAGTGCTGACCATCAGCAATTTCTTCTTTTGCCTCAATGTTTTCCCAAAGCTCATCTATTAAAGACGTCAAAACCAGGTCTTGTTTGGGACAGGATTAACAGAAATAATGTTTCTACAGACGCCGACTTTGATAATAGACTGTCCAGAACAATGTCATGTTGTGTCAGTTACATGAAATAGACTGACAGGTACGATGACCAAGTTTTTCTCTGAGCGAACATATTTTTCTGTAGAATCGTTCTTAGATCATCTTTAATTTATGGGCCATGGTCAGAGCAAAGATAACAGACAGTCAAGGCATTCTAAATCTTTTACTTCAAATCCCAACCCTATGTTATAACTATTGAAGGAGACGATTCAAATGATCACACACAACATAAGGTTTGATGAATATTTAATGCTATTTTCTAATTTATAAAGCCAATACCCCCTCTTATCTGTACATGTAGCTCTGTATGGTGTTTCTTTTGCATATACAAATCTTGATCAGGACACATACTGCTCTTTTAACCCTTTCCCAAACGGAGAAAATTTAGACTTTTCTGATATACAATCTGTTGCAGACGACAAAATGAATGTTAAACAAGGTTGAATTTGTGTACAGTATAGCTAAGAAAATATTGAGGCAAACGGAGAAAGTGCTGACCATCAGCATTTTCTTCTTTTGCCTCAATGTTTTCCCAAACCTCATCTTTTAAACACTTCAAAACCAGGTCTTGTTTGGGAAAGGGTTTTAACAGAAATAATGTTTTCACAGACGCCAAGTTAGATAATAGCCTGTCCAGAAAAATGTTATGTTGTGTCAGTTACATGAAATAGACAGACAGGTGCGATGACCAAGTTTTTCTCTGGGTGAAAATAATTTTCTGTAGAATCGTTTTTAGACCATCCACTTTTATTTTTGAACCGTAGTATTTCTTTTGCATAGACGCAACTTAATCAGGACACATAGTGCACTGTAATTCCTGCATGAGTTAAATATTAAGGTAGAATGCCCGTAATGTGGCTACTTTGAGATTCATAAGACATCGGATTTTTTCGAGCGGCATCGTTACGTATCCGAAACTATTCGGGCGCGGTCGTGAACATTCGGCGGTGGAAAGTTCCACCGCCGAATGTTTTCGACGTCGCCCGAATAATCCCGACGTTGCACGAATATCATTAGGGTGGACCACCTTAAGGCCGAATGATACTGATTCTGACCAGACAAGTTGAACTGGTGCTTGTTCGTTGCACATGCCTTTATAACAGATTGTCCAAGTAATGTGCAAAGCGATCGGCTGAAGACTACGAAACATAAAATTATGCGGATCAGAAACGACTGTATTGTACAGACAGCTAACATGATGTAGCAGAATAAACAATATCGGTTGATGAAGTATCTAAGGAAACAGTGTGGAATTAGGTCAATCATCTGTGCTTGAAACCTCTTAAAACGACAATATCTTACGATTAATGTGGAACCACGCCTGTGTTGTAATTACGCCGTCTTTACTGAACGATCGTACTGACAAGATTCAGAATGACCTAATACTTACTTATCATGACAAAGTTGAATTGAATAACTTATATGCAATTTTAAGCTCTTGAAAGTTTCAAAAGTTTCGTCGGACTTTAAAGGGAAATACCATTCCAATTTCATTTTTAAGTTGTTATTCATAAGCGGAAAATACGCCTTTAAAGCTGAGGCAGAAATGACAAAATCCATATAAATCTGAACTGTTGTCCACAACAATTTCTTTAATTTCAGCGCAAAAGTATATCTTTCCCGTAAATGGTTCAATATCTACATGTTTACTTACAAGATCATGGTATGTCTAAACTAAGTTCCACCGGGAGGTCGCTTAAAAGCTACAAGCTCTTCTTAACACCAAAAACTTTCACGATGATAAATGATAAGCAAACAATTTTAACTGGAATTCATATAAGGCATGACGAATCGGAAGTATGTACATGGATTCGTTGTAGTCGTGGACTATCTCCAAGTCAGATCCCTAGACATATCCACTTTCAAGCGAAATCGCTGCGAGGCACTCAGACCTTCTTTTTCGTTCCTCTAATTTACTATCACAACCAAAAATATGAAATAGTAGCATGGGCGAATCTAAAGGGGGTGGGGTCGCGGGGTCCGGAACCCTCCAGGCATTGGCCGAAAATTGAATTTTGACTATATAAATTTAGTGTAACAGTACATATTTACAACATTTTAAGCCATAATTTGGGCTTGGACCCCCCCCCTTTCCCCTGGAAAAAGATTTGGGCTTGGACCCCCTCCCCCCTGGAAAGAAATCCTGGATCCGCCCTTGAGTAGAATACTGATCATATCGTAAATATTTTCCAAACAATAAAACTAAAGACCATACAGTAGTTGAAGGCTACTGCAGACTTCTAAATGTTTGTATGTCGCAAATATAAAATATATTATATGTGCCTTTTAGCACAGAAAACCATTAAAGCATATTCATCTTTTGACTTCTGTTTATTTTTTCTCCTTCAATGTGCTTCTTCTGTCCTTAAACAAAGGTCGTGTTTGAGAAAAAGGTTTGGGATCAATGTCGCACAAAGCCTGAACTTGAATTACAAGACTATTCCTTCAAATTACTATAGAGAGATTATGATAAAGATTGTCCGATGTCATACTTCTGATGTCAATTCTTGGTTCAAACAAGTGTATTCTTTTGTGAATTGCTTTTAATTGGAAGATTCTTTTATTAGAGAACCATAGACTTGCATCGTCTTTCTGTATTCAAGACCGAGTAATAACTTTATGACACATTCTATCTAAGTCGACACTCGTTGTGTCGAAGTCGGAGGGGCCGTCAAAATACCTCGACATATCCGGAGCTCGACTCATCCGATTTTGTTCGGCTTCGATAAAGTTGATATTTGATATTTGATACTAATCAAGTACGATTATTATTGAAATAAAGTAGGAAAAGGAAAGAAATTGCTCGTTTCGAGCAATTTCTATCCTTTTCCTTCTATATTTCAATAGCTATATTGAGTTCGAAATTATTTTGTTTGAAAAAATTATGCCCATTGATGAGGACGGGACCAGATTTAAACTTCGACTTAAGCGAAAATTCAACTCATCCGATATCGACATAACGAGTGTCGACCGTACATTTACAACGGCCAACGTGTGAATTTGTGAGATGAATCGCGAATACTTTGTCACAAGACAGTTGGATACATTCGAGTCATCTAAACTGGAATTGTTCTAACATTTTCCTAAACAAGATCACAACAATAAAATGACGTGAACTACATCATGTTAATTGTTTTGCAATAAGTAAATGTCTCTTAGGAAGGGGCAGATACATCGAAGACTCAACATGTATGTTTTGATTTATTTCAGGGCGAGTTCAAAGATGCCCTACTTTTCATACAAGAGTACTATGAAATGAGGCGTAATTAGGCTCAAATTGAAATTGATGTTCGTGTGTCACGCTTCTATTCTAGCATGTGAGTGATTAGCAATACTTTAAAGCTGGCCGTTGAAAGAATTCGGTCACAATGCAACGGCTGGTATATAAATTAGAATAAGAGTTTCAGATCGACTATTCAAAGAATTGTAGCAGCTCTTTAAGTCATCTATCCTCAGACATCCGAGATTTTCAGCATTGTTTTTCTTTTGTCTCAACGTTGAAAGGTATCAACCCGGTTACACTCGATTTTCAGACACGATCCATTGCCTATCAGGTTGCCGATCAGGTCGATTTTCTACCCGATCAATCCAAGATCACCTCTCGATCTATTTTTACTCAATCACAATCGAATAGTTTTGACAGTCAAACATTCAAGAAAGAAGCCCGAACATTGCAGATCAAGCTCGATCACCCCGACTATCTCAGATTACCTGTCCCGATCGAACTCGATATGTACTCGATCGCTTCATCGGGCTTGATTGAACCTAGCATTAAAAACATTTTTTCGAAACTGCCAAACATCTGGAAAATGCACCTCCGTGACTTAGAAAAACAACAAAAAAAACGCCTCTCCAATTCTTTAATGTTATTACATTGTCTTCCCAGCAGACAATAACTTTTAAATGACATTGCCAATATCTATGGCGGCATATGTAGAAAGAAATCAAATTAGAGTTTGACACCCGGATAAATTAAAACTATCAGACTCTCTGATAATATCCTTCCTGCTTCCATCTATCATTGTCAGTAGGAAAGTAAAGCTTATATAGCTGCTTTTCTACGAAAACCTCGTATCTGCAGCTTAAAACAAGCTGCAGATACGAGGTTTTCGATGAAAAGCGACGATATACTGTACCAAAAACAGAAACTTTCGCCAATTTTATTGTAGGTGTCCCTTATGCACGAATGAAAACCACATTTTATGTTGAATAAACATGTAAGGCTTTTATATTGGGATTAGGTGACCGATTTTGTAAATGAAATAAGATTTAAAAGCTACAGCATACATATATACATGTACGTGTGCACATCTGAGAAGTGATACATGTACCATTGACCAATTGCGACACTTTTTTACCGGTTCAGTATAATAAACCTGGTATGTCTAACATATCAGGCTTTGATTAGCTGACCGATTTTGTAATAAAACAAGTTTGAAAAAGCTGCATCATGCACATAATTGTGTTTGTAAATCTAAGTGGTACCATTGAATAATTGCGTACGGTTTTTTTCCTGGTTCAGTGTAATTTACCTGGTATGTAAATATAGAGTCGTTATAGCATCTGAGACCAATATGGATCAAGATCAGACTGCACTTAAGTCTAGTCTGATCAGAATCCATGTCGTTCTTTCATAGCTTTTTCTTCTCTTGCACCAAAAGCCTACGCTGATATTCATCCGTGTTGGTCTCAAATCTAGATAGATTAAAATATTCAGACGCTCTGGTAATATACCCTCTCTTTGCTCAGTGTACTCTCCAAAGCCGAGGTCTATTGATTAAACCATCAAATATGACCTCTGCCGTTTTTGATACACCAACAGCCTTTTTGGTCGTCATAATCTAATAATAACACATCATTAGAATTATAGAATCGAAATCATTCAGTTTTACCTTGTATAACCATTACGTATACATTACGTCGCGTCTAATTTTGGCTGAAGCCGGTAATTTTTTAATTATCGAATCAAAATCATTCAGTTTTATCTTGTAAGATTACGTATACATTACGTCGCTTCTATTTTTGTCTGAAGCTGGTAATTTGAAGCGTCTGTCAATAAAACTTTGTATCAGATTATTCAAATGTTTTGTTGTTTAGGCCCCGAGATTAGACATGAAATGACCCCGTGAGAACAGAGTATCATTCTATCGAAATGGAATGAAGAGATAATGTGATCTGTTTTAAGAGAGTATGCTCAGTGTCAAAGATGAAAAGGCAAAATTGATCTTATTATGACCCAATTATACATTTCCAACAAAATATTAGCCTGGCCAAGATATATTAGAGTTGCAAAGTCTAGACTGCCATATGTAAGGATAAATTAGACTATTTCCGAACGGATAATTAGAAATTGTGTGGACCTTAGAAAACATCTTAGAATGGCGTCCCCTAAAAATAATTCAAGTAATTATACAACGGTTGGTTGCTTGGGTTTTTATATATGTGACCCGTCGCGCTAAAAGGGACCTTATCGGATGTGTGAAAAATATCGACCCTAGTCAGTCTGCGCAGTCCGCGCAGCCAGACTAGGGCCGACACTTTTCACTTGTATGTAATTTTGTAAATCCCAAATGGTTTCCCTATCTTACTGTATGTTCATTTATCGCACACGGGATCTGGTTGACCTGTGTTGAGTCTGACAAATTTGTCAAAATTTGGATTTTTGGAGTTCGGATAAGGTCCCTTTTAGCATGACGAGTCACATATTAGTTCGTACAAGAATATTTTTGAATGTGTCATATCTTCTGTTCGGGGCATCAACAAAGGGTTTGGTTTTGACAGGGTGCACCGTTGGTCCATTAGTACTACTAACAGACAGCTTCTAACAGACAGCATTGATTCAGACTTATCCAAATTCAAAGACGTTCAAGATGACGATTTCAAACGAACGAACTTTTACGTTATTTTTTCTGATTATTTCTCATCAAGATGAATATCTTCATTTCCCACAACGTTTTCCAAAAAAAAAAAAACGTTTTCTTACTAAGTGTTAAAAACGTCATTATGTTGGAATGGTTAATTAACTTAACATCTTTCATATTTTCCATGTACCAGTTGATAAATATCGTACCACTTTTCAATTTTAGGAACGAACACAGACTGGAAATGAACGAGTTAATAGATACGCTATGAAATGTTTATTAAATTTCTATTCAAGCTAGATCAATTGGCTGCTTATTAAACTCATTCCATTTACAAGACATGGCTTGACGCTTTGACTGTATATGACTTATGAAAAATGTTATCTGATTCAAAATCGAGTAATAATTATTATGTCCTAGGTAAAATGTAAATGATTTAAGGTAGAATGCCCGTAATGTGGCCATTCTAAGATTCATAAAACATCGGCTTTTTGTTCGAGCGGCGTCGTTATGTATCCGAACCTATTCGGGCGCGGTCGTAAAAATTCGGTGGTGGAAAGTTCCACTGCCGAATGTTTTCGACGTCGCCCGAATAATTCCGACGACGCGCGAACAGCCGCCTTTCTCTACACTTTACCATTATCTGCATACCACACAACATCTTCCGGTCCTCCTCACTATAAATACATGTAGTTCTATCAAAAGCAAAGATTGATGAGGTAACATTCATTCAAATATTCAATATGTAAGTCTGAAGTTATGTGTAGATATTGAATTGTGTGACTGAAAATGAAACATTCAAGTAATCATGTCTCTAAGAGAAGAAAAGACCGGCGTAGTAATTTGCTTTACTATGGTTCAAAGATCAGTCCAATGGCCTTCCTTGTAAATGGGTCAGTCGAGTTTACTGAACTAGGAAAATTCAAAAGGTATTCAAATGGATAATCAAAGTATCTAATCAAATTACTCTACGAATCAAAGTATTCAATGTATTTAATGGATAATCAAAGTACCTAATCAAAGTACTCTACGAATCAAAGTATTCAAGGTATTCAAATGGATAATGAAAGTACCTAATGAAAGTACTCTACTTCTGGACAGGTGTACATTATTAAAAATTTGCTTCCCAACAGTACTTTCAGTACTTTGATTATCCAAACGTAAGCGGTCTGGTGCATAATTTGTAAACATCGTTTAGATATAGGCTACTTCGAATATATCAACTTATGGTAGTCCTACCCTCATGAAATTCACGCGACGTCGGAATAATTAGGACCACGTCGAAAACAATCGGCGGTGGAATTTTCCACCGCCGAATGTTTACGACCGCGTCCGAATAGATTCGGATACGTAACGACGGCACTCGAAAAAAACACAATGTTTTATGAATCTTAAGGTGGTCATATTATAAATAAACCATGACCTCTGGACAGACGAGTCCAACTAAGAAGGTAAAACAGGTTTTCGGAACCCCTTTGTTTAAATTCAACCGTTGTTAAAATATTTGATTTAAAAAACAAGGGTCGCATTAACAAATAGTCTCTGTGGCAAAGTGGGTAAAGTGGTGGTCTCTCAATCTAACGAAATATTTTAGCAAGGGTTCGATACCAGAAAATTCCACTTTTTTTCATATTTCATTTTTTTATTATTCGATCTATCTTCTTTTATCTTTGCAGTGCGCCTTTTTCTTTTCATATGTTTCGTCCATACAAAATATGTATACATTAAAATGATTTCATGTCATCAGGGTTATATCTATGTAAGCCTACAAATAAGACATGTCTGACATTCATGACTTAACAAATTGTATTTCTTTAATTGAATTATTCAGAACTATGTGCAAAGCTATCATTTAGAACGGTATCTGAGGTGATGAAAAAAATGAATAATAAAATAAAAAAAAATAATAAAATAAATGAAAGGTAAAACGCGACTATGTGAGATTCGAACCCACATCTTCCATTTTATAATATTATTGATGGTAACGCTGCTTTTACCACTCGACCACGGTTACTTTGTATTGACCGTGTAGTATTTAATTATTTTTACAAAAACACATCGTACAGTATAAACATACAACCCCTCTCACGTGGATTAGTCAACAATTAAAAGTACATTTGAGTCTCAAGGTCAGTGGTGGCACTATACGGGTATTTTACCTTAATCCGATTTAAACTGTTTAGATGAGTTGACCTAACATAATTTGCCAACGAATCGACGCACAGGGTCAGACCGACCAACCGACGACCGAATTTAGGTATAATGCGAACATTCATGGACTTATAAATTAAGTATGTCAAATTCCAAATAGTATCAAAATTACTGTTCAAACAATCAGATTGGACAGACAAATGTGTCGTCGAATAAGATTGGTCGAAATAAATTTTAGATTAAGGATTGTTAGTGAATGCAGGCCTTGTCCTATAACCTTCCATTTTTGTATCTAGAGACAAACATTCATAAACTTTTTCCCATACAGAGAAATTTTAAACACATCTAAATTGAAAGGAGTTGCAGACAACAAGATGACTACTGTTAAAATAGAAATTGTATTTTTTTAAATAGAGAAAGAACAACTGAGAATTTTCCGATTATCAGCTGTTTCTTCTTTGCTCCAAATGCTTTCTCAAACTAAACTGACACGATTTAAAAACGCAAAAAAAGTACTTTTAAAAATGGTATCTCCTACATCTTACAAAACCGACGTATAACCATGTAAAATTGTACATTCTACAATTCTTAACATAACAGGACAGTAAATGACCTTTAAAGCCACGAATAACGCCTGAATGGACGTCAGATTATGCCAAAATACACGTTGAGTCAAAAGCCTGGCATCGACGACGACGACAGCGAACCCCGTGTTTTCACAGGCGATTTATCGCCATGCCGCGATGTATAGGCCGCCCGCAATTACCAACCATAGAATTTGCTGTAGACTGAGCCGTCACAAGAATAGAATAGAATAGAATAGAATAGAATATATTTTATTGCTCAGTTATACCCTTACGGGTTAATGGCAAAATTGAACAAAACAAATACACAAATAAACATATATATACAAAACATACATTGTAAAAGTTTTTCACTTTTACACGAAACAAATCTACTGTTTGGAGTTTAAAGCTATGTTATTTTACATTCATTTATAAAACATGCAATCGATTGAATAACATTCAGATCTTTGCAACTCATTAACTTGAAAAAAGCTACATTATCATTCTGGTCATCCCATACAAAATTAGTTTTAACCAGACTTGTGCGTAGTTTCAATCGTTCTTCGTTATATTTTTCACATCTTATAAGAAAGTGAATTTAATTTTCAACACAATTACATGATGTGCACAATCTTTGCTCCTCTGGTTCACCACAATATCTACCACGCTCAATTCGGAGTTGGTGGGAACTCATTCTAAAAGCACTCAAGGATTTCCGTTTATTTTTATCCATTATATGATCAAGATATGTTTCAAATTTGAAGTTTAGTTTTAATTGCTTCTATATCCATAATTTATGCATCCCCGCACTTTCTGAACGGCGTCTTGACCAAAACGACATAAACCTATCAGTCACTTTGCGCTTAATTGCAGCTAAAAAAGCGTTTGAATTAAAGGTAAACTGGTTTTGCCAAACATGTGAAAATCCAAGTTCCTGCAGAATATTTTGAATAAATTGCAACCAGATTGACTTATTACTAGAAGCATTTAATTGTTCCAAGTAAGCCTTTGCAACTAACGAATCTGCGCTTGACTGAATAGTATGCAGCCAAAAATTGATAGAACTAGTTATAATTGTTATAAGCATTGGCAATTGACCTAGTTCACTTATTACAGCAAAATTAGAAGTTTTAGAATGAACTCCGACTACGTATTTACAGAATTTTATCAAAAGCTTATCAAATTCATTACTGCCTTTAATTGACATTTCAAACAAATCGTCCAATGATTTATTCTTGTAACATGGTTTGTAAGCAGCCCAAATTTCGCTACCGTAAAGTGCAATGGGTTTAACGAGGGAATCAAATATCTTTAAAATGATAGAAGGCTTAATATCCTTATCAAATATTCCCTGTTTAATTGAAAATAGAGCTCTACTCGCTTTTAACCCTTGTGATTTTTCAGCAGAAGAAAACTTTGCAGTGTTACTTATTATTACACAAAGATATTTATATTGTTTCACATGTTCCAATTCAATATCGTCAACAAAAAATGTATACTTGTCGTTAGTCAGGCGACCTCCCTTAGTAAAAACCATAATTTTTTACTTCTCGGCATTTATTTTAAGACCCCATTTATTACAGTATGCATACACTTCTGACAAATTTTCTTGCAACTTCTTTTGCGATGTAGACAGTAATAGTAAATTATCTGCATATAAAAGATGATTAACCTTTGTATCATGCAAAAGCGGGGCATCATTCGATCTTAGATCGTTACCAATGTCATTAATAAATATATTGAATAAAAGGGGACTAAGCACGTTTCCTTGATGGACACCTTGTTTGATGTTGATTGGTCCCGTCAATTCTTTTTTGCATCTTACACGTGATATCGGACCTAGATACATAGATCGTAACAACTTATAAAGTTTACCATTTATTCCGGCTTTTAGCAGTTTTAACAGAAGTCCATCATGCCACACTGTGTCAAATGCCTTCCTAAGATCAATGAAGCAGCTAAATAGTTTTTGTTTACTGCTTGTTTGAATACATTTATCTACAATAGTTTTTAGAATAAAAACTTGATCTGAAGTACGGAATTTTCTTCTAAACCCAGCTTGTTCCCTTTTGATGTACGACTTTTCTTCAAGAAAACTTGAAATGCGATTGTTTATTATGTGGCAAAATAATTTTCCAAAACAACTATTCAACGTTATTCCCCGATAATTATTGGGGTCAGTCTTGGAACCTTGCTTGTGGATAGGCACAATTATACCATCTGTCCAAGAGTCAGGAAATGTACCTGTTTTTAAAAGAATATTAAATAACTTAAGAACGTGTGTTTTTATAAAGGGGATGGCTGATTTGATCATTTCGTTTTTTATCATATCAAAAGCGCTAGATTTGTTGTTTTTTAATTTTCTACTGGCATCCAAAACCTCCTTTTCTGTAATTTCAAAATCCAGATTACCCGTTTGCATAATATTTTCGAGGGATGAAAGTTCGTCTTGCACATTTTTCTTCCTCTCTTCACTAATTTCGCATTTGGTTTCGTTTAATAAAGGATGAGTGTCAATAAGGCCCTTTCCGTGACCCAGCCCGATTTTCTTCATTTTCGCCACACATGACCACTAACATATTGACCTTATGTAGGCCAAGTATCAACTTGAACAGAGCCTTGGTTTGGAAGATATATTAAATCAAAGTGGGTGGGGTAAGTCACTCACTATGCCAGTAGATCGTAATCAATTTCTTATACAGTTTTACTAACAATTTATATCTTAAAAACTGGTGATGCAGTGAAATGTATGTGTCATGCACTTTGAATTCACGTTGTTGTTTATTCCAGTGGATGCCATGTACAGGAGAAAAGGGACATCAAACACGTTTTTGAATTTTTAGGATTTTTGGATGGACTAACTTTACGAAAAACCACAACAGGCTTTTATTTCTCATTTCATTTAATTTATCTTTCTGGTGGTGAATGAAGATATATAACCATAATTTGTAATATGAAAAGTTTCAAAATTGCGTTTGTATATTCTGGATTACTTGCCCTTGATTTCTTGATAAAAATGCCAAAATTATAAGAAGTACTATTTCGTTTCTGAACCAATCATTTCTTTATAAATCACCATAAAATACCAATAGGAGGACGATATGAGCCTTATGCACATAAAACATCAGAAAATGAGGTTGCAATCGCTATCTGAACATAGTGGGTGGGGTAATATAGTCCAAAATTAAGCGTGAAACAGACATGAATTTTTCATAGTCAGAATTGCTTATTTAGTATCTTACATGTATGGTAACGTTTTTATCAGCTCATCTGAGCACAAAATGTTCAAATTCAGCTATTTTGATCGCCTTTCGTCCGTCGTCTGTCTGTCTATCTACCCATCTGTGCTGTTTTTTTTTTAATTTGGTGTTTACATTCTAGCATCCGCAAATATATAAGCCAATCTTGACCGAACTTTGTCAAAACAAATATGGTCATAAGTTCTCATAGGAGTTCGATTATGGGCCAGATCGAAATAGAAAGGTCCAAAGTTATCTGCCCTTAAACGTCAAAAATAGTAAGTTTTGACACTGTTTCCACTCTAGTATGTACATTTATCGACCAATCAAGATGAAAGTAATACACTAGGTTGGTTACTATATTTGCTCGAATTGCTAAGATTTTTAGTCTGATCGAACCAGAAAGTCATGAGTAATGTGCCCTTGAATTTGACAAAATTGCTGTTTTCTACATTGTTTCAAACAAACACAAAAACCGACCAATCAAGACAAATCTTCGGCACAATGTTGGTCACTTTAAGATCTTGAATTAGTTCAAATTTCACGACAATCGGACAACAATTTGCGAAGTTGTCCGCCCTTGCATTTGATAAAATTGCAGTTTTCGACTTTGTCTTCACCTCAAAAACCACAAATATTGACCAATCAAAATGAAACTTGGACACAATGTTTGTGACTATAAGAACTTGGAGCAGTGTGAATTTCAACATCTTGGTTGGACAATAAATGTAGATGCTAGAGTAGAAACAATGTCAAAACTTACTATTTTTAACGTTTAAGGGCAGATAACTCTGGACCTTTTTGTTTGATCCGGCCCATAATCGAACTCCTAAGAGAACTTATGACAATATATATTTCAACAAAGTTCGGTCAAGATTGGTTTATATTTGCGGATGCTAGGATGTAAACACCAAATTAAGAACAGACAGATGAGCAGATAGAGAGACAGACGACGGGCGAAAAGCGATCAAATTAGCTCAATTTGAACATTTTGTACTCATGTGAGCTAATAAAAACGTTACCATACATTTAAGATACCAAACAAGCAATTCTGACTATGAAAAATTCATGTCTGTTTCATGCTTAATTTTAGAGTATCTTACCCCACCCACTCTGTTAAGATAGCAATTGCAACCTTATTATCTGGTGATTGTGTGTACACAAAGCTCTTATCGTTCTCCTATTGGTATTTTATAGTGATTTATAAAGAAATGTTTGGTTCAGAAACGAAATAGTACTTCTTATAATTTTTGGCATTTTTATCAAGAAATCAAGGGCAAGTAATCCAGAATATACAAACGCAATTTTGAAACTTTTCATATTACAAGTTATGGTTATATATCTTCATTCACCACCAGAAAGATAAATTAAATGAAATGAGAAATAAAAGCCTGTTGTGGTTTTTCGTAAAGTTAGTCCATCCAAAAATCCTAAAAATTCATAAACGTGTTTAATGCCCCTTTTCTCCTGTACATGACATCCACTGGAATAAACAACAACGGGAATTCAAAGTGCATGGCACATACATTTCACTACATCACCAGTTTTTAAGATATAAATTGTTAGTAAAACTGTATAAGAAATTGATTACGATCTACTGGCATAGTGAGTGACTTACCCCACCCACTTTGATTTAATATAACTTCCAAACCAAGGCTCCGTTCAAGTTGATACTTTGCTTAAATAAGGTCAATATGTTAGTGGTCATGTGTGGCGAAAATGAAGAAAATCGGACTGGGTCACGGAAAGGGCCTTATTGACACTCATCCTTTTCAAAATGAGAGAACCATTGTGTTTTGCTTATTTTCTCTGCTTGCTCAGGGGGGCAACCCTTCATTTTTCAATTCATTTATGATGTTCCACGCTTTCTTGGGGTCATCTTCCATAACCGTATTAAGCATGTTTGTTAAGGAATCTCTGTATTGTTTCCTTTTGTATTTTATCAATCGTTTATATTCTTTATACTTTTTGAAATATTTCACACGCAACTCCCCACTACATGTGTTTCTATTGAATTTATTCTTAATTGATTTTAAGTCTTTAAGCATATCTTTACAATCAGAATCGTACCATTTTTTTTGAAGTCCTATATGAATTCTTTTTTCTAGATTTATACGATTTTCTTTTCAACGATTGGTTACAAGCAGAGTTAATAACGTCTGTAATCAATTCAACTATATCTTTAATGTCCGAACCACTGGGTTCGGGTATTTCGAGTTTGAGATTTATAACATGCAATTTTTGAGTTATTTCTGCGGAAAAATAAATCTGTTGCGTTAGTGACGTTGACGTATACAATTATGTTGACGTACAGTTGTTACACGCAGCTGACCGGGACGTGGATGGTCTGTTAATCTTTCCGTGTCGTTTACACGTCTCATAAACCTTGGAACCGTCGATTCGGCTACATTAAAGCGTCTAGCCACCTTCATTTGCGAAACACCGCAAACCAAAAGCCAAAAAACTTGGTTCCTTTTTCGCAAAGTAAGCCTCAGCATTGTGTACACAATTTTCTTTCGTTGTTCTCGTATGTTTTCAATAAGTATATCAAAGTCGCAATTTGTGCACAAAAAAATCTTAGTGGTTTAATACGTGATCTGAATGCACGAGACACACGAGCATTTAGTGATGGGTGGTTCAGATGTCCGGATAATTTACAGAAAACACGAGAAAGTCGCTTGGATGTGAAGCGTATACATTGTCTTATTCATGTCCCCAAATATGGTGCCGATCAAGGCAATAGGAAAGGAATGGTTAATGAAAACGTGTTTTGCGTTTTTAAATCGTGTCAGTTTATTTATACTAGAGACACCAAAACCAGTTCTAGTTTAGCAAAATGTTAAGTTATGACACAAAATACAAATGCAATTTTTCAAAACAGCACAATTTAAAAGTCCAAATTGTGGGCAAATGCAAAAGACATTTCAGTGTTACTTAAGGAAGAATACCCGTAATGTTGCCATTTTGAAATTTATAAAACATCGGCCTTTTTTTTTACCGGCGTCGTTACGTTTCCGAACCTATTCGTGCGCGGTTGAAAGACCCACCGCCGAATGTGTTCGACTTCGTCCGGATAATTCCGACGTCGGGCGAATATCATAAGGGGTAGACTACCTTTATCAGTATACTATAATACTGGTAATCAGCATTTTCTTCTTTTCTCCAATTGCGTTCCGTTATTAAGGAAAACTTTTGACATAAGTGTTGCCTAGCATATGACTTTTATCGAAAATAAATATTTTTCTTACCTTTTTATTCTAAATCCAAGAATTCAATCGTTCCCATAAAATGTCACTGATATTCCTATATTTTATAACTCTCGACTATCTATAGCCTCCCAATTTATTTCTTATTATTAGTTTTCTAATAGTCTTGACACGATGCCTTGATGCCTCAACTGCTAATCTCCAATAGTGTTCTTTGTTCCTGAAATTCATGAAACATTCGTCAACCCTTTTCCAAGCAAGCATTTTTTTATGCTTGAAAGCTTTGAAAATATTGAAGAAGTTGATTATATTACCATGATTATTTTCCCATTTGTTTCCTACCATCAGTTCTTTAATCCTTTCCCAAACGACAAAAAATGTGGTGTTCCAATTAGAAAGCTGTTGCGGGCGAAAAAATATACATTGATAAAGAGGGATTAGGTCACAGTTAACACAGGAAATTTCGAGACAAAAGGAGAAAATGCTGATTATCAGCATTTTCTTCTTTTGTCCCAATATTTTCTCTTGTTATAAGACACGACAAAACATGTCTTGTTTGTGAAAGGGTTAATAGTCTATGACACTACGCTATGATGCTAAAACGGTAAACGCTGAATATTATTTTTTGTTCCTGAAATTCATGAAACATACGTCAACCTTTTTGCAAACAAAAGTTGGTTGTAGCATGCTTGTCGAATAGAGAAAGCTTTTGAAATATTTAAGAAACAAATACATAGGGGCCTACGTATGTCAAAGATTTTGCAGACGACAATTCTTAGTAAATAAAATTTCTAAGATTTTGGAGGTAAAAAGCATTGTGTGTAATACAGAATTTCTTCATTTTCCAACATGTTTTCCAACGCCTTCATCTTGTAGGGACGTCAAAATGTGTAATTGTATGGGAATTATTAGATATTGTACATGTAGATATAAACCTCTAAATTGATTATATCGAATATGTATCTCGTTTATAAGCCATATAACTGAGTTCCAACGACAGATTCCTAAACCTTATTTAAAGCCTGATTGTTCTTTATTCATACAAAGAATTCCGCCCATCATTACATCGAACACAAATACTTCGAACATATTCGTGCGCCATCCGTAGCAACGAAAATTGGGCGACGATATACTCATGTCAATTTCCGGGTGTCATTCGTGACAACGGAAACTACTGACGTTGGATACCCTCGTCTATTTCCGTTGCCACGGATGACATCCGAAGCGTTCGGTACCTAATGATGGGTGGAATACCTTAACATTGTTGACTCACTTTTCCTAAGTTCATTGTGCGTTAATATTCCCACATAACAAGGACAAAACAATTAATATCATTTACCAAGTAAAGAAACAGTCCCTGTCATGACATTTAGGACAGACATGGATCCAGATTAGTCTATGTAGCAATTCACGATTGAGGGCATTAACCGTCGAAATATAAGTTGTAAACAGTTGAAAACGACGTTAAAAGATGTGTTATGGACAATTGTCTCAAACCATAAAGAAACTTGAGATCAAATTAACAAATAGTCATAAAAGGAAAGGGTCAATATGTTCCACATAACAAGGACAAAACAATTTAATAGAATCCGTCTAGGTAGAGATCAAATAAAAGGCTTTCTTGAACCATTTGCCTGGCTCCTTAGCGAGTCATGCACGCGATATTTCTCAGTACATGGGGATTGTTGTTGTTTGGACATAATATTGAAGGTTTAGTGCAAAACCATTGTAAAGAAAAGAACCTCAGTAAAATCTAAAGTAAAATTAGATTCCAACCAATCAGAGTGGCCGGGACAAATGTAGACAAATGTCTCGGCCACTCTGATTGGTTGGTGTGTACCTTTACTTGAGAACATCAATTTAGACACGTTGGTGAATACGGGCAGAGTACACAATATATGTAGGCATCTGTCAGTTTCTTTTTTCTTTCTTTTTTTTTTTTTTTTTTTTTTTTTTTTTGTCTATGTTTCCCAAAGGCAGTCTCTAATGGGGACGTCAAAACAAAAACATTGTTTGGTTAAAGGTCAATTCGCTGCTTTTCAACAAAAACCTCGTAACTGCAGCTTAAAACAAGCTGCAGTTACGAGGTTTTTGTTGAAAAGTGTCTCTAGTTTGAATGGATTTCTCAAACCATTTGCCTGGTTCCTTAGCGAGTCATGCACGCGATATTTCTCGGTACATAGGGATTGTTGTTGTTTGGACATAATATCGAAGTGTTAGTGCAAAGCAATTGTAGAGAAAAGAACATGAGAGCACACGTTTATGTGGGCCTCTAGAGAAATGCAAGTGAGAAAAGAAGAAAATACTGATGGTCAGTATTTTCTTTTTTTCTCTCTATGTTTTCCAAAGGCATTCTCTAATAGAGACGTCCAACCAAAAACATTGTTTGGTAAAGGTCAATTAGCCGCTTTTCAACAAAAACCTCGTAACTGCAGCTTAAAACAAGCTGCAGTTACGAGGTTTTTGTTGAAAAGTGACGAATAGTTTGAATGGATTTCTCAAACCATTTGCCTGGCTCCTTAGTGAGTCATGCACGCAATATTTCTCAGTATATAGGGATTGTTGTTGTTTGTCCGTAATATAGTTTTCATTGATTTCTAACATGTGACCTTTCACGATACAAGAGACCTTATGAGAAGTGTGAAAAGTGTCGATCCTAGTGTGTCTGCGCAGACTGAATAAGATCGAAACTTTTCACTCGTATGCTATTTTCTGGATCTAGATTGATTTTTCTATCTCGCGCTTTGTTCATTTTCATTTAAGGTGCATTTTAGCGTGACGGGTCACATATATTTTTTGTGGACATGTCCATATACTTTTCATGTATTTCTTTGTAAGAAATGATATGCCATATTGAAAAAGTGTACCTTTGAAAATCTTTCTAGGGAAAAAAACACTGACTCTTTCCAATAAATTTGGATATAAAATTAGTGTTAAACCTGCTTTTTGGACCAATGAAATGGCAGTATATTTCTTTTAATATTTTAGCACTTTATTTTGTGTAAACGAGCTGCCGGCTAGTTTATGTGATATGACGTCCATACATAGCCACACCCCGTCTCAAATAAATTACTAGCGAACACTATGTCAGATAGAGTATGTATGTTGTGCCTAATCTTAGTTTTTTGCCTTATTTCGAAATTGGGCATGCCTATTTTCGAAACTTGGCACGGAACTTTGCCTAATTTCGTAACTGGGCATCCATTTTCGAAATTATGATTCAGTAAGTTCCGTGTGTCATGCAGAACTATTTCTGTCGAGTTGTTCGCTGATTTATTGATAATTGAATCAAATAACGCCCGAAATGTTGATATTATTTACGGTTTACTGCGACAGTGTCATGCAGAACTATTTCTGTCGATTTATTCTCGTTTTTTCCTCGTCGATTTATTAGAAATGAATCGAACAACGACATAATGATTATTTTACGGTTTACTTTGATTTTTGATGCTTCCTACGTACTCGTTGCTGCCGCGGATCAAGGATTTCCGTGATGGGGTTAGAATTTACAGATTGAACGGCTCGTTTTCCAAGTATTACACAATTTTGACGGAATTTCTACATTGAAATAAAACAATCCGGCTGCAGAGACAGTGGCAGATCCAGAGGGGGTGCGGGAGTCAAACGAACCTCCTCTGAATCCTAATTATTTCAATTTCATGTAAAAATTCAGTCAGATTTTTGTAATAATAAGAGAACGAACAACCTTTTTGTAATTTCGAAACCCCTTACAGTGGCGGATCCAGAGGGGGTTCGGGGGGTTCAAACAAACCCCCCTCTGAAGCCTAATTCTTTCGTTTTCATGCAGAAATTCAGTCAAAATTGTATATTAATAGGAAAACGAACCCCCCTAATTGTAAATTCGAACCCCCCTTTCAGAAATCCTGGATCCGGCACTGCCTTACAAAGTCTGGATCTGCTGCTGAGAGGGATTTCCTTTGAACCTCGAAAACTCCCCCACCCATTGGATACGCCACTGCTTTGTAAACGTGTACACCAGAATGTAAAAACTTCATCTGTGGGTCCCAGTCGAAAACGAAAGTACAGTGCCATTCTCAAACGAAACCTGGCTCCTGGTGTATTGATGTTTATCCACAAAGAAATACGGCAACATTTTATCTGACTTTTCTGATAGAATTAGGTCACAGGATAAATGATGTCATCATGACGTTGCGAGGTCGTACTGTAAGCGGAAGCATGCGTACTTATTAGAATGATTATAATAGTATAAGATCCATTTCTCGCTCTGATTTTATTATCATTATTGTTCCAATGCATTTAAGCTGGGCATTAAATCATCAATTTACCAATCATTAATCTATCATAAATCATATTTAATTTCAAATGCAATATACACTTTTTGGTTATTTTTATCAATTTAAAAAGTGGGCCTTTTTGAACTGGGCCTTTTTGGTCATTCACACTAGGACTAGGCATTTCTGGTTACAGACCCTATACCCTTGCCGGCATGGTGGGACAAATTGTCTGGTTAAGTAGAGTCTGTCACATGTTCTGACCAGCATGAGGGAGGGATCGGTTGGTTTGGCTAGGTTGATTGCTTGTGCTGGCTGGCATTGTGGGAGGGGATCAATTAGTTTGTCTAGGTTGGTCGCTTGTTCTGGCGGGCATGGTGGGAAGGATCGGTTTGTTCGACTGAGTCGGTCGCTTGTTCTGGCCAGCATGGTGGGAAGGATTGGTTTCTGGCCAGCAGGGTGCGAAGGATCGGTTTGTTCGGCTGGGTCGGTTGCTTGTTCTGGTCATTATGGTTGGAAGGATTGGCTTGTTTGGCTGAGTTGGTCGCTGGTTCTGGCCAGCACGTTGGGAAGGATTGGCTTATTCAGCTTGGTCGGTCACTTGTTCTGGCCATCATGGTGGGATGGATCGGCTTATTTGGAAAGGTCAGTCGCTTGTTCTGGCCAGCATGGTGGGACAGATCGGCTTGTTCGGAAAGGTCGGTTGCTTGTTCTGGCCAGCACGGTGGGACGGACCGGCTTGTTCAGAAAGGTCAGTCGCTTGTTCTGGCCAGCATGGTTTGACGGATCGGCTTGTTCGGAAAGGTCGGCCGCTTGTTCTGGCCAGCACGGTGGCTAGGATCGGCTTGTTCAGAAAGGTCAGTCGCTTGTTCTGGCCAGCACGGTGGGACAGACTGGCTTGTTTGGAAAGGTCGGTCGCTTGTTCTGGCCAGCACGGTGGGACGGACCGGCTTGTTCGGAAAGGTCGGTCGCTTCTTCTGGCCAGCACGGTGGGACGGATCGGCTTGTTCGGAAAGGTCGGTCGCTTTTTCTGGCCAGCACGGTGGGACGGACCGGCTTGTTTGAAAAGGTCGGTCGCTGGTTCTGGCCAGCATGGTAGGACGAACCGGCTTGCTCGGAAAGGTCGGTCGCTTGTTCTGGCCAGCATAGTGGGACGGATCGGCTTGTTCGGAACGGTCGGCCGCTTTTTCTGGCAATCACGGTGGGACGGACCGGCTTGTTTGGAAAGGTCGGTCACTGGTTCTGGCCAGCATGGTGGGACAGATCGGCTTGTTCGGAAAGGTCCGTCGCTTGTTCTGGCCAGCACGGTGGGACGGACCGGCTTGTTCGGAAAGGTCAGTCGCTTGTTCTGGCCAGCATGGTTTGACGGATCGGCTTGTTCGGAAAGGTCGGTCGCTTGTTCTGGCCAGCACGGTGGCTAGGATCTGCTTGTTCGGAAAGGTCCGTCGCTTGTTCTGGCCAGCACGGTGGGACGGACCTGCATGTTCGGAAAGGTCAGTCGCTTGTTCTGGCCAGCATGGTGGGACGGATCGGCTTGTTCGGAAAGGTCGGTCGCTTGTTCTTGCCAGCAGGGTGGGAAGGATCGGCTTGTTTGGAAAGGTCGGTCGCTTGTTCTGGCCAGTACGGTGGGACAGACTGGCTTGTTCGGAAAGGTCAGTTGCTTGTTCTGGCCAGCACGGTGGGACGGACCGGCTTGTTCGGAAAGGTCGGTCGCTTGTTCTTGCCAGCAGGGTGGGAAGGATCGGCTTGTTCAGAAAGGTCGGTCGCTTGTTCTGGCCGGCACAGTGGGACTGACTGGCTTGTTTGGAAAGGTCGGTCGCTTCTTCTGGCCAGCACGGTGGGACGAACCGGCTTGTTCGGAAAGGTCGGTCGCTTTTTCTGGCCATCACGGTGGGACGGACCGGCTTGTTCGGTAAGGTCGGTCGCTGGTTCTTGCCAGCATGATGGGACAAACCGGCTTGTTCGGAAAGGTCGGTCGCTTGTTCTGGCCAGCATAGTGGGACGGACCGGCTTGTTCGGAAAGATCGGTCGCTTTTTCTGGCCATCACGGTGGGACGGACCGCTTGTTTGGAAAGGTCGGTCGCTGGTTCTTGCCAGCATGGTGGGACGGATCGGCTTGTTCGGAAAGGTCCGTCGCTTATTCTGGCCAGCACGGTGGGACGGACCGGCTTGTTCGGAAAGGTCAGTCGCTTGTTCTGGCCAGCACAGTGGGACGGATCGGCTTGTTTGGAAAGGTCGGTCGCTTGTTCTGGCCAGCACAATGGGAAGGATTGGCTTGTTCGGCTGAGTTGGTCGCTTGTTCTGGCCATCATGGTGGGGCGGATCGGCTTGTTCGGAAAGGTCGGTCGCTTGTTCTGGCAAGCACGGTTTGACGGATCGGCTTGTTCGGAAAGGTCGGTCGCTTGTTCTGGCCAGCATGGTGGGACGGACCGGCTTGTTCAGAAAGGTCGGTCGCTGATTCTGGCCAGCACGGTGGGAAGAATCCGCTTGTTAGGCTGAGTTTGTTGCTAGTTCTGGCCAGCATGGTGGGAAGGATTGGCTTGTTCGGCTGGGTCGGTCACTAGTTCTGGCTAGCATTGTAGGGAGGAGCGGCTTGTTCGGCTGTTTTGACAGCCCTTAAAGATACAGTTTGGCCTCTACAGCTTATTGAACAGGGAAAAATGCAGGGAAAAATGCTGAATATGGTATTTTTCACAGAAAGGGCTTCCCCTGTTTAAATGGTTTTACAATCAGCTCAGTATTTTAAGTTAGTTATCTTGAAAGTCTAAATGAAATGAGAATATATCAAATATATTAACATAAGTATGCAGATCTATGGAAGATCACATATATTTAGCATATGAAAAGCTTCATAATGAATATTGTTTGCTTTAAAAGAACCATTTCTAAAATGCCGATTTTTAACTCAGTGAAACCATTTTAATTTCGGTGGTTAGAAAGCCCAAAGCAATGGATCTAATTCAGGCGCCGAAAAAATGTGGAACTTCAACTTAAATAAATGGAATCGAGTGTTGATATGATTTTAATGGCAATATTATCTATTATTTTGATGTACTGCTGAACGTGTTAACAAATTGATAAAAGCAGAGACATAATTATAATATAATGTTTATCTATATCTCTGATAAAAGATAAGGTACGAAATGCTTAGGGTACGAATCAACTTCCGCGTAAACGGAAGAAGAATGTTCCGTATGTTCTGTTCGGTACGGAACTTTAGCTGTTCGGTACCGAACTTTTATTGGAATAAAAAGTGCTTAAAATGATTTTGTAAGTGCAAACTGTGATACCTCCCTAAAAAGGGATATTTCGAAGATGAGTTCTGCACAGAAAATGGCCCGATATACCTTAAAATAATTATAAATAAGGTATTTCGCCGAGTTTCGAAATTAGGCAAATGAGTTCTGCAGGGATTTGCCGAATTTCGAAAATAGGCAAAAACGAAAATCGGCACAATATGTACAGTAGATTTTACGCGATATAAACATTCAATGCGCTGAGCTCATGTGGATTTTTATTTCGAGTAGCATCTACTATTATAGCCTCTATCTAATGCTTCTCGAACAAAGGATGGGTTGCAACAAGGGCTCAAAATTGCTTGAAATAAATAGATTTTCTTTGAATTCTGTGAATTGATAGGATTACATAATATCTTTAACTGGTATGTGTAAAAAATCTGATGATGGCTTATTTTTGGAGATACTCACTAACAAAGCGGGTGGGGTAAATTGACATGAGAAGCAAATTTTTACTTTGAAGTTATATAACTTTTTCTGTGTATATCAGATCGAATTGAAATTTTGCATGTGTTTTTAATGTATTAGGGACAGACGATTGTTGGAATCATTAATCATGTATATTACTTTGTTGATTTTCTGTATTCGTGTTTCTGTCAATCTTAGAATTTGCTTATTTTTGATGTACTAACTTTACGAAACTATCTCTACGGCTTTTATTTTTGTATGGATTGACATTATATTTTGTGAACATGATCCAATATGATGTAACTAAATATGAAAAAACATTGGGTTAAATCCATTGCATAGAACCAAAGTTACTTGACCTTTACCTTCAAAGGTTATTTTGAAATATTAAGTTTTAAGATTTTGAGCTTAAATTTATCTTGAAATTTGGTATATGAAGCAAATTTTAAACAAATAAACTTATTTTCATTATATCCTAGTTGTAAATACTTAGTTCAGTGGAAAATTCATGATTGATACTGACTTTTACGCACATGATTACAGGGATTTTGAAGGGGCAAGTGGACAATTTCCTTTTCAATAGTCATTTTTGTTCTGTATGTCACGGCCAAGGTCTACTGTGAAATTAGCATAGAACTAACTTAGAACAGCAAGAATATTATACCCGTGACTTTATTCAAATGAAATATACTTTATAAGCCCATTTTATATATCAAGATATAGCTGAAAATTATAAAAAGTGACTTTTTAGAATGACCTTTCAAAGTCAAGGTCAAAAAAACTTTTGTTCTGTGCAATGGATTTTATCCAAAGTTAAAACATATTTCGTTAATTTACATAAGATCATGTTCACAAAAAATCATGTCAATTCATACAGAAGTAAAGACTGTAGAGATAGTTTCGTAAAGTTAGTACATCAAAAATAAGCAAAATCTGAGATTGACAGAAAGACGAATAGAAAATCAATAAACAAATAATTATACATGATTAATGATTCCAACAATCGTCTGTCCCTAATACATTAAAAACACATGCAAAATTTCAATTCGATCTGATATACACAGAAAAAGTTATATAACTTCAAAGTAAAAATTTGCTTCTCATGTCAATTTACCCTTCCCACTTTGTTAGCCATTACCTCCAAAAATAAGCCATCATCAGATTTTTTACACATACAAATTAAAGATATTATGTAACCCT
This sequence comes from Fragum sueziense, assembly GCA_963680895.1. Taxonomy (NCBI): domain Eukaryota; kingdom Metazoa; phylum Mollusca; class Bivalvia; order Cardiida; family Cardiidae; genus Fragum; species Fragum sueziense. Next base: position 34,245,297 of record OY804598.1, on the reverse strand, counting down.
ATCAATTCACAGAATTTAAAGAAAATCTATTTTTTGAACCCTTGTTGCAACCCATCCTTTTCCGACATCTTAACAATCACTGTCCAAGTTCCTGTTCGAAAAGGATAATAAACAACAAAGATGTATTTTTGTGCTATTTCATTAAGGTATATCTAAAGTTAATATAATATGTTCGCGAAATAACATAGTTGCACGCTGATTTCATCGAGGTTATCTGATATGATGTAATCGGCATTTCAGAAATTCCTACAAATGTTGAAAAAAGTGTTAATTTTTTTACTTGAACAAATGTTAATCACTTTCCCCAACGGTGACATTTAGAATAGTCCAATATACGACATAATTATTATGTGTATGCCCCATGTTACTGCAAGGAAATGTTGAGTGAGATCGAAAAATTGCTTATCATCAGCACATCGTTGGTCACGTTCAAAAATGTCGTAACTACAGCTTATTTAAGCTGTAGTAACGACCTTTTCGAATGTTACCGACGATATTTTTTTCTCTCAATATTTCCCAAACTAGATCTATTTTTACTGAGTGCGTCAAAAAAGTCTTGTTTGAAAAAGAACTGTAAAGAATGTTCTTATCGTTTCCCAGGATACAGATATTTATGTCTTACGGAATCTTCAAAGAGCTGCAGAATTAATTAGCTTGAGTGAAAATATTTTCCTTATCAGTTTTGTGTATTCTAATTTCATTGATTTTTGTTGTCTTAACATTCAACCAAATGACCTATGGGTTGTGCGACTTTGTAAAGGCTATTTTTTTCCAAAAAATACATGATTCTAGTGTTCATGAGAGAAAAGAAGTTGGAATACAATGAAGGAAAAATATCCATTACAAGAACTTTTCTCTTTTCTTCAAAAACCTTGTCGTAAGCTGTTTTGGGAGAAAGACGACGATTTGACCTTTTTATCTGAATAGTTTCCCTATGTAATCGAAAATAAGTTTTGACCACGTTTAATTTCCCTAATGAATTTGGAATGGTCTACTGTAATGTTGTTATGGGCCAATGAAATGTTTTAAAAGTGGATATAGAAAAGAACAAAAGTATGTTCACTTTTCTCTTTTAACGTTTCCAAATGGGACATATTTTAGTTCCGTTATGAGACCTCTTACAGACGACAAACTGGATGCTATTGCAAAGAAAATATTGAGGAAAAAGGGGAAATGCTGCTTATCAACATTTCTCCTTTTGACTCAACGTTTTCCCGAACTGTTTCTTCTAAGCAAGTCAAAAGCAAGTCAAAAGCAAGACTTGTTTGGGAAAGGATTAGCATAAAAAATGGAAAGTGTTATAATGTTTATGTAATCAAACAGTTTGTATGCCAGGCTTTATCTTTTGAATCGCTTTAACAGTTGCCAATATCTCGTGTTAAATCATAGACTAAAGAAAAATAAATTCACTTACGCCAAATAATACTGTCTGATAAAAATGAACGAAACAAAACAAATGGAAACAGAAGTTGTAATTGAATTCATATACTCGTGAAGTGTGCTTATAATGACACTGCATCTTTGGAATCTAATTCTATTTGGATGAAAAAAAAATGAAAAGATGTTCATATGGTCTTTGAGACCAACATGGATCCAGATAAGCCAGGGTATAAACACACAGTCTGACGAAGACCCTTTTGTTCTCTAAAAGTTTCGTCATTATCTGCAACAACTAGTATTTTTTAATTGTTCATCAAACCCTATGTTATGGGTACCCATTAGAAACTTCCCTTCGAGATGATTCAAATGAGTACCCACATCAAAGGGTGTGGATAAGAAAAGAAATAAATTTCCTTCGCCTGTTGTGTCACTTGATTCAAACCCGTGTTTTAGCTAGACACACTAGCCTCAAGTTAATAAACTCGCTAGCCTCCCAAATTATGTGCTATTGACTTCTGACCCCAATTTCTCGCATAACAGCGATTAATCAGCGGCGGTCAGTAGATAATAATAATAATAATAATAATAATAATAATAATAATAATAATAATAATAATAATAATAATAATAATAATAATAATAATAATAATAATCTAGTTGTCATTTGGGAATAAGAAAGTGACAATAATTATTGTTTATATCTAACGTTCATTCTAAACAATCGGTATATTTTCCTGTGCTTTCAGATAAGATAAGAGAGGTAGTGACTTTTCAAAATGAAATATTTCACAAAATATTCATCAAACCCTATGTTATGGGTACCCATTTGAATCGTCTCGTTGAGACGATTCAAATGGATACCCACACCATAGGGTTTGGATCTGAAAAAAAATCCTTCGCCTGTTGTCCAATGTGATTCAAAGTCGTGTTCTAGCAACACAAGCCTCAAGTGAGGTCACCCTAGTGCGATAAACTCGCTAGCCTCCCAAATTGTGAGCTGTTAGCTTCTGACCCCAATTTCTCGCATAACAGCGATTAGTCAGTACAAAGACAATAATAATAATCTAGTTGTCGGTTGGAAATAAGAAAGTACCATGATTATTGTTTATATTTAACGTTCATTCGTAACAATCGATATGTTTTCCAGGGTTTTGTAAAAACGGGGCATTAACTTTCTATTTTTAAAGTGAAGTCACCCTATGTTGAACTCGCTAGCCTCCAAAATAAAGTGCTATTGACTTCTGACCCCAATTTCTCGTATAACAGCGATTAATAAGCGGCGGTCAGTACAAAGACAATAATAATATTCTGGTTGTCAGTTGGAAATAAGAAAGTACCAATGATTATTTTTTATACGAGGGCTGTCCTAAAAGTTTCGGGACAAGTGCCATAACTTTTTTATATATTAATATGTCCCATTAATTTTCGCACCACTGATAGCTGCAATATAATTCTATTGAATGATAGTCTTATTTTAATATCGGTACATAGATGCACGAGAAAGCGTCTCCATAGTAACGTCAGGTAGGCGTGAGCGGGGCCTCTGCCTGTCAAGAACGTAAGACATACCTTTTTAATAGTCTGTAATGCTCAAATCTTCTCGAAATACTCTCCCCCGTGTTGGACGCATTTGTGGTGTCGTTCTACCCATTATTTGAAGCAGTTTTTGAAGTCTCCGGTCGGTATTTTGCGAATGCTCTCCCTGACAACGACCGGCAGATCATCGACGTCGTCGAAGCGACGTCCCCGCAAATTACGCTTGATAGTGGGGAAGAGCCAAAAATCGCAGGGCGCGAGGTCTAGGGAGTATGGGGGGGGGGGTGACCAACGGTGCAGATTTTTTGTCATATAGACTGACCCAGGTCTCATCCGCCGTAATAATGGAATCCAAGAACCTTTCGCCGCGTTCCCTGTACTGCTTTATGAAAGCCGTGCTGTCGGCGACTCGCTGCAGCTTTTGCTGGCTTGACAACATACGCGGGACCCATCTGGCACATACTTTTACCATACCAAGCTCCTGTCTAATGATCCTATGAATGTAGGAGGATACAAGTCCAGTTTTCAAAGCAATGTCACGTACACTTAATCTCCTGCCAGATCTCAATAATGCTTCAATTTCGAGTGCGTTACCTGACAGTACACTGGGCCGCCCTATCCTAGGAAGATCGGTAGGTTGGCGTGTAGGATCGTCTTTGAAGGTGTTATACCACTCATAAATGCGTGTTCTTGACATTGCTGCTGCTCCTTAGGTAGATTGTATCATCGAAAGTGTCTGTGATCTACTTTTCTCCATCAAAACACAAAATTTTACTGAATATCGCTGTTCCGGGTTCATTTCGCACTGAATTCACGCCTGTGTTTTCAAAGACGTCACTTGTTTTCACCGTAAGTACAGGAAATGACGTCGTTAACGTCGTACACGTTCGCGCCATAATTTATTGCGACGTCAAATACGTATAGAGGCGTTAATTGCCATACTAATTGGTGTGTAATAATTCCTATTGCGCGGCGACGTCAAGGTGCCCCGCTCACGCCTACCTGACGTTACTATGGAGACGCTTTCTCGTGCAACTATGTACCGATATTAAAATGAGACTATCATTCAATAGAATAATATTGCAGCTATCAGTCGTGCGAAACTTAATGGGAAATATTCATGAATAAAAAAGTTATGGCACTTGTCCCGAATCTTTTAGGACAGCCCTCGTATCTAACGTTCATTCGAAACAATCGCTATATTTTCCAGGGCTTTGTTAAAACGGGCATTAACTTTCTATTTTTCAAGTGAAGTCAGCCTAGGTTAAACTCGATAGTCTCCTAAATTGTGTGCTATTGACTTCTAACCCCAATTTCTCGCATAACAGCGATTAATCAGTGGCGGTCAGTACAAATAAAGACAATAATAATAATCTAGTTGTCAGTTGGGAATAAGAAAGCACCCATGATTATTGTTTATTTCTAACCCTCATTTTAAACAAATGGACCACGTAATTCCCAGCCGTATTCAAGCCACACTAGCCTAAACAGGGTGGCTAATCACGTGATACACATGTGGTAATCTCACACTGTTTGTTTACATATTCCTTACGATAGAGGGTATGTTTTGTTCTTTTCCCGTGGTGTTTGGCCGAGTTTAGAAATGACGTATAGTGCAGAGTACCCAGGTGACAAATCTCTTCATTATAACACTGCACTTTCAAGGTTGGGGTGTGCAATTTTCTTGAAATTCGCAAAAGAGTTTTCATTTGTTGTATGGTTGGAGTCACACTTTTATGTATCCAAGCTGGTTTTGAGTCATTTCATTGTTTCAAAACATTCTAAAGCATGCGTATAATAGTAATAATTTGTCAAAAATAATACAGGTATAATGATTGTTATATATTAAATGCGGCGGAGTTGAGATCGGTAGAAAAACTGGAGAAAAAAAGCCAGAGATAGGCGTCACACGGTATGACCAACACTGATAGGAATCACACTTGTTTAAGTAATGGACTGGCCTCATTACGCAAACACCTTATCAACACCAACCTATGTATACTGCTGATATTAGAAACAGGAAGAGTCGTCTGACATGGATGTGTTAGATGGTGTAATTACTAAATAATGACCAAAATTTTATTTCAATTCCGGTTGGTTTATGAAAGAATATCTTGATAAGGGAGATTATACATTAAATTTTGTCACAGTGGTCATTTTTGAGGTGGCTATTCGAGTAATACGCGTCAGTCAATAAAATACCTGAAAACATAAAATGCCGGAAACAATAAAAATACTATAAACGACATAGAAATACCAAATAGCAGTATAGAAAGATCAATGAATGGTTACGCTTTTATATGTGCACCTTAGCATGAAGTACTCAAGGTGAGCTATTGTGGTTGCTTTTTGTCCATCGTCCGTCCGTCTGTCTGTTCACAATTAGACGTTTGCACTATATAGCATCCACTGAAAAAGTAAGTCATCCGAAATCTTATGGTAACCAACATTTTGTGTAATTTTTATCATGATTGATGAATAAATGTAGATGCTAGAGTGTATAAACAATGTCAAGCTGTTTTTGAGGTTCAAGGGCAGATATTGATAATTCAAGACTTTCATCTTTTGTATCTTTTGAAATTTTCATCAAGAACCCAGGGCAAGTAATCCAGAATCTATGGAAGCCATTTTGAAAATTATGATACCGGTATTACAAATTGTGGTAATTTATAAATTTTCATTCACCACAAGAAAGATGAATTAAATGAAATGAGAAATAAGAGTATGTTCTATTTTTTTTTTTTTTTTTTTTTTTTTTTTGTAAATTTAGTCCTTCTAAAAATCATAACCCTGTTTATTTGCATTTTCTTCTATACATGGCCTCCAATTGAATAAACGCCAATATGTATTCGAAGTGTATGCAATATGTAGACCCCTATTTTCTGCATCGCTAGTTTTGAAATTATGAATTGTTAGTAAAACTGTATAAGAGATCGATTAACACATGATGACGTAGCGGGTGAGTTACCCCACCCATTTTGATTTAATATATCTTCAAAACCAAGGCTCTGTTCAAGTTGATATACTCACTGTCATAAAAAAGTAGCCCCTTTTTTATTAACCATAATTTTGACAGTTCTTAATGTCTTTCTAATTTGACACATGCATATGCATTCCCAATGATTCTTTTTCACACATCAATAGTTAAATGCTTTAAACATGCCCGGAAACATGTCAAGTTGTAATATGGGTTCAAAACAGTATTTTGGGATATTAAGTTCAATTTAGTTTACTTACAGCTGTCATTTTCTGCATAAGTTGATGCTGTTGAAACACAAACAAAAGTCCTATTTAAATTTTACAGTCAATTATTCCATTGAAATGATAGAGGTCTATGAAAATTTAGCAATATCAGTGTAGAATGTCTCAATATTAAATGTTTGATAATAACCGGAAGTGGTTGGTTGGTAAAGTAAAGGAAAAAATTTCTTTATTTGGAATTTTCTAAAGACCAAATAGAAACAAAAATTCAGCGAATAGATCATTTGAGAGGAATTTGGGGGTTGGTTTGGCTAAAACTGGAAACTGCCATTTTGCAAGGGTCTTGGGTGTAATTAAAATTACTTATCAGTATCTAATCATTTCGAATAAAACAGTATCTAAACAATATCCTTACTTATTTTTGGCCCGTTTCAGGCCCTATATATGGCTGTGAATTTCAGTAATTTGTTCCGTATCAGTTACGGATTTCCTGGAACTACCACCAAGCTACCATAGCTAAAGGGGTAATTCGACTGTTTTCGATACTTTCAGGGAAGCATTTTTACTGGCCATGCTTCAATATTTTGTATTTATTTCGGTACGTTTATGAATAATCCTAAAATTGCCGACCCTTTGCATTAGACACGTGGCTACTTTCTTATGACGCGGAGTATATTTTACCTGCATAAGGTCAATATGTTAGTGGCGAAAATGAAAAAAATCGAGCTGGTCCTCGGACAAAGCCTAATTGACACTCATCCTTTGCCAAAAATATTGAACTTATGGTGTTTCTAACAAGACTTGTGTTTTTATTGTTCATTTATTCAAAGATAGATTTATTCATTATCTTGCCAAATATTTCTAGTTTATTTGTGTAATGTATTTATTGTTTCAAATACCTGTACATACTTTAGTGTTGAAATATTTTATAATAGATCCACTAACCACGAGTTGTAATATATAAAAACTTATTACAGGTAACTGCTTCAAATCTCAGTTTCCAGTGTGACTACTATCATACAGTGTGATTCTTATCATTTGTCTCCGAGATCTTTTTTCTCTCGAAAACGAAACTTGACCGATCTCTTTGTGTGAAAAACTGCCTTCTTTTAACAAAATGCATTCATTATACTGCAAAACTCAGACTTAGACTCAGTAAATTCACTGGAAAGCTTCCCTTTGAATATCACAAGCCAAAAGTGTGATTTCTACCATAGAACTCAAATACACATTTGAAGGATTTTTCACGAAACCTATGCATATTTTATCAATAATTTAAAACAGAGACTGAAGCGCACTAAATTGCGGGTACTCTGCACTATATGTCATTTCTAAACTCGGCCAAACACCACGGGAAAAGAACAAAACATACCTCTATCGTAAGGAATATGTAAACAAACAGTGTGAGATTACCACATGTGTATCACGTGATTAGCCACCTTGCTAAAGGGAAGTCAGAATATGTTTAACTCGCCAGCCTCCCAAATTGTGAGCTGTTGGCTTCTGACCCCAATTTCTCGCATAACAGCGATTAATCAGCGGCGGTCAGTACACAGACAATAATAATAATCTATATAGTTGTCAGTTTGGAATAAGAAAGTACTATTGTCCACCAAAATTAACCCGGGACAACTTAAATTTCGTGTGCAAAGTCCGTTAATGGAGCGTCTAAACAAAACACTGCCGAAATGGGGTCATTACATATGCAGATGTCCCGGGTTAATCTTGCTGCACTATAACAATTATTGTATATATCTAGCCCTCATTTAAAACAAATGGACCACGTGATACCCAGCCGTATTTAAGCCACACTAGCCTCAAGTGGAGTCAGCCTAGGTTAAACTCTTTAGCCTCCCAAATTGAGAGCTGTCGGCTTCTAACCACAATTTCTCGCATAACAGCGATTAATCAGCGGCAGTCAGTACAAAGACAATAATAATAATCTAGTTGTCAGTTGAGAATAAGAAAGTACCAATGATTATTGTTTATATCTAACGGTCATTCGAAACAAACGGTATACTTTCCAGGACTTTGTAAAAACGGGGCATTGACTTTCTTGTCACACTAGCCTTAAGTGAAGTCAGTCTAGGGTGAACTCTCTAGCCTCTAATAATTATGTGTTGTTGGCTTCTGACCCCAATTTCTCGCATAACAGAGATTTACCCTTTCCCAAACAAGGCCTGCTTCTAACTTCCTTAAAAGATTAGGTTTTGGAAAACATTGAGACAAAAGAAGAAAATGCTGATAATCAGCATTTTCTCCTTTTGCCTCAATATTGTCAGTACTATTTTAGGCACAAATTCTTTCTTTAATAACACCCACAGAGTCGTCTACAGCATCACTTTTATTTGATCGGTTCAAATGTTTGCCATTTGGGAAAGGGTTTATCAGCGGCGGTCAGTACAAAGATAATAATAATAATCCAGTTGACATTTGGGAATAAGAAAGTATCAATAATTATTGTTTATATCTAGCCTTCATTCAAAACAAATGGACCACGTGATTCCCAGCCGTATTTAAGCCACACTATAGTTCGTCCAAAATGTGTGGCAGATGTTTACATATTGTTTTCTTAAATTATATCGTTATTAACCCGATTTGTTATGTATCAATGATATATACATTGTCTTAAACAGGTAATTTATCTCATAACTCGAATAAAATAGCCTAACATCCTTTTGTAAATGAAATAGCCTATTGTTTATCTGCCACTCTTTTTGGACGATCTATAGCATCAAGTGAAGTCAGTCTAGGTTAAATACACTAGCCTCCCAAATTGTGTGCTGTTGGCTTCTGACCCCAATTTCTAGCATAACAGCGATTAATCAGCGGCGGTCAGTGCAAAGACAATAATAATAATAATCTAGTTGTAAGTTGGGAATAAGAAAGTATCAATAATTATTGTTTATATCTAACGTTCAGTCGAAACAAGGGGTATTTTTCACGGCTTTCAGAGCTACAGATAAGAGATGAGGTTGTTACTTTTCCAAAAGCAGTATGTTTTAATTGTTCATCAAACCCTATGCTATGGGTACCCATTGTAAACGTCTCTTCGAGATGATTCAAATGAGTACCCACATCAAAGGGTGTGGATAAGAAAAGAAATAAATTTCCTTCGCCTGTTGTGTCACTTGATTCAAACTCGTGTTTTAGCTAGACACACTAGCCTCAAGTGAGTAAACTCGCTAGCCTACCAAATTATGTGTTGTTGGCTCCTGACCCTAATTTTTCGCATAACAGCGATTAATCAGCGGCAGTCAGTACAAAGACAAAAATAATAATCCAGTTGTCAGTTTGAAATAAGAAAGTATCAATTATTATTGTTTATATCTAACGTTCATTTGAAACAATCGGTATATTTTCCACGGCGTTTAGAGCTACAAATAAGCGGGGATGGTAGCTTATCCAAATTTCTTTAATTGTTCACCAAATCCTATGTTATGGGTACCCTTTAGAATCGTCTCTTCGTGACGATTCAAATGAGTACCCACACCATGGGGTTTGGATAAGAAAAAAATCTTCGCCTGTTGTGTCACATGATTCAAAGCCGTGTTTAGTCCAAAATAGCCTCAAGTGAAATCAGACTACCAGGGTTTTTTAGTAACTCGCTAGCCTCCCAAATTGTGTCTTGTTGGCTTCTGATCCCAATTTCTCGCATAACAGCGATTAATCAACGGCGGCCAGTACAAAGACAATAATAAAGATGTAGTTGTTAGTTGGGAATAATCATCTAGTTGTCAGTTTGGAATAAGAAAGTACTAATAATTATTGTTTATATCTAACGTCCATTCGAAGTAATCGGTATATTTTCCAGGACTTTGTAAAAACGGGGCATTGACTTTCTAGTCACACTAGCTTCAAGTGAAGTCACCCTATGGTTAACGTGCATACTAGCCTCCCAAATTGTGTGCTGTTTGCTTCTGACCCCACTTTCTCGCATAACAACGATTAATCAGCGGCGGTCAGTACAGAAACAATACTAATCTAGTTGTCAGTTGGGAATAAAAAAACACTAATAATTATTGTTTATATCTAACGTTTATTCGAAACAATCGCTATATTTTCCAGGACTTTGTAAAGAGTCACTGTGTGGTGATTGGTGGTAAGTGGTAAAGCCACTCAAGTGAAATCAGACTAAGAGGGTTAACTAGCTAGCCTCCTAAATTGTGTGCTGTTAGCCTCTGACCCCAATTTCTCGCATAACAGCGGCGGTCAGTACAAAGACAATAATAATAATCAAGTTGTCAGTTGGGAATAAGAAAGCACTAATTATTATTGTTTATATCTAATGTTCATTGGAAACAATCGCTATATTTTCCAGGGCTATTAGAGTTACAAATAAGCGGGGGTGATGGCTTTTCTAAAAGCAATATTTCTTTAATTATTTACCAAACCGTATGTTATGGGTACCCATTAGAATCGTCTCTTCGAGACGATTCAAATGAGTACCCACATCATAGGGTTTGGATCTGAAAAAATGAAATAAAATTCCTTCGTCTGTTGTGTCACATGATTCAAAGCCCACACTAGTCTCAATTGAAATCGGCCTAGGAAGACCTCGCTAGCCTCTAAAATTATGTGCTGTTAGTTTCTGACCCAAATTTCTCGCATAACAACGATTAATTAGAGGCGGTCAGTATAAAGATAATAATAATCCAGTTGTCAGTTGGGAATAAGACAGCACTAATAATTATTGTTTATATATCTAACGTTCATCCGAAACAATCGATATATTTTCCAGGGCTTTATCAAAAACAGGGCGTTAACTTTCTATTTTTCAAGTGAAGTCAGACTAGGGTGATCTCTCTAGCCTCGCAAATTGTTTGATGTCGGCTTCTGACCCCAATTTCTCGCATAACAGCGATTAATCAGCGGTGGTCAGTACAAAGACAATAATAATAATCTGGTTGTCAGTTGGGAATAAGAAAGTACTAATGATTGTTTATATCTAATGTTCGTTCGAAACAATCGGTATATTTTCCAGGGTTTTCAAAGCTACAGATAAGTGTGGATGATGTTTTGTTCCAAATTCAATATTTCTGTAATTGTTCACCAAACCCTATGTTGTGGGTACCCATTAGAATCGTCTCAATGAGACGATTCAAATGGGTACCCACACCATAGGGTTTGGATCTGAAAAAAATAGAATTCCTTCGTCTGTTGTGTCACGTGATTCAAAACCGTGTGTTAGCCACACTAGCTTCAAGTGAAGTCAGCCTAGAATGACCTCGCTAGCCTCCCAAATTGTGTGTTGTTAGCTTCTGACCCCAATTTCTCGCATAACAGCGATAAATCAGCGGCGGCCAGTACAAAGACAATAATAATAATCTAGTTGTTAGTTGGGAATAAGAAAGTACCAATAATTATTGTTTATATCTAGCCCTCATTCAAAACAAATGGACCACGTGATTCCCAGCCGTATTTAAGCCACACTAGCCTCAAGTGAAGTCAGCCTAGTGGGATGACCACGCTAGCCTCCCAAGTTATGTGTTGTTGGCCTCTAACCCCAATTTCTCGCATAACAGCGATTAATCAGCGATGGTCAGTACAAAGACAATAATAATAATCTGGTTGTCAGTTGGGAATAAGAAAGTATCAATAATTATTGTTAATATCTAACGCTCATTCAAAACAAATGGACCACGTGATTCCCAGCCGTATTCAAGCCACACTAGCCTCAAGTGAAATCAGACTAACATGGTTAATTCGCTAGCCTCCAAAATTATGTGCTATTGGCTTCTGATCCCAATTTCTCGCATAACAGCGATTAATCAGCGGTGGTCAGTACAAAGACAATAATAATCTAGTTGTCATTTGGGAATAAGAAAGTATCAATAATTATTATTTATATCTAACAGCCATTCGAAACAATCGCTATATTTTCCATGGCTTTGTAAATTACGGGACATTGACTTTCTAAATGATTTGACCTGGTCCTAAACAAGACCTACTTTTGTCGTCCCTTGTATAAATATTTCAGGAAAGCTCTGAGAGAAAAGACGACATTGCTGGTAATGTATGTTATGTCAAACTCATATTCTACAGGTGAAAACATTTATTTTGCTGACTGTATCCCATGTAAAACCAGGTCTAACGTTTTGCCGAATTATTGGAAAGAGTTCACCTTTTCCCAAACTAGACATGGTTTTGGCGCCCCTCACAGAAAAGGCTTGGGGAAATATCTAGACAAAAGAGGAAAATTCTGAAAATCAGTATTTTCCTCTTTTGCCTCAATATTTTCCACGCTATATTAATATTATGGACCAATTCAATCTATATTCACACCTATTTCATTCTCGGTAGCAGCCTTCGAATTAGAACACATTTAATTTTTGCCGTTTGGAACCTTTTAAATAAGTTCTTAAATTAGCTTTTAAATTCGTTAAATAAGTTCTTTAATAGTGGTACCTACCAATGAATAAACTAAAGTACCTATTATAGGATAGCTATATACAGGGTGTCCCATAATATGTGTTACTATTTCAAACATCTATAAAATTAAAAAATGTTGTCATCGAGTAAAATCAATTACAGGTGTGTGAAGGGGACATGATAAAGTTTTGTTTGATATATGGAACATCTATAATTTCCTTTTAGAATTTGTTCTATATCACGTTTTATGAAATATGTTTTTTTTTTTAAATTTTTTTTGCCAAGTGACGTCAATGACGTCATTTTTAATTTGACAAAATTTCTTTTCAATGTTAAGATGCTCAAACTGATCGTTTTAATGTTGTCTTCCATGACTATTTATATCTTAAATAGATGCATTAGATATTTTAGCATCATTAAAATTTGAAGGGGTAACATGAATCACAAAGTTCGCAATGGGGGAAATTCTTGCTTCACATAATCTTTGGATGATGGCAAATGGTGCTTGGAAAGGGGGCATTTTTGCAGAGACAAACAATTGCACAGGGCAATTACATCTAGTGAAAATTAAGATTCCTATTCCTGCACAAGAGACTTTTGCAAGGGGTGTCATAAAAGGGGAAAATTCAAAGTTTATCTCTTAAAAAATCCAAACATTTCACACCATCAATGATGCAGTAGTAAACATTACCGATGAATTATGAATTAGAAAGAACTATAGAGGAAGGGCTACCTATAACTTTTCTTATCATTTCAAACTCAAAATTGTGTCATTAATTTTAAAAGTAGTAAGACGTTCAAAATATCATAAAAGTGATAGAATATCAAGAAACACAAATTATTTAATCAGTACAGAATGTGAGAAAGAAACATTGTATTTTTTAAAGGTGACGTCAATGACGTTTTTTGACAAATAAGTTAAAGAATGGTAAATCTCAAAAAGTGTGTTGTTGAATTACATTCGGAAAGTGAATATGGATGTTCTATATATCAAACAAAACTTTATTATGTCCCCTTCATACCTATGTAACTGATTTTACTCGATGACATCATTTGTCAATTTTATAGATGTTTAAAATTGTAACACATATTATGGGACACCCTGTACTATATACTCTGGCTGTCCCCATATCATTCTGATCCCTTATAAACAAGTATGGACCTCTTTAATAGACGTCCTATTAAAACTCGAGAAAGTATCACTGTCAGAAGAATGAGGACAATATCGTGTGAATGTTACATTCATGACGGTAGAATTAATAAGAGATTAATACTGTCATCAGATGTGGTGTCACAAAATGTAGGATGGGGTAACAAAGTGGCTCTGAGGGCAACTCGCCGATTTCATTTTCCAGAAATTCGTTTTACCTACAATATTATTATGAGGTTTTGAATATTAGATGTCATCATGGAAGGTTGATTGATTGGCTTTAACCTACTACAGTGATATCGAGAAGCACATAACCGTGGATTCCTGGTAGGCCCCATTTCTAACACCAGTACCACCACAACATCCAACCCGAGCCTCTAGCTGCTCTCTCCCATAGCTGATTCACACCTATTGGCATCACCAAGGAAGGATGGACCCAATTGAATACATGCATCATACTATATATATATTGCTGTTTCTAAATACGCAAATCTTAATACAGTCATGTAAAAACAACGATGACGGATAGGTTACATTTTGGAGTGATGGCGATAGAATTATTCGAGAGGACAAAACGTTGTTCTCAAAGTGTTGCCCGATGCGAATAGAAAATGCAAGTATAGGCCTACTGACTTACAGAAATTTGAAATAGCAAGGATTACCTGATATATTTTAATAATGTCGGTTGCATGATTAAAAAAGAACAACTTGTTATTCTCAAAGTGTTGCCGGATGCAAATTGAAAATACAAATATAGGGCATTTGAACTTTAGAATTTTAGAACAGTTAAGTTACGTGATATATTTTAGTAATGTCGGTAGAATGATTCAGAAAGACAACATGTTATTCTAAAAGTGTTGCTGGATGCAAATCGAAAATACAGATATAGGGCACTTGAACTTTAGAAGTTTAGAACAGTTAAAGTGACATTTCACAATTATTTAAACATAAATTTTACTTTTATTCAATTTGAAAGAGCATCTTTTCTTATGAAAATTCTGAAAATTTAAAGCCACAATATTGAACCGTTTATGAGAAATATATACTTTTATGCTAAAATTAAACAAATTGTTGTGGACAATAGTTCAGATTTATATAGAATTTGCCATTTCTGTCTTAACTTTAAAGGCGTATCTTTCGCTTATAAATAATAACTTAAAAAAACTGATAGTATTTCTACGCATTAGAATAAACAATCTTCGCATCAAGACATACTTTTAAAAAGTGAAATAAATGTGAAATGTCACTTTAAGTTACGTGACATATTTTAGTGATGACGGCAGAGTGAATCGAAAGGGATTAACGTTGTTGTCGTCGTGAAGTCAAGTCCGGATTACAACTGTCCTTAATGTTATCCGGGATTATCTCCTTTCTATCAATACAGCATCATGCCGACCCTTAACCCTTCCCTAAATAATAATAGCTTAATGAATTGTATATCACTAGTAATGGTCAACTTTAATTAAAGACTTGTTCTATTGAATTTTTCCCCATTCTCAAGTAAGAATGTCCTGCATGTAAGTGTGAACCACAATTTCTTGGATTTCTGATAATTAAAGGATAAGCCTGCGAATTTCAAAAAAAGAGTAGAACTATTGTGGTGGGAATTAAGATATATAACGATATACATTTTCCTATTTTACAGATTCTCTTTTTTATCGTCGTTTCTGCTTCCTGTCTGACACTAGGCCTACTCTCCGTGTACTCTCCGCTTATCGTTCTTATTCGATTTATTTCAAACTATGTCGTAAGCCAATCAAATGTGTTTTGTTTTATTACACCGTGACGTTGTTATTTGGCATATCATCCAATGGATGTCCATACCTATAGCGATCGCACACTCGGTCATAGTTCCAAACATGTATAAGCATCCAATGAAATCGAATTTGTTATCACGAAACAAACTTGTTTTGTCAGTTGTCCGTATCACGTGAGTTTTCAGGCCAAATAATTTTTACATATATATTTCCTTTGTTATGGTGTTTACATACATCCAGCTGATCTCGCTGAGTCTGCGAGAGTAGGCAAGATCAGTTTTCATAATGACAGAGGGAATTCGTTTTCGTAGTAAACATTGATTGATGGGTAGTGAGTTATCCAAAACAACCATATTAAAACAAATTCGAAGAACATTTTTTCCTGAATTATAGGCCCTAATGTAGCAAATATGATTCAAATGGCAATCCGTTTTTGTATGTTACGGTCAAAATGGCATGATGATTCCACTTTATCATTTCTGACTCTCGCGTATTTATTATTGAAATTAGATCATGACCATTGACACTGCTCTAATTAATCCATCATCAACATGCGGGATGAATAATTCAGAAAATATTTCCGTTTCTATGAACCGAATAAAAAATCAAATTTAATTTTTTTTTTATAGATATCATGATGCTGATTCAGTAAAATGATATATAATGTACTTTGCAAAGAGCTAGAAGTAAAGTTAACTTATTATTTAAGGTAGAATACCCGTAATGTGACCATTTTGAAAATCTTCAAAAGTCGGGTTTCTTCGAGCGGCGTTGTTAAGTAATCGAAAATATTCGGGCGCGATCGTAAACAATCGGCGGTGAAACTTTCCACCGCCGAATGTTTTCGACGTTGCCCGAATTTTCCGACGACGCGCGTATCTCATTAGGGGTAGACGACCTTAATAGTGGTGAACATGAATCCAAATCACTCTTATTCGAAATTTGTTTCTCAATACACACTAATTTTGTACAAAATCAACTTAAATCTTCCATAACATATTTGACCCATCACGTTAAAAGGGGCCTTATAGGAAATGTAAAAAATATCGACCCATGTTAGTCTGCGCAGTCCGCGCTGCCAGACTACGGCCGACACTTTTTCAATTTTATGTAATTTTCTAAATCCTAAGTGGTTTCCCTATCTTACTACATTTTCATTTTTGCATACAGGATATGGTTGGCCTGAACTGAGTCTGAAAAGTTTGTCAAAATTGGGATTTTTGGAGTTCGGATAAGGTCCCTTTTTGGCGTTTTGGAAAATGGTAAAATGAATTCTGTACATAGGAAAACCACGTTTTCTAAAAGTGAATCAAAACGCACCGATACAGTGCACTGTCTGACAGCTGTTAACAGTTGATTTTTATACGTCTATCATTTTTGCATGTTGATGTTTTATACGTCTTTCATTCATGCATGTTTTTACACTTATATCAAAGAGATGTGTATCAAATATTTGACAAATGACTGACAGATTGAGGCTATGATGAACTTGTTAAAATAAATTTTAGCAAGTTAGCAAAACACACGCACATGCTTGCTATATGTGAAAAGTGTTTTTAGATACATCGAATATATAACCGAAGATAACGTAAATTTAAGACAAAACCTGATTCGAAGCAAACAAACCTATGTATATGTTAGCGGCAATAAGTAAAATCAGGCAATAAGCTTAATGCCTATGCAATAAGCTATTGCCTAGTCAATTAGTTATTGCCTAAAAATTTCAGGCATTAGGCTTATTGCCTGAAATGTTTCACCCAAAATTGAGTCTATTGCCTAACATATATTAGCGGCAATAAGTAAAATCGGGCAATAAGCTTAATTCCTAGGCAATAAGCTAGTTCCTAGTAAATTAATAGCCTAAAGATTTCAAGCATTAAGTTTATTGAATGAAATGTTTTATCTTAAATTGAGTCTACTTTAAAACCCCTTTAAATGGTCATGTTTAGGCATTGACTGACTGTGTTCATGGGTATTTCTGTGAAATTGAATAATTTAGTCAATCATAACATTGAAGGTAATACATAGGCTGTGATCTAGCCATGGGCTACCTTGTGTAAGCATCCGTTGTGTCCAGAACAAACTTCGAACTTTAAGATGAAGTTTAAATATTAATTTGTTAGACACAAATCAATGTAAATGCACCGGTGCAAAGGTTGCTCAATGACCTGGGATAGTTGCGCTGCCTTGTTTTAAAGTTGGAATTAGCATCAGGCCGGTAAGAATCAATTTCAGATGGAAGGACCTGATTTTTCACCGATGTTGGGGGATATTATTTGCAGATTTCTGTACACTTGATTGAATGGTGTTTGGCACTTCATCAACAATTTTCTAGTCATGTATTCCTGACATTACTAGCACCATAACAAGCACAATATCCACTCCGAGCCACCAGATGATTATTCAACTTAGATGGTTAAAAAAGAATTCATCTATTTATTTCATATAAATAAAATGTAATTCGAAGGGTTTCCAGATAATAGAATTATGGCTATTTGATTCAATGCAGGAGCCAAAAGCAACAAGAGTGTTTTCAAGCTCTAAATAATGGTGAATATTTGTGAAGTATGTTCAATTTAAAATAATATTTCAAACAATATAGTCATATTTCATCGTTAGGCAATAAGACTAATGCCTGGCTATTTTTGCCAGGCAATAGGCTTAAAACATAGGCATTAAGCTTAATGCCTAGAGTGATTTAGGCAATAAGCTTACTGCCTAGGCAATAGCTTATTGCCTAGGCATTAAGCTTATTGCCTTATTTCACTTATTGCCGCTAACATATATAAGGAATATATTGAATAGAATGTAAAACACCCAAACGAAAGGCTTGGGCAAGCTTTTAAGCAAATAAGAACATTTTGTTGACCTGGGCCGCGTTTTACTAACATTATATTTTTGCAAAAAACTTGTAACAACACATCTGATTGAACGAGAAATAATAACAGTAATTATTCGGCCAATCAGATTTGTTGTTGTTTTAAAAATGTTCGTAAGTTTGTTAATAAAACGGGCCCCAGCATTTCCCCTTTTGCCTAGACTGGGTTCCAGACTGATCATTTTTCCCTCCTTTACTTTCTCCGGTCCAAAGATCAACACGATCAAAAACGGATGCCGCAATATGTAACGGGTATTGATTTTTTATGCGCTATCTTACAGACCAAATTGTATATTGACGACTGGACCCAGGCTACCTTTTGCCTCTTCTCTCAATATTTACAATGATTCATTGTACACAGATACTATCTTACAGTAACATTAATTTTGTTGAATGCATCTAACTTTTTTGCTGTTTCAGAACATGTTAAAATATTAGATGTCTTGTTTTTCAAATTAGGGGATTCTGTTTTGATTTCCAGGAGTTGCCATCAAATCAGAACCCAATTGATTTTATGCCATTTAAAATTTCGATTCAAATTCAAATGTGACGGATAGTCGAAGACTTTATCAAATTTTAGAAATTCAAAAATAAACTTTGATCATGTTTTTGATGGATTGTCACTCATTATATAAATGACAGTTAAGATTGTGATGAAGGTGGAGCGGTTGCATTTTAATGAAAGATTTGAAGCGTTGGTGAAAATTCGACAAAGAAATGTTTTGAATGCTTAAGTCTACATTTTATAAATGAGCATGGAAAAGAAATCCTTGAGGCTTTAAAGCGTAACATGGTTCAAGATCAGCCTGCGTATACACGTAAGCTGATCAAGAACCATGTCGTTCTCATTATAGTTTCTTCTAAGCCTGCAGTAACAATAAGGGAGCAGATTGGAACACGGTCAGACTCCACAGAGGCATAAACTAATCGTCAAAATTGCTGTGTCAAATGCTATACGGAACGTTTTTCCGCATCCTGACTCGAATGTATAAGAACAGATGGACTAATTTTGCCGCTAATGGTCTATTTCATGTTCTGCAATATACCCATTTAACAAGATTAAGAAAAACGCCGTTTAATAAAAGCGCTATAATGACACAAGCATGTACTTATATACGGTGTAAAAATGCAAATGTCCATCTGGACATCGTCAAAGCAATCATTTACCAGCAGTTCTGCAATGAAACCAAGCCATTTATGTTCACCCATTCCCACGCAATGACGCTATTTCATACCTCACAAGATAAAGGCTTTGGAAAACATTGTGAAAAATGAAGAAATTGCTTGTGAAAAGCAATTTCTTCATTTCCCACAATATTTTCCATCAAAAATAAACAAAAATGCAAAACTCCATTCACTTCAAATTGTGGTCAGCAACATCTTTGAATTAGAGCTAGTTAATAGGTAAAAGATACAACAGTACACACAATTCTAGTAGAAAAATATCTAAAATTACTAAACACCCCCCCCCTCCTTTAAGTCCCCGTTTACTGATAAACGATGCCGAATTTCCTCTGCCATCAAAATGTGGATTTTCGAAAAACGAATTGGAATAACCAACATTTCATTGGTAGATTTTCATCATTTGAGTGTCCATGGTGTCTGACAGAGAGTGTGGTAGCTATGTATGGTTTACGACTGAAGTAGTAGTAGTAGTAGTAGTAGTATACATGGGCCATCATGGGAGATCTATCGGAGAGTAAAACCCGTCTTATATTTGATTTCCTATTATCAAACAAATTGACCTACAAATGTACCATGCAAATGCAGCCAGTTCTTACCTAACAATTACTAGATTCAATCCGGGCTCAGGAAACAAAGCTTTCAGAAATAATTGGTCTAGTCGTAGTAAGGTTAAAAGCGGTCAAAGAATTACTACAAATTACGGTCAATTCTTAACTATAATACTTGTTCTTTTTATCATACAAAGGACTTTGAGGGTTCAAAGGGTTCCATTTCTAAAACCAGTCATAATATTGTTGCTTATTTTTACAGTAAGCTAACCATGTGCTACTGCAATTAACAACGACGATTTAATTATACTAGTAAACAACACGATTTTTGACAGTTCCAAATTTATAAGGCCGTTGCAGATATCATCATTGGAGCTAATGTAAAAAAAACACTGGTGGTGAACTAAAACAATTTTCGCTACAACAAGGTATAGATATTTTGCGTTTAAATGTGAGTTTATAGATTTTTTTCTAATGACAGTGAACTTGTTCTAAAAACAGACCGGGTTTACCGTTTTGTATTGACAAACTGTCGGTGTTGTTATAAAATCTCGTAACTACGGCTTCGATAAAGCCGTAGTTACGATATTTTATAACAACACCAACGGAATACATTGATCGCGAAAAAACTCTCTCGCTTTAACCGAGTTCACCACCAGTAAAAAATAATCACAGAAAATATTGCGGTCTAAATGCCTTGCCAAACCTTCTCCATCACGAACTTGTTTGGGAAAAGTGTTTACGAAATCTACTTTAGTTCAATATCATTACATAAATGTAAATGACCATACAATCTCCATGATTTCTTATTTCGTCAGATGACAAAATGATCTTTTCTATTCGCCTCAAATTGCTTTGTATTCCTTAATTGATATGGACTAGAACGCCCATTTCAATTTAGAGGAAAATGTTTGTGCAGAAGTAACAAATATACATCAAATTGTCGCTTTTCATCCAAAATCTCGTAACTGCAGCTTAAAACAAGCTGCAGTTACGAGGTTTTTGTTGAAAAGCGACGAAATATACAAAGTATCTATCCACCATCCCTCGCAATCCTGTGCTCTTATTGTTACATTGCATGATAAGTCAAAGTTCATTAATGTGTTTTGGTTCATCGAATTACAAAAACATGAAGTGTTTCAACTCAGTCCGTTCTGAGATAATGAAAACAGGCATGACAACAAGCCATCAAAACAAAATGATATCGACGGCCGAATAGCAGAAAAACTTTAATCCAACAGCCGCCATTCCTACACTACGGTCAAACGTGGAATTTTACAGAAATTTCCAGAAATTATTTATTATAATAAATGTCATTTGCCTTTTATGTTTTGTTACTGTAAATTGTAAACGCATATTAGGAATCACATTTACTTTTTTTCTGTTTTTAGTTTTACATTTAGGGGACCTTATATTTTGATGGGATTTTCAGGAAAGTGAAAAAAATACTATTGTTCAGAATTCAATTTTGTATTGTTCCAAGTTTCTTTAACACGGCTTAACAACTTGGAGGAAAGTAAATGCAGAGTAGTACATCGAACTATATACATGAAGTAGAACTACAATAAGAACGCCAAAGGACCAACAAAAAACTTCATATAACACACTCAGTGAACACAGACCACTGACGATGAATTTTTATTTTTTGATTTTTTTTCCCAAACTGAATTGATGTCTCTTCAAAGCTTTGAGCATTCTTGTACTTCTGTGTATCACATTTGTTAAACATTCTGAATGTAAAAAGGAAGCGCTGCCAACAAAGGCGTTTGATGTTTAACATCTATCGCAAAATAAATGTGTTTCTTGAACTGTCTGTAAATTTCACATGAATATAATTGTTGCCAGTCAAAGGAAATGGATAGATAGTAATATGCACGAGTACAATCATCTTCGCAAGCCAAGGGTTCTACCTCCACTTTGTTCCTTACGAACAATTCGTAAGGAACAAAGTGGAGGTAGAACCCTTGGCTTGTCAAGATGTAATACAACTGATGAAATATATTTCCAACGAAAAATAAAATCATATAATATACACAATACAAAAGAAAATCGACAGGACATTTTCATTTTTGAACACTTTCTCTCAAAATTAAATAAGTGTCTCTTCAAAGCTTTATTTATCTGTGTACTTCTGTATATGATATTTGTTAAACATTCTGAATATAAAGAGAAAGCGATGCCAACAAAGGCGTTTGATGTTTAACATCTATGGCACAATGGATGCGTTTCTTGCTGTCTGATACTGTTCACAACAGCCGGGGCCCGGAGAAAAATCGCATTTGAGACTAAAATTGATCAATTGTCAGCAGGGATCTCCCCCAGAATAATTTGAAGCTGTAGTGGTAGTATCGTTGAAGCTTACAATATAGTGTTTATGCAAATAATTGTTAATAAAACATAATGTGATAAGAAGACATTGCTCATTATGAGCAATGTCTTCTTTTCCCATTATGTTTTTATGCATATTTATTCTACAAAATACCTTAAATCATCAGTTTTCACATGAAATAACTCTATTTCCTCTATTTGGTGACCATTTTGATGAAATTAAGCTATGTGGTACTTTTGAAGCTGTACATTAGCATTACAATGATTTAGATGAAGGTGTAGGGGGCCGATGCAGCTTGTTGGAATAGAGAGAACACTGGTCAGTCAACACGCGTAGGCTGATCCATATCCACGTTATGGTCTATTAGATCCCTAAATATCTGAAGCAATTGCTAGAGATCAGCATATATCCCATCAGGTTATACATAGGCACAGTCTGATCTTGAAACATAGTCGGAATCTCAAATTCCATAACCGCCTTATTTCTAGATCCCGGCTAAAATATAATTGTCATATCACTTGATTATTGCAAGTTAAAGAATACTAGGAGCGGCTAAAAGTACTTTGTAAAAAAGTTGCAAGTTATTATGATAAGTAATAAAAGATGCTTTTGAAAACAAAAAATCAGGGAGAAAAAAAGAAAATGATGAGAACGGATATAGAAAATACGTATTCGAACATTTACCTTTGATATTCGAATATTTTAAAATATCCCCAATATAATATGGTTTGTCCGGATACAAAATCAATGTGCGAATGCATGTGCTAAATCCTTTTTTCGTGGGTGTTTTCTATTTGGAACAGAAAACGGAAATGAAAATTGTGTTAGATCTCTGTTTTTGTAAAGAAGAATATTATTTTTTTTTTCGCATAAACCTTGTTATATTTATCTTCTATGGTTTAAAAAGTATAAATGTAATAAAACGCATGAGGAG
The DNA here is from genome assembly GCA_963680895.1 of Fragum sueziense. Taxonomy (NCBI): domain Eukaryota; kingdom Metazoa; phylum Mollusca; class Bivalvia; order Cardiida; family Cardiidae; genus Fragum; species Fragum sueziense. Next base: position 34,222,027 of record OY804598.1, on the reverse strand, counting down.
TAAGGTCACTCAGAGAAATCCTCCCGGTTCGTGGGGTCCTAAAATAGTTCTTCAAAAATAGCCCCTTTTCTCAGTTTCTGGTGATGCCTTGCTGTCTGCATGAATAATTTTGAACTAAGGTTTTCATTGGATGCTTTTTAGTGACATGTTTTCTCATTTTTGAGCCAGATTCAATCTTTCTATTCAGGGCTAGATCTATTTTTTTTTTTTTTTTTTTTTTTTTTTTTGCATGGATACGCGTGGCACTCACTTCCGATGTCCTATTTTGGCGCGGAAAAATACATGGTACGTGTGTTTGAGTGAAAATTGTGAAAAAAACGAATCACATAAGGTGTGTCCATTTGCTGAAAAATTTACAAGGTAAGGATGGATCTGTGCCATTTTAGGCGCAGTTTTGCACATTTAGATTTTGGGAAAGGAGTAAAAATGTGTCGAAATGGGGGATTTTACATAGAGTTATATAGGAACCAGTCTGTGTGAACTGTCACCATTAGCTGGAATCTGGGAAAACGTTTTGAGACAGCAATGCTTCGACAAGAGCTTGTGCCTGATGAAGTCCAGTTTTACAAGTACCAAGATCCATAATACTCTCTTACAGATCAGACAGGTGATCATGAAGAAGCTATAGTATGGGGGAACAATTTAGTTCTTGATCAGACTGCATATTCGTTGTTCAATTTAGTCGTCTTTGTATTCTTTTTTAATATGCCATTGCAACCAAAGAGTTTCAAAAGTCTTTTTGGGAATTAATGTGTAAAACAATATTGAGGTATTCTACCACTAATGAGATTAGCGCCATATCTGAATTATTCGGGCGACGTCGAAAACATTCGGCGGTGGAACTTTCCACCGCCGAATGTTTACGACCGCGCCCGAATAAGTTCGGATATGGAACGACGATGTTCGAAAATATCCGATGTTTTATGAATCTCAAAATCGCCAATTTAGTACGGGTGTTCTACCTTAAGAAAAACCTAGCTAAGTACATATTTTAGATGTTAACGTGGCATTCGCCCCTTTGTCAGACATAGAAAACGTGCGTTAAATAAAAAGTCACATAATAATTACCGGCGTGTCACCCTTACCGAAATATCAATACTAATTCTATATAAATATCAGTTCATCCTGTTTTCTATTTCATTAGAGAGACATAGCGTATAGAAAAAGCGCGAAGATCCCTTGAATAATTGAATCAAAGTACGTCTTGGAGGGCAAGGTCTAATTAGATATCGTCTCTTTTCTTCAAAAACCGCGTAACTGCAGCTTGTTTTAAGCTGCAGTGACGATGTTTTCGATGAAAGGCGATGGAATCGTGGGATTGAGGTAAAACTACTATAAATATTACAAAACAGATATCTCATTTACAGACATTTAGCTCTTCTTTTTAAGGTGTCAGGACACTCGACCTCAATCTCGCAACAACACTTACATGTCGTCGCTTTTCAACAAAAAAAGCGTAACTGCAGCTTGTTTTGAGCTGAAGTCACGAGGTTTCTGTTGAAACGCAGCGATGTATAAGACCTTAAAAGCTGTACCAATCAACTACGAATAATTTTAAGTAACAAACCAAGAGATGGCATACATAGAGCACAATACTTGCTACAAACTTACCGCTTTAAACCATTGTCACTAGATATCAAGGCTACTATCAAATTAATATATGAATATTATGGCACTAATGTATTGTCCAGCAAGATTAACCCGGGACATCTGCATATGTAATGACCCCACTTCGGTAATATTTTGTTAAGACGCTCTACTGACGGACTTCGCGCACGAAAATTAAGTTGTCCCTGGTTAATTTGGGTGGACAATATAACATAATATTTCCAAATAAATTTGTTATAAATACTGTCGCACTATACTTTTAGCAATATAGAAAGGTCCATTTAAAGATGACACGTGTATTTTCGTGACCAGGACAGTTAACTGTGACCTGATTTCTATTTTCCATCCGGATTTTACGACCATAGAACCAAAGAGAGTTTTTATATCAAGAAATAAATTAACAATCACTAGGGTATAACGACCGACAGTGTCCATTCATATAACCAGTAATTTGGCTATTGAATTATATGTAGGTTATAGCTGCTTTTCAACAAAAAAACTCGTAATTGCAGCTTAATACAAGCTGCAGTTACGAGCTTTTTGATGAAAAGCAACGTTATATTAGATTGTCCTTAAAACGGGGGACCTGGTTTTGGTGAAATACTATGTTTCATGATGGAGAATCATGTGGCAAAAACAAGATCAATTTCAGAAAATCTTTTTAAGATCGGCTACCTCTACAAGATCACTTAAGTGTTCTCTGCTTCAAACATATGATTATTTGAATCGGTCATGCATGTAAGGAAAGGGTGGACAAATAGGCAGACGGACGAACGGTTTCACATTTAAACGGAAACATATTTATATATGCGAAAACTCGTCGGTTTTATACCACTTTTAAAGACTCAGAACTACCAATGAGAGGGGGTGATGTCTTTTCAAAATGCATCAAAATGCAATATTTCATTTAATTGCTAATAAAACCCTATGTTGTGGGCACTCATTAGAATCGTCTCGTCGAGACGATTAAAATGAGTACCCACAACATATGGTTTGGAATTGAAATAACAAAATTAGAATGCATTCACTCCCTCTTATATGTTGCTCAGTATATCACTTTTGAAGTACCTTTAAAGCTACTATTTCCCAGATTTGGACCCAAAAATTGTCAAATACAAACGAAATGTACACTTTTTAAGCTTTATGTGACCTGATTAAATGATTATGACAAACTATTGAAGCAACGACTCATTTTTTCGCAATTTGATACCAAATTCACGAAGCGATATCGAAAGTAGGTCAAAACAGAAGGACATGCGACTTTCTTAAATGACGTCACAACATACATGATGACGTCATATTGAAATTCAAGTATGAATCTCGTTTGAATCATGGTCCGCGCTGTATGCGCATGCGCAACAATTTAAAAATAATTCTAACCCCATCTAAGACGGGGTTGAATTTAGGTTTGGATTCTCCCTAAATTCAGCTATCTGTCTTGTAATTTCGGCTCATTCTCTGTCTGAATCGCATATTATTAACCATCCCGAGGTGGTCAACACAAAAGTTTTGCATATTTTTTTCAAAAAAATTCATTTTTTGCAATTAAACCATCTGTTACCGTCGCCCTTTAATTAGCAACAAACATGCTTGACCTTGTACACAGAATACTGTTAGCAACATTATCAAAGTCATGACCGAGTCTTGATCGCCTCCGTGGCATTTAAACCCTTTCCCAAACAAGACCCGGTCTTGACGTCCCTAAAAGATAAGGTATGAAAAAATATTGAGGCAAAAGAATAACATGCCGATTACCAACATTTTCTCCTTTTGTCTCAATATTTTCTGAACTTCATTGTGAATGAATTCTATTTTTATAAACATCCGTTTCATCATCTGCAGCAGCTGTCAAATTGGACCATCCTAAAATTTTGCTGTTTGGGAAAGGGTTAAAATAACTTTGATGTACACAACTACAGTGAAAGGCCAGTGTCATGTGCTAGTATAAAATCCAGCAGTCCATTCCCTTGTTTGATTAATTGCAAATTAAATAGTACTGATAATGATAATTCAATATTTTGTATATTATTATTTTTTAAAAAAAAATACTAGTAAGGCAATCATGTAGAAACATGTAGATAAAAGCGTGATGCTTAGAATAAAATAGATAATCAAATATTAGATCTCTTATATATCTATCTTATTATCCAGTAATGAATTCTTTGTTCGGAAGATCTGATGTTAAAGCAGCTTTGTACAATGCTTTAATGTTTTCAGAACAGGTTTCTGCTTTTTCCTCTGATAGATTTCCGTCTGGCGCGTGGAAAGTTTAAATAAATCCAGTCTTTTGAAAGGCTTTTATGAATGATGCAACATTAAAGGGATCAAGCTAACTGATTTAAGCATCAGAACAACTAGGCGGCAGTTTGAGCTTGCGAAGTTGCATATGTCGGGGCCAAAAAGAAAGGAATAAAAACATGGATAATAAATTGTTCAAATTCTACTGTAAATCAGCTAACAAATACTTCAAGAAGAAATTGTAAAAGACAGACAGTTAAAAATATTAAATTGCCTATTTCATTAAATGCCTTAACACATGCGATGGCTATTTTTGCTCGGTAGAAACGATCTGTCCTCGAAGTTTTACTAATTCAAATGAAACAATTCTTTGATACGATTGGTTTTGTCAATGGAACAGTATAGACGTATTATAATGCATGTCGAAGGAACTGTCAATTACCTAGGGATTTCCTTTTCATTGTGCAATGTAGATGCGATTGAATCTTCAACAGCAGCTTAGAGATTATACTAGTATATCTATCCAAATTACAGGGTGCTGCAGACAACACAGTAACTGTAAGTTAAAGAATATATACTAGTCAAAACTCCTAACCGGCCACTTTGTTTTGCGCTCTTTTGAAATATTTAAAATAATCTGATTTGTAAGAGGTTTACTCCTATGGAAAGGGTGGTCTTTTGAAGATCATTTCGCACAAACGTTGTGTGTTAAAATGTTAATGTTTTTCTTTGGATAACAAGAAAGACAAGAAGCCCCATTTTCAAAAATCACGTAAACTGTGCAATTCGGGAGAAATTCTGATTTAGGACCAAATAAAATTTTGTTATTTTTAAAAATTTATCTATTAACATTGCTAGTCAATCGATAAAGAAGCATTATTCTCAAAAAAAGAATTTAATTCTATCGAATATTGCCCAGATATGAACAGATTTTCGACAAAATACCCCACCCACCAATGTTAAAATCGGTGAGAATCGAATTAAGGGGTATGGTGAAACTTGTGTCAATTTTTAAACAGTCAAAACAGAATATGGGTAACATTTTCATCTTTTTCACTTCGAAAATGATTATTCTATTCAATGAAAAACAGCGATTGTGGTTATTCCGTCACTAAATGTGTCATTTGTGACAGAAAATAAGTGGCCGGTTAGAAGTTTTGACTAGTATAAGAATAAGCAATAAAAGAAAGGCTGAAAGTGCGGGTTATCAGAATTTTCTTCTTCCCTCTTCCTAAATCTGTTTCTATGAAGGTCGCATTAATTGCTCAAATCGACATACAATGATAGGCCTACATGATAACCGACTGAATTACAAAATTCACACAACTGCGTGCTTAGATTATCTAAAAAGCTGGCATCATCAAAGATACTGATAACATTCTTACAAGATTTCAATCTTTTTTCGATAAAATAAGGATAAAAAAGTGTCAGAAAATCCACTGACACATGCCTTTAATTGCACATCCTGGTACAGTGCGTTTTTATAGATATGGTCAAACGGCACGATATAGACAATCCTTCCCGCCACTTTCCCAAACCAGACCTGGTTTCGACATATCTAGGACAAAAAGTTAAGGAAAACATTGAGAGAAATGAAGAAATTGCTTTCCACTCTAGGCCTACACTTAATATGTTCAGTGCTATGACAAACACATTTTCTACTTTCGACATCATTTTTGATCGTCTGTAACAATTTTCGAATTAGGACGGTATAAAAATGCTGTTTGTGCAAGTGTTAAAATGCGATTCCGGCGCCATAGGTTTCTAACCTTGATTTGACATGGTAAAAGGGACCTTCTTTGATATTACGAGAAGACTAAAACTCGATCAGATTGCGCAGTCCGCACCGTTAAGCACCAATCTAAAAATTCTCCAATCTTCAGGTTTACAATTAGTGAGATGGTTGTTTACTAAAACTAATTAATAATGAAGTATTATGATAATCCATCCTGATGTGATTATGTGACCCTTTCCCAAACGACAAATATTTAGACAGGACAATTGAAAATCTATGTCACAAGTGGTCGCTCACCATGGTCAGTTTATAGTTGCAAGAGAGTCATATGGGGAAATTTGATCCAACGACCCCTAGGCAAAACGTCATGTTCGTTACCAATTCAAATCTTGGCCCATATCATCCAGTGGCACATTCGATGCACCAACAATGATTTCTTCCACACAAAGCAGTTCGTCGGTGTTATTGCAAAACATCGTAACTACAGCTTGATTAAGCTGTAGTTACGTGGTTTTGCACTAACACCGACAAGTTCTTTCAGATGCCATTATATCCGTTTTTGGTTGACAGATCACATGTACAGACCAAAATAAGCCTCTTATCTAATATGGCTTTTGTGATTGTGCTGTCACTTTTCTCTAATTAGATAACGAATATACGTGACATGTCACGTAAAAAGGGGTATTCTAGATCCTACTTTAATAACGAATATAGAAATTTATTTTGCGTAAATTCGAACGAAATTACACAACAACTACTCTGTGTGACCCACTCGTTTTCGTTCAATCAGATGTCAAATTTTACGCCAAAAACCTTTTCTACTGGGGATGTGATCAAAATCAATTTACACGTTAAAATACAAATTGGTCGGGATCTAACAAAAATGTCCCTTTTCGTACTTGAGACCAATATGGATCCAGATCAGACTGCGTATACACGCAGTCTGATAAAGATCCACGTTGTTCTGTAATTATTGCTTGTTCGTGACTTTAGGCAATTGAAAGACAGCAGTGTGGCTCATATTCAGTCTGCACGTTGGCACAAGCTGATCTGGAAACACGATAGTCTCTCAAAAACCCTGATGGTCCCTTTCTCTAGATTCCCGCTCAAATATAGTTGGGTGTGCGTCACTGGTGGTAAACCCGGCCAAAGCGAGGGACGTTTTTTTGCGAACAATGAATTCCGACGGTGTTGTTATAAAATCTCGTACAATTGTACCGGCCGAAAATGACAGTGACGTGGGCTAATGTTTACTACTTGACAACCAATCAACTCTGTTCGTAATTGTAACGGTGCAAATCAGACGCATTGATTGGTTTTGCAGCAGTAAACATCAGCCTACGTCACTGTCCTTTTCGGCTGGGACTATTGTGACTACGGCTTCGAAAAATTTTATAACAACACCGACGGTTTGTCAATACAAAACAGTAAACCCGGTCTAATTTTAGAACAAATTCATTGTCATTAGAAAAATTGAGCTTTAAACTCTCATTTAAACGCAAAATATCTATACCTTGTTGTAGCGAAAAACGTCCCTCGCTTTGGTCGAGTTCACCACTAGTGATAGTTGGGTGTACGTGTGACCAATCAATCAAGGTGCAAGGAAACCAAGTGGTAAAACCAGCTTAAAATTCAATTAATTTTTAAAATAACTACTAAATTCCCGATTCTATGTAAGAAAGTAATACTCTCAAAGATAGATAATAGAAGTCAACATTAATTTTGTTACACACATAAAAATGTGGGACGTCTTCTAAAGGCTATGATAATTGCACTAAAAGCGAAAGAATTAATTACTTTAATAGGATTTTATACACTTGTCCTAGGACATTTAACTCATTCCCTAACAAGTCCTAGTTTGACATCCCTGATAATTATAACAAGAGGACCATGATGGTCCTATATATCGCTCACCTGAACCAAAATGATATGAGCCACAATTTTGTTCAATTCAATTAATATTTACGACTTTAAGACTGAAAACGAACTTATGGTCAATAACGTTGTGAAAAACGAACTCATCCGATATCTTATGGTGCCCAACATTGTGTCCAAGTTTTGTCTTGATTAATTAATAATTGTAAATTTTAGAGTGTAAACAAGGTCGAAAACAGCCGAAAAAGGAAATTTTGTCAAATTCAAGCTCAAGTAACTCTCGATTTTCTGATCAGATCAGACTGAAAATCCAAATGATCAAAGATCTTATAATCCCCAACATTGTGTCAAAGTTTTGTCTTGATTGATTAATATTTGTTCATTCTAGAGTGTAAACGAGGTCAAAAACAGCCGAAAATGGCAATTTTGTCAAATTCAAGGGCACATAACTCTAAACTTTCTGAAAAAGATCAGACTGAAAATCGAACTCACCAAAGATCTTAGGGTCCCAAACATTTTGTTTTGTCTTCATTGATTTATAATTGTAGATTCTAGAGGGTAAACAAGGTCGAAAACAGCCTAAAATGGCAATTTTGTCAAATTCAAGGGCACATAATCCTTGTCTCTCTGATCAGATCACACTGAAAATCATACTCATCCGAGATCTTATAGTCTCAAACATTATGTCCAAGTTTTGTCTTGATTGATCAATATTTGTAGATGCTAGTTTGTTAACAAGTCAAAAAGTAGCTATTTTTGACGTTCAAGGGCACATAACTCCTGACTTCCAGGTCCGATCTGACCCAAAATCGAACTCATCCGAGAACTTATGGTCATACATGTTTTGTTAAAGTTTGGTTAAGATTGGTCAATATTTGTGGATGCTAGAGTGTTAACAACAAATTGTGGACAGACGGACGGACGGACGGACGGACGGACGGACGGACAGACGGACGGACGGACGGACGCCGACGGACAAAAAGCGACCACAATAGCTCACCTTGAGCACTTCGTGCTCAGGTGAGCTAAAAAGCATAGAAACATGGAAAGAAAAGAAGAAAATGTCTACATTATAGATATAGGCCCAAAATGTATGCCCAATCAGAAATGGCGCAGTTTGCGTATTGAGAAAAACATTAAATTTTGATTATTTAATTAGCAATCCCTTGTTTCACCGAATGTTTTCCTGAATTATTTCTACTGAGGACGTCTTACTTGTAAAAAATCAAATCCTACATAACTGATTATGTTTTTTTTTTTTCTTCTTCTTTCTTTTTTTAAATGATGTTATTGTTTCCATGTGTTTTTTTTTTTTTTTTTTTTTTTTTTTTGATATTTGTTTTAAAAATCCAGACAAAAACAAATTAATGGTAAAATAGATTCACAGTTAATTAAACGAGAAAGATTACAGTTGAATTGCTTCATCAAAACAACTGAAATAATTCTCGTTTAATAGCGAATCTATTATCAAAGAAAAAAAATGAAAAAAGACGTTTACTATTTATTTTCAGTGTTTGAAAAGGTGGATCTTTAAAAGACAAGAAAACATTTGTACATAAATATGGTAAGGGGTTGAGAGAAAAATATCATGCTGAACAACGACGACAAGATTGATTACGTATGCTTAAGCTATTTACATTTACTTAATAGAATTTTTCTCCTTGTTCCGTGGTATTAAAAGATAATTAATTATTTTCACAAGTGGATTAGATTCAATTACCTTTTTCAGCACGTTCTATACGTTAAGATTACAAACTCCTTATCCGTTTTCATAAACGGTAGTAGATCTACATAATTATGTCTATTTTATGATAGTCCATCTCTTTTTAAAGTCGCTAAAAGTCGGAATATTTCATGCGACGTCGTTGACGTATATCATAATGAATCCGAAACTATTTGGACGACGTCGTAAACGTTCGGTGGTGGAACATTCCACCGCCGAATGTTCATGACGGCACATAACTAATTCCGACGTCACGTGAATCTCATTAGGGGTAGACTTCCTTAATTGAAAAGGCAGTTGGTCCTATATCAGCATTTTCATAGCGAATTTCTTCGTGGCATCAAAACCATGCATCGTTAAAAGGGTTAAAACATTTAATTTACCGACTAAATGGTGTTCAGTTCAGAGAATATAGTTGACTTACAAAAACAATTTCACATACCTTAACCACACGACATTGAAAATAAGATCCATTTATTTAACAAGTATCCTATTACAACGATGCTGTAACATCAACAAAATTTCAATGTTTAACCTATTCCAAAGCAGCAAGATTTTAGGGTGTTGTAATTCAAAAGTTGCTGCAGACCACAATACGGATGTTGATAAAATTGGATTTTTGTGTGATATAATTATGTAGCATGGAAAATATTGAGGCAAAAGAGAAAATGCTGATTATCAGCATTTTCTTTTTTGTCTCAATGTTTCCCCAAGTCTTTTCCATACTGGTAGGCCTACGTAAAAACGGATCTTGTTGAGGGAAAGAGTTGTTTAAACCTTATTCCATTCAACAAAATTACAGAATGATCCAAATGAAATTTGATGACAAAGTAACTTTACCATGGAAGTTCGTATGTTTTAATAGCATATCAAAAGAAACGGGGAAAATGATGCAGTTGCAAAAATTTCTTCGGAAAAGAGCTAAAGCAATCTATATCCACGACGTCTTTAAATAAATCTAACGATGACATCTTATTCGTGGGCAACCATAAGAACATATTCATAAGTGTTCAAAAATGTTTCACAGACAACCTCAGACACTGATATCCGAATTGGCAATCGCCTGCAGAATTGTTATGGTTCACGAGATGTCGGAAATATTAGGGCGACGTCGTAAACATTTGGCGATAGGATGTTCCACCGCCAGATGTTTACGACGTCGCCCGAATAGCATCTTCGCAAGCCAAGGGTGACATCTACGACGTAATGTCGTTTCTGTATTCACCCTTGGCGTATTTAGTCCGATTTTCTTGGTCTCCTGGAAAGCGTTTTCATTGGTTCCAGCGAAGTCTCGCTGGAACCAATCAGATTATCGACTGATACATTTGTTATGAGTAACCAAATCATGACAACGGGCGGGAAAAAGCATTGCATTTGCAACTCAAAAACGCGAAGATGGGCGATTTTTCCTAAGAATTTCACTGTAATAGACAGGAATTCCGTAACTTTAATCGACGAATTATTATACTTTCGACTATTCGACCAAAAAAGCAGCTAACTTTTACATAATGCGCATGGCGTATGACGCGAAAGACAACGCGCGTTAATGACGATATCAATAATGGACGTAAACAACCAGAAGAACAACAGCTAGGCGGCGCTTCGCGATTTCAAGAAAATTGGACTAAATCCGCCAAGGGTGAATACAAACGTAGGTGGGTTCAACTTTGGCTAGCGAAGATGCCCGAATAGGTTCGGATACGTTAACGATTGCTAACGACATCACACGAAAAATTCTGACGTCGTGCAAATCACATTAGAAGGGTACTACCTTAAAACGATAAACCAAAAAGTATGGGATCCCGGCTGCAAATGTTTTAACTAACATTATATAACGCAATGATGTGGTCATCACCATTCAAAGTGAACATTGTTTTAAATGGACCCGTGATAGATATTTATGGTATCAGAACGTCATGATGATAGTCAGATTTTGCATCGTTGTGTGGTGCATTGAATTATACAGGGTAAAGAAGTAAGGAATTTTTAGAGGTGGTGCTAAGTTTTCACAATCTACCAATGACCAGTTTTCAATAAATGTTTTAAAAGTACCATAAATAAAAGGGCGGATGGTTAAAAGGTAAATAAAGATTAGATTTAGAAGTATTAAAGGGACTTCATTCTGAATTTTCTTGGACAGAAATGATCTAGCCATACAGCTTGACCACATCATACGACATATCTTCGAACGATATATTTTTTCTACCTGATTGTATGTTCGACAACCTAGCATTGGTCCCTTTAAGCGATCGGTCATTGCTCAGTATATCTCACGATAAATGACCTGGCAGAGCATCTCTAGCTTATAGCTAGAGCTGCTCTGCCAGGTCATTTATCGGAACATATACCTCAGTACTAAGGCATCGTTTGGTCAAAATAAAAACCATTTATCGTACCTTATTGGGCATTAAAGTGGAAATCCATTATTAAATAAGTATCCAATTTCGACCACGGTGTAAAATCACTATGAATTGACGACATCCTCGTGTAGCCAAACTTTAATAATGTATAGGCTGCCAAAATGTGTTGTTTATCCCTTTGCCAAATGACAAAACTTTGGACTTTTCGTATATCTAAGATATGCTACTGATTATAGGATGTGTGAACAATACAGCACAGAAAGTAATGAGACAAAATGAGCATTTTCTTTTCTTTTGTCACAATATTTTCAAATGCACGTCCCATCATGGGCATCATAATATGGCAATAGAATAAATTTCTCTGTGGCCAGTGTCATCATTTAACCCTTTCCCAAACGGCGCAATTTTAGGTTGATCCGCTTCATATCTGCCACAAATGACAAAATGGACGTTATTAAAGATAGAATTTGTGTAAAAATATGGCACAGAAAATATTGAGACAAAAGGAGAAACTGCTGGTTATCAGCAGTTTCTTCTTTTGTTTCAATGTTTTTTCCCAAGCTTTTTCTGTTAGGGACGTCAAAACCAGGTATTGTTTGGGAAAGGGTTAAACCAATATTGTGTAGCTCATGTTTTAATTTATTAATAGCGATCTTTCAGTGCTAAGATGTCGCTTTGTCCAAAATCTCTTGAGCACTAATTAAAGTAGAGATCCGTTGTTAATTGAGTATCCAAGTGTTAAACAACTATGAATTCTTGACGCCGTAACTATAGAGGCAAAGTTTAGTAGTATACTGAACCAAAATCAAAAGAAACTTCCGCAAAGTATGTACCAGTTGTTCAATGGTATCACTTAGATGTACATATACTAAAGGAAAAAAGAAACGCAACAACAAATTAATTTGAATATACGTTTTGTTTTTGTTTTTCTCAAAATCACCCCCATTCAAGTACTTTTTTTAATACAGAGTAAAACTTCATTATTTGACTTTCTAGTGTCAAATTTTCATCAAGGTCACGGGTTCTACGTTTCATCAATATGCGTTTAAATTAGAGCTGTTTGGCGTCAACGTTAAATGCGTTCTTGCACGCAATCCAAACTGAGGTTCACGATTCCTGGCTGAAATTTATTGCTGTATTGTCCATGAATAGCATTAACAGAATTTTTCGATAAGAGAACTCGTTTCCGTTGGTAAAACGAGCTAACGTTATGGTCCTGACGTCGTGACGTTAGACATTGACGACCGCTTTTCCAGCGACTGGCAGTTGTTCCGTTTGTTCTAAGACGTTATCTCAAGCAATATTTTGTCAACCGATGTACTCCAAAGTCAGCAGAAATTGCGGGTTGAGATGTTCCATTCGTAAACATCACAATTTGCTACCATACGACGTCTTTCAATGAGTCACATAATGAAATGAGGGATAAAATCGAAACGACTTTTTTTGCCTTTTGTCGAGTCGACGTGCATCTGCACAAATGAAAAGAGTTTTATGTAAATTTCGGATATTTAAAGGTTTGCATGTGAAGAACGTGTAAACGTCTATTTTGACGTTATTTCACACGTAAGACATGATCTAACGCAAACACAAAGATCAAGATAAAGTTCCAAGTAATAATCAGTAACATTTTTGACTCAATAACATAAAAGAATTAAGAAAAATAACAAAAAATAGTTGTTGTGTTTCTTCTTTCCTGTAGTATACATTGTAAATACATGTTGTATAAACTTGTTTTGTTTGCAAAATCTGTCAGCTAGTCCCCGTGTAAGAGCCGAATATGTTTATTCAAATTCGAGTTTCATGTGCGCGTAAGTGATATCTACATTCAAACTTCGCGAAAGTTTCTTTTTTGGTTCAGTATAGTATTTCCATATTTAATTTAACTTTCTCTAAAAACGTTACTTGAACTCTAATTCTTATTGGAAAAAATGACGGTATTACGGTCGCTCTGTAATAAATGGAGTTTAATTGCTATTCGTCGATGGAAAAAGAATGACGCTTACTACAGTACATTTTTTATTATATTTTCGCTTTAAAGGTCCAATTGTGTCCGAATCTCTTTAAAATTTTGACCATCTGCATTTGTGTCGCCTCAAAATAAAACGACCTTCCAATTTTTGAAAATGTTGTAACATCACTGTGAATTTCAGATAGCTTATTACGCAAATGTATTTGCAGTCTCCCTAAATAATCATGTAGGCGTTATTTAAACTTCATTCACAGCGTGTCATTTCACGATTATAAAGTACAATTTTCCCTTCTCTATCAATTTTCAAGAGAGATTATATATTATAAATTGGTCACGTCGAGCTTTTCCTATTTTCATTGTCATTTAAAACAATTTAGGACTAGATCACGTTTGAGCCACGGGCCAGTTTCATCAAAACATTTAAGACGTATTTTTGACTTACTGATGACTTACCACAAGTTCAGTGTGATTGTTGTTTTAAGTGAATTTTAAGACATTGGTAAGTCAAAAATGCGTCTTAAATGTTTTGATGAAACAGGGGCCTGTGTCATCAAAGCATTTAAGACGCATTTTTTACTTACCATGTCTTAAATATCGCTTAAAATAACAATCGTATAACTCATGTCTTGATTGATTGGCGATACGCGCTTCTTGTCCTAAACTTGTTGTAAGCCATCTGGAAATGGTCTCTTACAGTTTTTAAAACCACCACGGATCCTTATCAGCCTGTTCAACGAATAGTCTGATCTAGATCGATGTTATTTTTCATTATTTCGTATAGTTTCTTCACAAAATGTGGCAACCCTCTGAGCTCAGTTTGATTCCTTATCTGACTGCATTAAGGTACAGGCCAGTCTAGAAACCTATCTGGGATGGTATTCAACACTCGGTTTAAATACTAAAGTACCTTTAAAAACCCTTTCATTTGCATAGGCGACTTTTTTTTTCGAATACAGGGGGGTCCCTGCCATAGGCGACTTCAGTCGACAAATTCATGGGGGTGAAATATATGAATATTTTTTACAGCTAGGTGGTTTTCACACATTATTTTTCTTATAGCACCGTTTTAGTAATCAAAGTACTAGCGTTTGACAGGTGAAACAGTTGAATTTGTGTTACAATCGGTAAACTTTTAGTGTTTTTATGGCGAGTTGTCCAAAACAAAAGACAACAATATGGCAGCCATTAGAACATGCACTTGCTATTTATGCCTACAATCTGTAAATATCACTATGAATGACACCAAAAAATGCTGGAAAAGGCTTCGGGATAGTTTGAAATTATGTTTAGTTGACAATTCAACAATCTGTTCCATCAAATTATTATACTTTCAATGGAGATATTTAGTTGAGGTTTGCTCACCCAATTTTTCCATTGTTCTACTAGATTGTAACAATTTGTGAGTTAAATAAAAAAGAAAACAAGAATTGTCCGCGGACAATAAAGCTCGCCCAAACGAGAGCTTGTCACAAAGAAAAGTCATTTCCTAGGTCAAGGTAAAAAGGGCATGGCCTAAAATGAAATTTTGTGAAAGTAGTTCAAGCTCCATGGTCAAGGTCACAAGGTCACAGGTCATGGTCAAATGTGAACTGTGTTGGAATGAGGTGTCTGTGTGTGAAATATCAAGGCTGTAGGTGTAAAAGGACATGAGTTATAGGCCAAGTTAAAGTTTTTTGAAAGTAGGTCAAACTCCAAGGTCAAGGTACAAGGTCACCATCTAATGTGAACCGTGTTGGTAGGTGTCCATGTGTGAAATATCAAGGCTGTAGGTGCAAAAGGACATGAGATATAATAGGCCAGGTGAAAGTTTTTTAAAAGTAGGTCAAACTCCAAGGTCAAGGTCACCAGGTCCAAGGTCATGGTCAAATGTGAAAAGTGTTGGGAGGTGTCATTGTGTGAAATATCAAGGCTGTAGGTGTAAAAGGACATGAGATAAATGCCAGGTTAAAGTTTTTTAAAAGTAGGTCAAACTTCAAGATCAAGGTCACCAGGTCCAAGGTCATGGTCAAATATGAAAGGTATTGGTGGGAGGTGTCCATATGTGAAATATGAAGGCTGTAGGTGTAAAAGGACATGAGCTATAGGCAAGGTTAAAGTCTTTAAGAAGTAGGTCAAACTCCAAGGTCAAGGTCACAAGGTCCATGGTCACCATCCAATGTGAACCATGTTGGTAGGAGGTGTCCATGTGTGAAATATCAAGGCTGTAGGTGTAAAAGGACATGAAATATAGGCCAGGTTAAAGTTTTTTAAAAGTAGGTCAAACTCGAAGGTCAAGGTCAAGGTCACAAGGTCCAAGGTCATGGTCAAATGTGAAAAGTGTTGGTAGGAGGTGTCATTGTGTGAAATATCAAGGCTGTAGGTGTAAAAGGACATGAGATAAAGGCCAGGTTAAAGTTTTTTAAAAGTAGGTCAAACTTCAAGGTCAAGGCCACCAGGTCCAAGGTCATGGTCAAATATGAAAGGTATTGTTGGGAGGTGTCCATATGTGAAATATGAAGGCTGTAGGTGTAAAAGGACATGAGCTATAGGCAAGGTTAAAGTCTTTTAAAAGTAGGTCAAACTCCAAGGTCAAGGTCACAAGGTCCATGGTCATGGTCAAATGTGAAAAGTGTTGGGAGGTGTCATTGTGTGAAATATCAAGGCTGTAGGTGTAAAAGGACATGAGATAAATGCCATGTTAAAGTTTTTTAAAAGTAGGTCAAACTTCAAGATCAAGGTCACCAGGTCCAAGGTCATGGTCAAATATGAAAGGTATTGGTGGGAGGTGTCCATATGTGAAATATGAAGGCTGTAGGTGTAAAAGGACATGAGCTATAGGCAAGGTTAAAGTCTTTTAAAAGTAGGTCAAACTCCAAGGTCAAGGTCACAAGGTCCATGGTCATGGTCAAATGTGAATCATGTTGGTAGGAGGTGTCCATGTGTGAAATATCAAGGCTGTAGGTGTAAAAGGACATGAAATATAGGCCAGGTTAAAGTTTTTTTAAAAGTAGGTCAAACTCCAAGGTCAAGGTCACAAGGTCCAAGGTCATGGTCAAATGTGAATGGTGTTGGTAGGAGGTGTCCATATGTGAAATATCAAGGCTGTAGGTGTAAAAAGACATGAGATATAGGCCAAGTTAAAGTTTTTTAAAAGTAGGTCAAACTCCAAGGTCAAGGTCATGAGGTCAAAGGTCATGGTCAAATGTGAATGGTGTTGGTAGGAGGTGTCCATATGTGAAATATCAAGGCTGTATGTGCAATATGGCATAAGATATAGGCCAGGTTAAAGTTTTTTTAGGCCAGGTTAAAGTTTTTAAAAGTAGGTCAAACTCCAAGGTCAAGGTCATGAGGTCAAAGGTCATGGTCTCAAATGAAAGGTCTTGGTGAGAGGTATCCACATGTGAGATATGAAGGCTGTAGGTGTAATATGGCATGAGATATAGGTCAGGTTAAAGTTTTTTAAAACGGTCAAAAAGTGGGTCAAACTCCAAGGTCAAGGTCACTAGGTCAAAGGTCATGGTCTCAAATTAAAGGTTTTAGTTAGAGGTACCCACAGGTGAAATATGAAGGCTGTATCTCTAACAGGGCATGAGATATGGGCCAGGTTAAAGTTTTTGCGGACGCTGACGCCGACGCCGACGCTGACGCCGACGCTGACGCCGACGCCGACATCCGGGGGTATGACAATAGCTCTTCCGAGACTATCGTCCCGGGCGAGCTAAAAATGTTGTCATTTTATAAATAACTTTGAAACTTTGGTCACATATAGATGCTTAATTTGTCTGCATGTGCTGAAAATTTGAAAGGAATCCATCAAATGAGTCAAACGTTTTGCATGTTTTTGTGTACAGGGTATCGATTCTTGGAAATTTCTTCGAATTAAAATTCGGCAGTCAGAGACGCGTCAGAAATCAATATTTGGCAGTGAAAGGGTTAAAATCACACAACAATCTATCCGATTGACCGAGACATGCGTCTCGTCCAATCAGATGGCTTGTAATGTAATTTTGCTTGTGACTTTCGATTTAGAATATTTTGTGACTAGTGAAGGTTGGAGAAGGTTATGCATCCATTTATTTAGTCTGACCCAAACTTTAGTACTAGGGTTAAAGCACAAAATTAGGCAAACTTTAAACCTTTTTAAAAGTTTACATAGTCTAGAAAACAAGGGACGTTTTTGTTCAACAATTAATACCCCAGACTTGTATTATAGAGACAACTTCCAAAAATTTCATTTCGTAAACGGCTTGAAATTTTCAGAAATTTCATTAGAAAATATGCTCTTTCAGATAAAAATAAAAGTAAAATTAATGAAAAAATATCTGTGTCACTATAACTTTTTTCGACAACAGTTTTGTCAACCGCAGCAGTTTCCGTATTGGAACAGTAGAAAGGTTCCACCAAGCACAGACGAGTTGTAACTTTACATTGTTGTATAACTATTCATTTCCTCTATGGACACATATAAATGTGTCTGGATCCAGTGAATATAAAGTATTCAATGATACTGATAAAGGATATAAAAGACTCTTAGAAATTGTCAGAAAACACGGTTTCTTGTAAGGATTATTTACACGTATATGCTTACATGTTACAAACGTCAAGGTAGAAGACCCATAATTAGCACCAATGAGCCAGCGGCGAAATTTGAAAAATGCCAGTAATTCCTAAACTGTGTTATATTCTGTTTTTATTCGGGAGACAAGGCGGAGCTTAGTAAACGGTTCATTCCATTTAAGCTTGGGGAGAAACAGCCTTCTCGATTAGCGGTAATTCGTCGGTATTGTTGCAAAACATTATAACTACAGCGTGAATCAATCTGTATTGCTAAACCAAAGTTACCGTGCGCTGTGAATATTTATAAACAAACGTAATCGTTTGCAATATTGATAATAATGAGCGCACGATAACTTCGGTTCAACAATAACTATAAATGGACATCGAGGCGTGAGCCATGACGAAAGGTTACGGTATATTCCAATACATGTAAATAGGGAGGAGTGCCTATTTTCCACTGAATAAAAGCGAACAATGACAGGTATTGCGTGCTGTCCGCGATGCCGTGTGAGTTCAGTAGCTGTATCCAGATAGTACTTCGTCGATTTATTACAGGGAGACGGGTTCGTATCACATATTTTTATAATTCGAAATCCCTCTTCCCCCGTCAATTTAGACTCGCTGATCTTTGATCATTCACAGGTCGTTGTCTATCTATACGAGGTTTTATGACAACACATTTTACAATCGCGCATTGTTTCAATTTGAAATATGTTCATGCTCGTGCCGCACGTTTTTTCTCTTCTATCAACCAAGGTATCGAGAAGTAAACTCAACGAATAACCTCTTTACTTAGCCACACCCTGTCAGGTGAATAAAAACGGAATATACTTTTCCATTCCAAATATAAACATAATGCATTTTGTACGGTTTAGAATTTTGAATACGTGCATACTTATGAAAATATTTGGCAAAAATCTTCAAAATTACCTCCCTTGCATATGAATATAGAGTAAAATGACATTTGTGAATTATTTTCTTCTTGAAGCATAATCTTGAAATCCGGCACGGTGAATCAACTTATGTGAAGTGTATTTACAAGTATGTGTATTTTGATGCATTTCATATGGCTAGAAAGTGGTGTTTTTCATTAGGGGTTTTCTACCTTAACAAGACGATGTAAAGGTAACATGGCCTAGCGTGTCGTCGCTTTTCTTAAAAGACAACAACAACGCCTCAATCTGATTAAACCAAGATCAGAATATGCATTGTTGTTAAAAATAAAGATCTGACAGGCGGCAATAACAGGTCACCTTCAACGACCTCAGAAGAAAAAACAAATATTCGTATACATTATCTAACCAATCAAATATCTTGTTATGTGTGGCTTTTCATGACAAACGAGTATATTGGATTGGCCAGACAGAAAGATCATTGAAGACGAACCCCTTGCGGGTGCCTTTTAGATGTTACTGTAAAGTAAACGTCGTATTTAATCAGATTGAAAAAAACACCTCGTAATCACTAATTGTTGAAAGCTATAGTTACTGGATTTTTGATGCGGAATCAGCAGTAGGCCTATGCTATAATTTTCGACCAGTCTATAGACCTGTTTTCATACAATCGGTTTATTTTGTCAGTAAGTCGTCTGGAAAAGTAACAATGCTCAATGTGTAACACCCATTTTGTTGTCTGCAGCAAAATTCGAATTGGACCACCCTTAGATTTTGCCGTTTTGGAAAATAAGTTAGTTAGGGTCCTTTCATGAGGGGACTTATATATAAACTTGTTTCCTTGTAATTAAGTTGTATACAGACGGATAGATAGCGAGAACATGGATGCAGATCATGTCTATATGGCCACCAAAGTATTGTCTATTTTATGAAGAAACTTGGACAAACGTGTTTCCTTGTAATTAAGTTGTATGCAGACGGATAGAAAACGAGGGCATGTATGCAGATCATGTCTATATGGCCACCAAAGTATTGTCTATTTTATGAGGAGACTTGGATAAACGTGTTTCCTTGTAATTAAGTTGTATACAGACGGATAGATAACCGGGTCATCGATGCAGCACATATCTATATGGCCACCAAAGTATTGTACATTTTATGAGGAGACTTGAATAAACTTGTTTCCTTGTAATTAAGTTGTATACAGACGGATAGATAGCCGGGTCATCGATGCAGCACATGTCTATATGGCCACGAAATTATTGACTTTGTCTCTTTTTCTGTTTGAAATAATCCTGCAATATATTGCGATGACAATTGTGAGAATTGTGTTTCTATTCTATCGCCAAACAAGCCCTGTCTTTATTTGAAAATAGTACACTTAACCAGGATCTGGAAAACGGGTCCTCATAACATTTTAGAAAACAAAGTTTCGAGATCAGCTTGGGATCAAATGCAGTCTTATACGGTTTCGTGCTGCTGATCTTATGTTACTTCAGGTAATATTGAATTCTAATCCGATTGAAAAAAAAACTCATAATATCTGCTTGTTGAAAGCTCTAGTTACAAAGTTTCAGAAGAAAATCGGCAGTTTGTGCTAACTTTCGACCTGTTTTTAAGCCTGTTCTCTTACAATCGGTTTATTTTGTCAGTAAATCGTCTGGCAAAGTAACAATGCTCAATTCTGGCGGGAAATATTGACCATGTCGTGTAAATGATAGGACAAAATTGGTTTTTATACAGACTGTGAGAGCAGGGAAGCCGTTTTGGGAAATAATTTAGTTAACTCTATCCCAAACAATGCCTGGTTTTTGACGTCCCTGATAGAAATGCATGAGAAAACATTAATGCAAAAGTAGAAAGTGCTGATAATCAGCACTTTCTACTTTAGCATCAATATTTTCTGAGCCATTTCATACATAATTCCTTTCTTTAGCAACACTTATTTTGTTGGACCACCCTATAATTTTGCCGTTTTGGGAAATAAGTTAGTTAGGGTCCTTTCATGAGGAGACTTGGATAAATTTGTTTCCTTGTAATTAAGTTGTATACAGACGGATAGATAGCGGGGTCATCGATGCAGCACGTGTCTATATGGCCACGAAATGTCTCTTTATCTGTTTAAAAAACTGTAAAGTTAACATCGGATTTTAATTTTATTAAAAAAAACACACCTTATAATTACAGCCCGTTGAGAGCCGTAGTTACCAAGTTTCGATCATTCCTCATGCCTGTTTTCATACAATCGGTATATTTTGTCAGTAAATCGTCTGGCAAAGTAACAATGCTCAATTCTGGCGGGAAATATTGACCATGTCGTGTAAATGATAGGACAAAATTGGTTTTATACCTTTCCCAAACAGCCAAAATTTGGACTGTTCCAATTTGTAAGACGTTGGAGACGATAATTTACAGTTGGCGGAATTTTAAAAATCGTTCTATTTTGGTTTAGAAAACATTGTGGAAAATGAAGAAATTGCTTATACCAAGCAATTTCTTCATTTTCCACAATGTTTGCCAAAGCATTCTCTTCCAGGGCTTCAAAAAGCGTTACTATGTGGGAATGGGTTAACTTTCGACCAGTCTTCATGCCTGTTTTCTTACAATCTGTTTATTTTGTCAGTAAATCGTCTGGCAAAGTAACAATGCTCAATTATGGCGGGAAATATTGACCCTGTCGTGTAAATGTAAATGATAGGACACAATTGGCCTTAACCCTTTCCCAAACAGCCAAAATTTGGACTGCTCCAATTTAAAAGACGTTGTAGACGACAATTTCAAGTTGACGAAATTGTAAAAATATTTCCATTTTGGTTTACAAAATATTGTGGAAAATGGACAAATTGCTTGTCATAAGCCATTTCTTCATTTTCCGCAATGTTTGCCGAAGCATTATCTTGCAGGGCTTCAAAAAGTGTCACTATATAGTCAAGCATGTTCTCTTACAATCGGTTTATTTTGTCAGTAAATCGTCTGGCAAAGTAACAATGCTCAATTCTGGCGGGAAATATTGACCAAGTCGTGTAAATGATAGGACAAAATTGGTTTTCATACAGACAGTGAGAGCAGGGAAGCCGTTTTGGGAAATAATTTAGTTAACCCTTTTCCAAACAAGACCAGGTTTTGACGTCTCTGATAGAAATACCTGAGAAAACATTGATGCAAAAGTAGAAAGTGCTGATAATCAGCACTTTCTACTTTAGCATCAATATTTTCTGAGCTATTTCATACACAATTCCTTTCTTTACTAACACCCATTTTGTTGTCTGCAACAGTATTCGAATTGGACCGCCCTATAATTTGGACGTTTGGGGAAATAAGTTAGTTAGGGTCCTTTCATGGGGAGACTTGGACAAACTTGTTTACTTGTAATTAAGTTGTATGCAGACGAATACTGATAGATAGCGAAGACATCGAGCATATGTAGCCACGCAATTATCGTATCTTTTTCTGATTGAAAAATAAAGAACTGCAACATATCGCGATGACCATTGTGAAAATTGCGGTACACCTATTCATGCTATCGCTGGACAAGGTCTGTCTTTTTTTCAAATATGTTCTTTACAGCTTTGCACCTGATTGCGTGTTATTGATGAAAACTATTGGATTCGTAAACACGAGTGGGCAACTTGTCTTTGATTATTTCATCAGATGTCAATAATATTGTAAGAACAAAATTATTACTTCTCGTGACAAAATGAATTACGCATGAACATGCATAATATGCATGGTCTGTGTTTCTGATCATTTGATGACCGATTCTTAAATAAAAACTCAGTCGGTATCAGTAAAAGAATCTCTTTTGGATATTTGAGACCAACATGAATCCAGTATAGCCTGTGCATACGCAACGACCCATGTTGTTCTCTTATAAACTAATAGCTTCATCGTGACGGTATATTAGCTTTCCGGTAGCAGTTTAAATCCTTATCGAACTGTATAAAGACACAGAATGACCTGGTCCAATGTTTATCTTTACTGTTTTAAGGACCCTTTTTCGAGATCCCGGTTCAAATTTGAATTTGTCAATGTATTCATCCTTTAAAAAATGGTTAAAGCGGCCAAGAAATAATGTTGGCCCATCAAGAACAATGTTTTTTGCCATAAATAGTTACTGCAGAACAACTGTGTGTACATATAAAATTCGCATTCACTTACATCAGTTTTGCACTAAGCTATGGTTTCACAGTTGACCTGAACTAGGATCAGGCTTTAAGTAGACATCTGTTGCAAAATGTAAATATTAGAATATTTACTGGATCAATTTTGGGATGATTAAGGCAACATTTACATAAATAACACTTCTCCTCTGTCACTACTTATAGCCACGTATGGACTTTAAGTACCATTCACTATCGGATTGATAGCCAAGGCCACCTAAAATAACGGCATGGGACAAAACTTGTCTACGACACCAACGAAAGTGCAGAAACAGAGTGATTGAGTAAACCATTTTGTCAATATTTTAACTGAAAGAGGTGATATTTATACCATATACATATTTCGAAATAAGACCTTATCGTCGGCGGGGAGTCAAAACCTCGTAACTCCAGCTTATTCAAGCTGTAGTTACGAGGTTTTGACTCCCCACCAACGTTATATTTCATTAATATGTACAGTCCGGTCATGGTATCATGACACATGTTTACAAAATTTACCTACGTAAACAACACAATATCGAACTTCAAACTACTGTAATTTCGTGTACCATGGTTCGAATCTTGCAGGTATCAGACCTGCAAGATTCGAACCAACGCATGCAAAATCGTATTTAGCTTTTATCTTTTTTAGCCTTTGATTACATGGTTAAAATTTGTAAACACGTGCCATGGAATATTGACTGGACTATACTATATTAAACTATACAGTCATGTCGTTTAGAACAAGATCTTACAGAGGACAATAATCTGTACTTTTCCGTTTCCTTTATATTGACGGTGACAAAATTTGGACGATCATTGCCCTAGCATTCCATCAAACATTCCCTTTACATGTAACCACAGCGTGAGGACACACCCTTTTATGATACTTGAGAGCAATCAAATGTTTATTGTTAAATTATGCACGCCATATGTTGTGTTGCTCATTTTCCGTTTATTTATAGGTTTTATTAATGGAAAAGTGTAATAAATTATTTTTTAATTCAATTTTACAATGTTGCGTTTATTCTATTGTACTCTATTGGTGTTAATTGTGTACTTAAAACACGAAGTTACAAGGGGTCATGTTTAAAACTTCTCAATTCATGCATCGAAACACCTTTGAAATCATACTATAATTTGAGCAACGTTTGTCTGTTTGTTTGTTCCCCTACTCCTCCCAGGTCCTAGGGCCGATCTTCACCAAACTTGGAGGGAAGGTGGAGGGCGGCCCCGGATATTAGCTTGAGGGGTTCATTTTTGAAAGGTCAAGGTCATCGAGGTCAAAGGTCAAATTTATCGTTTTTACGGGTTACGGGACGGGATTGCTTACGGGTTACGGGACGGGATTAGGTGGAGTGCAGCCCCGGATAGGTCAAGGTCATCGAGGTCAAAGGTCAGCCCCGGATAGGTCAAGGTCATCGAGGTCAAAGGTCAAATTTCGAGACGGGTAAAATTGCTAGTAAACTAAAAGCGAATACTAATTAGTTCTTCTCCTAACGGCAACATTTAGGTTGTCCAATCTGAAAGCTGCCGAAGACGACAAACTGATGATAATAAAGAGATGATTCATTTATGATATGGTATAAATAAATAATATTGACGAAGAAGAATGAAATTTTGGTTAGCAGCATTTTGCTCCTATTTTTCCAAAGACTTGTCTACACGGGGGATTTCAAAAACATGCCTTGTTGGTGAAAAGAGCTAACGGCGAAGAAGTCGCGATCGCGCTAAAAGGGCAATGAGTATGACAATGATTACGGAACCTATGATTTTTGTACCAATATCCTTTATAGCATTTTACTAAGAAAGGAATTTGTAAAATAAAAACTGTACATGTTTCGATTGATCGGTCATTGTCGAATATAAATCTAATTAATATCGAAGAGTTGACAAAATGAACAAGTGAAATATATATACTAGGACAAAAAAGATACGCAACCCCAATTTTTCATAATATTTTCGACAAAATATGTTTTTAATGGCTGTTGAGTACATTTTTAATATATCTGCATCCATACGCATAAAAACAGTGCCATTTTCTTCAGATGTCGTACATTCATCACGTGATACATGGTAAATTGTTAAAAACTGATTATCCCCTGCCGTGTTTTCTAGATGACTACTATCAAAACAAATTTTCATCAAACACAAGCTAGAACATAGACAAAGAAGATGCCAGAGCATTTTGACTGTTTACGTTGTTGGCTCTCAATTGGACCACAACCGATTGAGCACGAGGCGGACGTGCAAGAGATATGGCGTCAAGGCAGGACCGAATAATCACGTTAACCCCACCTACGGGATGGGTTTAAGACTGCAACGGAGACCGCTAATAACTCGTTTGGACTTCACAACAGTCAAATATCAGACCAAATTGAACGAAGCAGATTGTTTTTTTTTTCGACCTCCGTCCATTTTTTTTTGTCGTATTGCGTTGACGCGCGGTTTAAACTGGATGTTTTCTTACTAATGAAATTGACTGCCAACAAGATTTTGTGAACTTTACAAGGTGAAATTTTATTGCTTTAAATGTATTAAGTTTTGTTTAAATCTGATTTGATGTCTTTGCGTAAGAAGGAATTGAAAATGAAGTTGCGTTTCTTGTTTGTTCCAGTATATTTTGTATCAAATACATAGTCGCTTTTCAACAAAAAACGTCATAACTGCAGCTTAAAACAAGCTACAGTTACGACCTTTTTTTGTTGAAAAGCATCAATATCTTTGATTAAAACTAATTCCAATTTGTTTTCGTATTGTTGAACTACTTCAAACGGTGAAAGTAATAATTGAGAAACGATTTTATACGATTTTATTCGAAATTGACCCCAATTTCACCTTAACCCTTTCCCAAACGACAAAAATTTCGACTGTTCCAATTTGAAAGCTGCTGCAGACGACAAAATGGATGTTGAAGAAGATTGACTTTGTGCAAATTATAACAATGAAAATATTGAGGCAAAAGGAGAGAATGCTGATTATCAGTATTTTCTTCTTTTGCCTCAATGTTTTCCAAGGCCATTTCTAATAGGGACGTTAAAATCAGGTCTTGCTTGGGAAAGGGTTAAATGTGATACAAGAATTTAAGCATGTTGAATTTTCAATTGTCGATCAAATGTCTAATAGAGGAAATTGACTTAATTTAACCCTTTCCCAAACAAACCCTAATATCAGCGTGTCAGATGGAGAAAGCTTGCGAAAATATTGAGAGAAAGGAAGAAAATGCTGGTAACCAGCATTTTCTTCTTTTCACTCAAAATTTGTTCTGCTGTCACTGCCATATTTTCACTTCCAATTCCACATTTTTGTCGTATGCTGATCCTGCCAATTTGCAACTGTCTAGACAATTTTGTAAGTTTAGAAAGGGTTGCATGTAACGTCGGGTGAATTTTAATTCAACTTCACATGTCTCGAATGCAATTTGCAATTGCAGAGTGACAACCTATTTGCGTTTTGTACACCCATTGTTTTGTTTTTTGTTGTTGTTGTTTTTTGATGTTGTTGGGGTTTTTTTTTCTCTCTTTTTTTTTTTTTTTTTTTTTTTTTTTTTTTTAACAATCCCGTGAAAACGCGGCCGATTCTTAAAGGTACATAACATTCCGATTTCATTATTCAAAAGTATGTCTTGGTGCAAAGATTGGGTATTCTAATGCGTAAAAATGCTATCAGTTTTTTGAAGTTGTTATTTACAAGCGAAAAATACGCCTTTAAAGTTGAGACAGAAATGACAAAATCCATATAAATCTGAACTGTTGTCCACAACAATTTGTTTCATTTTAGCACACAATTATTTATTTCTCGTAAACGGTTTAATATTTGGGCTTGAAATTTTCAGAATTTTCATAAGAAAACATGCTCTTTCTGATAGAATAAAAGTAAAACTTATGTAAAAATGATTGTGAAATGTCACTTTAAGCCAAAAGAAATAAAAACATATACCGGTAGATAAATGGCTGTAGCGTAGCATGACATGCCCCTTTTTTCGCATTTCATTCCAAAAAAGGAAATAATTCGCCAACAAAGTAGAAAATGTACTAAAAATCGTGTTCCCAAGAGGAGACTCAGAGAATCGCAGGTAAAATGGTGAGGACAAATGAAGTATGTTGACTTTTTATTAACGTGGATCAGATCAGCATGTTCATACACAAACTCTGGCCCTGGTTTCTCGAAAAAACTTAATATATATTCTCATGAGAATATGCTCAACTTCAAAGGGATACTCTCCAACGTTGAAGGGTATTCGATTGAAGTTCACGTGGATTTCGTGCGAGTTGAGCACGGTGGTCAGATTTGAGCATGAGAACGTACTTAAGTTTTTTCGAGAAACCGGGGCCTGGTCAATAGCCTTAAATTTTGAGCTTAAAATAGACTTGGTTAACGTTATGTTTTTGATAAACCGTCGGGTGTTGTTATAAAATCTCGTAACTACGGCTTGAATCAAGCCGTAGTTACGAGATTTTATAACAACACACACGCAGTAGTATTGTTTGTCCGAAATTACGTGACGGTTAACTTCATAAAACCATTTCCTATTTACCTTAAGTAGACATACGTCTCTCGTATACCTCACGATAAATGACCTGTCAGAGCAGCCCATGCTAATCGAACGGGATGCTCTGCCAGGTCAATTGTCGTGAGCTATATAAAAAGTGCATTCATTACAGTAGCAACGGTAAACGAGAAGTGTGGATCAGGCACAATCTGATTTGATTTTATCATATAATTATTAGAATTATAGGTAGGCTACATTGTTATCCCCAACCCTGCGTTCAGTAAGACAAAACGTTAGCTAACAGTTAGCCGTTTCATTCGGTATACTCGGTCAATTCTGTGAAATTTGGGTCAAAGAAGTTGCGAATGTTGGTAACGTTAGCTAACAGTTTGTCTACTGAACGCAGGGCAGGCATAAATCTCTACTGATCCACAAAAGTTGGCTTTTAGCATGTTGTCACACCGTTTATAGACTTTATAATTATGACATAATACAATATTCATGCAGTAAATGGCATAATCATGCAGCAGCGTAAAACTATGTAAAATATTTAAAGCGGGTTGATCGTGTTTACGAAATGATGTGATATGGGGTTTTATATCCGTCGTAATCTTATCCAATACAGGTCAGATGAAGCTGAAATTTTGCACAGAGAAATATTAAAGGCCATATTGTAATCATGTACAGTTATTTTTTACAGAAAATGCAAAAAAACAGAACTCCGAAAATAAGTAAGTAACTGTAAGTATGAATCTTTAAGGAGTGCTATAGGGGCCGACATGTATATTGTACGAGTACTAGCGATGAAAATATCAATTGTCCCAATCCCGACCAAGACCTGGTTGGTCATCCGTAAAAGAAACATTGGTACAAAAGAAGAAAATAATGATAACCAGCATTTTCTTTTTCTTTTTTTTTTTTTTTTTTTTTTCTTTTTTTTTTTTTTTTTTTTTTTTTTTTTTTTTTTTTCTTTTTTTTGTCTCAACATTGTCTGTGTTATGTAATATATATTTTGAAGTCTACAGCAGTTTAACTTTTCCATGGGCGAATCTAGGGGGGACACCCCCCCTGGCATTGGCTGAAAATCAAATTTTGACTATGTAAATTTAGTGTAACGACAATCTAATTGAAATATAGATCCTATCATTCAGATTGTGCATCCGTGTATGATTCAAGCCTCTTTAATGTAAGTCGACCTTCTGCCGAATATGGATGTGTCTTGCACAAATGTCAGTGTCATGTCAAATAAAATAAGTAATCGTTCATGTTTATTTCCGTACATGTATATTCTGATTTTTTTCGGGAGACAGGGCGGAGCCTAGTAAACGGTTATTACATTGAAGATTGAGGAGAAACAGCGTTTTCAATTAGCGGTAAATCGTCGGTGTTATTGCAAATTATTGTAACTACAGCTTGAATCAAGCAGTATATACGAGGTTTTTTTAATAACACGTTTTACAATCGCACAGTCTTTCAATTTCGAAATGTTTTCATGCTCGTGCCGCACGTTTTTCTCTTATGTTAACCAAGGTATCGAGAAGTAAACTCGTCGAATAACCTTTTGGCTTAGCCACACCCTTTCAGGTGAATAAAAACGCAATATACTATATAGCCTATGTGTGACCCGTCACGCTTAAAGGGACCTTATTCGAACTCCAAAAATTCAAAGCTTGACTAACTTGTCAGACTCATCACAGGTCAACCAGATCCCGTATGCGAAAAATGAACATACAGTAAGATAGGGAAAACATTCCAGATTTAGAAAATTACATAGAAGTGAAAAGTGTCGGCTATAGTCTGGCTGCGAGTCCTATAAGATCCCCTTTTGCGTGATGGGTCACATATATGCAAAATGTACGACAAGTGCCTACATTTCGGATGAAATGTTTGAGTTTATAGAAAAAAGATAAAAAGTTATAACATGGGTCTATGGTTAATTTCGAAATAAGCGGAGAAAGATGGAAAGAGGAAAGGTCGGAGCGGTTGAAAAAATAGGAACATTATTGCAAAATTATAACATAATGGTATTTACGATAAATAATATTAAATGACTGAAAATGAAAATGAAAAATGGCTAAAATCATTTTCAATATAAACCAACTTACCTATATCTTTCGTTAATCCAATCTTTCACAAATGATGACTCAATAATACAAATATTTTCAATATTTAACAGTAAAAACAGGCGTCCCATAGAACATCAAAGTTGATTACAACTCAACTAAGTTGATTCTAGTCTACTTTCAGTTCAATACAGGGTTTATATATCACGCATCTACACCTACACTGAGTAACACTTTTTTACAAAAAAATCTATAAGAGGACAGTATGCGCAGTTTGATCAAGACCATAATTGTTGGTCTCAAAGCCATAATGGTCATTTCTCTTAATCTATAACCTGTGAAAAGGACATCCAACTACAACTATAGGCCTAATCCGACATAAAACCATGAGCTGTAACGTAAGGTAACGGTATATTCTAATACAATGTAAAAGGAGGGAAGCCTATTTCCCACTGAATAAAGGCGAATGGTGACACAGAATATGCGCTGTCCGCGATGGTCTTGACAATACAGAAGATGTCTTCAGAGACGTGAGTTCAAGTAAAAAAAATGAAATCCCTATTCTAGAATATTCTCGCGTCAATTTAGACTCGATAATCTTTGATCATTCACATGTCGTTGTCCTATTATAGGCCTACTATATATATAAGCAGCGCTGTTACAGTACAACGAATGGGGCCCGTATTACTCACTGGTGGTGAACTCGGACAAAGCGAGGAACATTTTTCATGAACACAAGGTACAGATACTTCATGTCACATCCGGATTTTTGTAAACAATACACGTGGTATTTTGTTTTACTTCTCTTTCCGTCTTTTTTTAAAGGATGCACTCAAATGGAAGTTACTAAGGTATGTAGATATGATTTATAATACGCACGAAAATATCAGTTTTATCGATCATTATTTTCAAATGTTATAAACGGATTGCAAGTGCACAAAGCGCATATTGAGATCATGTGGGTTGATCTTAATCGCCCGAACGAAATGGTACGATATCACTGTTTATGTTTATCAACTTGCATTGCAAGTAAACAAAAAGACATATAAATGTACAAAAAAGGCTGTAAATGGCAGTTTTTGGTGTCATGTCATAGAAAATCATTGTGCGGTTTCTTCGTGACAACGTTACAGCATGTTTGCGATGTTATCTTTTCCAGCTACGGTGTTTTATGACCACATGTTTGATAAATTAATCGATTGCACTGGACTTACCGGCACATTTAAACATTTATTCGGTAATATCGCACTGATTTGAGCATCTAACCATAGATTTCCGGCATCAAATTCGAGCACCAGGTACTTGTTTCAATATATATCAATTTGATCAATTTGTACTGCCTAACTCCCCTTTCAGATAAATTACTGACAGGTGATGACAATTAGATGACATCATCATCATCATCGTCATCACCATCATCATCATCATCATCATCATCATCATCATCATCATCATCATCATCATCATCATCATCATCATCATCATCATCATCATCGTCATCATCATCATCATCATCATCATCATCATCATCATCATCATCATCATCATCGTCATCATCATCATCATCATCATCATCATCATCATCATCATCATCATCATCATCATCATCATCATCATCATCATCATCATCATCATCATCATCATCATAATAATCATCATTTTTATCGTTACCTTGGAGTTTCACCGGTAAGATTTTCGTTATGCCTTCTTAAATTTGGTACAGGTGGAGAATAAGCTATTAAATGAGAACAAGATGGATCTTGATCAGACAGTGCACATGCAAAGTCTGATCTTGACCCATGTTGGTCGCAAAAGCCTAAATGAACGTTTCCAGATCTATACTGTAATGTTTGTCATTACCATTATCACCATTTATTCTAAGGAGGATCCACTGTTTCACACATCCCAGGCCCGTACGAACAGGGGGACTCTGGAGCCGCCCCCCCATAGTTGGCAAAAATGCCGAATTTTCATCATTTCACATTTAAAACTTATGGCAAATCTAATTTAGCCCCCCCCCCCCCCCCAATATTAGACACTGGCCCAGACAGGGCCCATATGGAATTGCTTTCTACGGGCATGCATTCTAAAGTATACTAACGGGAAAAGTTAACTGTGTGTATTTCCTTTTCAATTAACACCTTGACTGCATACGGTACATGAATAAAATTTTACAAATGCACGTTTAATCTTTTACTTTCAATAATGGTCAATGTATTACTATACTTGTCATTACCGTAACAATTCCTGAAAGTGGATAAGGATAAAATTCGCTTTTACAAGACATTTTCGAGTGTGAACACCGTTGGTATTAATACATGCTATGCAATTGTCCTTAGAAAACAATAGATGCTGTCTAACCCACTGAAGGTAATGTTGTCAATAACATCGTAGCAAGACTATGGGTATCGCAAGACGTCTGAAACGGATGGTCTAATCCGTTAATCAGCCTCTACTGCTGATAGAACTCAACTCAGGAAGCAATCTAGCCTATCTGTAACGTTTGCCTTTTTCTGTCGATTTCACAGGTAGTCGTTCCGATAATGGTTGTCTTGTCGGAATGACGTCACGTGTAGACGTTGGATGTGTTGGAGTCGTCTCAAAATTGTAGCATGGCAAGTAAATCGAAAACAGTCTAATTAATGGGGTAATTCGACTGTTTTCGATTTACTTGCCATGCTTCAATATCTTGTATTTATTTCGGTACATTTATGAATAATCCTAAAATTGGCGACCATTTGCATTAGACAAGTGGCTACTTTCTTATGACGGTGAGTATATTTGTGCTACTATAATTAAATCCATTTGTTTCAATATTTTAGATTTCTTAAAGATAAAATGTTAAAAAAAAGACGTCTCACTACATTTCTCCTGAAACAAAAGTTTACGCTCATGATCTGTTTTCATGACTTTATAACATCGCCGTCAAACAATACGACGTCGTTCCCACGTTTTGTGTAATTGACGTTGAAGTGCGTATAGCAAACATTGAATCAAAAGAAGAATAGATCTATACTGAAAATAATTTGGCTCCTTTTTCTTAATATTTTTCTTTAATATTTTCTTAATTAGTACACACATTTTAACTTCTCAACATATAAAATCAATGTATTTTGACATCTAGAGCAGTCAGCTAGACAAATTGGCGGACGGGTAGAAAAAACGGACGGACGGGCAAACGAAGCACTATCTATATGGTGGTCATTACTGAAAGCCTTCTAATTGGGGGCTGCAATACCAGATAGGCCTATTGTTTTGGAAATGATTATTGTATACCATTAATTCGTCTTTGAAAAAGAATAAATTTTATCTACTACGGTATATATAGACCTAGTGACGTTTTTTCGGACAAACACTAGTGCTTCGTCGGCGTAAATCTAAAACGTCACAAACTCAACTTTATTGAAGCTGCAGTTATAGGCCAGTCACTTTAGCATTTAGGGTACCACTAATTCTAACAGAAATAATTTTGTAACTGAACAAAAGTCTTTTATATCATGATCAACATATCAAAAGTCCTCAGAGCAAATCTGGGGGGAAATGGTGTTAAATCACGCTAAAAGATGCCTTGATATGATCGTAATACACTGGTCCATCCTAACCACCATACATTTTCTCGAGTACCACGTGCTTCTCTTACACTATACTTTTCACATATCATTTTTAATTTGATTGAATTTTATATGAAAATTGAAAAATGTATTCCTTATAAATAAAAATTCAAAATGATAGATATAACGAATAAGTAAAAATAATTTCGCTTTAAATATAATTATCTTCGATCGATTTTTAAAAGTACGGAAGCTCAATTTGACTATAATATTATTACGTCTGTCAGATATAGATTATTCAAATCGGAATTACACAATTTGCGAGTAAATCATCCTTTACTCGCCCCCAACCACTTGGTTTGAAGTCCACACATGTTTTTTTGTTATTATACGCCCGAAGGGTCGTATTTTGTTATGGCCCGATCGTCCGTCTGTTCGTCTATCCGTCCGTCCGTCCGTTAGCAATTTCTTGTGTGCGCAACTTCTCCTACAACTTTGATCGGAATTTGATCAAACTTGCCATAATGAATCTTCATGGTATCTAGTTGTGCACACCGCTTACGGAATTCAGATAACTCTTTTCGTTCTTGAATTATCTTCCCTTGAATAAAAAACTTGCCCATTTTATTGTGTGCGCATTGTGTGCGCAACTCCTCCTACAGTTTTGATCAAAATTTTATCAAACTAGCCATAATAAATTGCCATGGTGTCTAGTTGTACACACTGCTTACGGAATTTAGATAACTGTTTTTGTTTCTGAATTATCTGCCCTTGAATTTAAGGAAAAATGCCAATTTTCTCAAAAATACCCATTTTCTCGTCTGCGCAACTCCTACAGATTCAACCCGAATTTAATCAAACTAGCCACAATGAATCTCCATGGTATCTAGTTGTGCACACCGCTTACGGAATTCAGATAATTTTTTTCGTTCTTGAATTATCTGCCCTTGAATAAAAAAGAATACCCATTTTATTGTGTGCGCATTGTGTGCGCAAATCCTCCCACAGTTTTGATCAGAATTTTATCAAACTAGCCACAGTAAATATCCATGGTGTCTAGTTGTACACATAGCTTCCGGAATTTAGATAACTGTTTTCGTTTGTGAATTATCTACCCTTGAATTTAAGGACAAATGCCCGTTTTCTGAAAAATGCACATTTTCTCGTGTCGCAACTCCTACAGTTTCGACCAGATTTAAATCAAACTAGCCACGATGAATCTCTATGGTGTCTGAGTGTGGAAGCATAATTTGGATAACTTCTCATGTTTGAATTATCTGCCCTTGAATTGAAAAGAATGGCCAATTTTACTGACAAGCCCTTCTCGGGCGCATTACCATTCTGATTGTAATGACATTAACATTTACTACATATCAGACGTAAAAAGTGGAACAAAGAGAAAGAAAATATGGGACATTCACAAAACCAGAAGAACTGTAGGATTCGACACTTGTAGATCATAGATGCATTTTCTGGTTGTGACACCACTTCACATGTATAATTATGGTGTTGGTAAAGGGGTTCTCCTTAAGAAAGCAACCAATAA
Organism: Fragum sueziense; assembly: GCA_963680895.1. NCBI lineage: Eukaryota > Metazoa > Mollusca > Bivalvia > Cardiida > Cardiidae > Fragum > Fragum sueziense. The sequence continues at coordinate 34,187,299 of OY804598.1, read as the reverse complement.
CCAAATGATCAAAGACCAACTTTCTCCTCTCTCTTTCTCGAAGATGTTTCTCATAGTGTTATAGAAAATGTTGGAGAAAGGATATTTGTACATATTCACAATGGAGAAACCACAAAACACTTGAATAACATAAGATTTCAAAAAATTATTTATAAGACACAAACAAGCTCCACATTTGTACAAGTTAAAAGTTTTCCGCCAACTGAAGCTGCT